>CM055118.1:168065577-168138573 GCA_029206835.1 Rana muscosa
ACAACCTAAATATAAAGCCTTGCTAACATTTTTGGTAGATGCATAGAACACATAACTTTCCCTTGTTAAAGCAAACCTAGCCTTAGACATAGTCCATATTAAGTGCAGAATGCCAAGTAATGTGTCAGTATAGCACTTCCAGGTATTTACTGCGCTCACAGTACTCCCCGACAATGCCTTTATCTGCTTTTCTTTCCAAAAGGATGGCACCATCTTTGTTCAGGCGTCACACAGGGTCACCATTTACTTCCTGGACGGAGATGACAGAATCATGTAAATCCTGGTATCTAAGCAGTTTTTGGCAGTAGTCACAAATGTCTGACCACAGATCAGCCCCAGCCTCTCATAGTGCGATTTGCTACAAAAGTTGCAATCTATCACTTTTCCTCCTGCCTATAGCAGACTGATGACATCTAAGCCTAAGCTACTGCTAGGAAAGCCCAAAATTTTGCTAAAAATAAATAAAAACAGAAAAAATGAGCAGAAGGGACATACTGCAACTCACAGTAAGGCCCCTTTCACACTTATACGACTTGTACCACGATTTGTGATGGCAAAGTAGCATGACAAGTAGTTTCCCATGATTTCCGATGACAACCATTCATATTAGTACGACTTCAAGCCGTCCCGACTTCCCGTCCCTGCACTACTTTAGTCCAATTTTGATGCCGCTTACACAGGCATTCCCTGAAATTACGGCAAAATCGCAGTAAAATCATGCAACTTTGAAGTCACAGTAGTGTGAAAGGGGCCTTAGTATGAGGTGTCCATTCTTTCAGTAGAAAGCTTCCTCTGTAGTTGGTATCCTGTTGCCTTCTGATGCAACTGAATCAGTGGCGTCACTAGGGTTGGTGTCACCTGGTGCGGTAAAACATGGCGTCCCCCCATAATTTTGTTTCCCCATAGAACACTGAATATGATGGCAACAGTAGAGTCATTAACTACAAAGCAACTAGAAAATTTGAACAACAGTATATGAAAATGATAGAAAAACTTTTAGGCTGGGTTCACACCTGTGTCGGTGGTGCTGCTGTGAGACCTGCACAAATTCCCACAGCTACAACCATCCACACAGTGAAAGGCGGGACCCTAAACCTTAGAGGTTGTAAACCTCCCTATAATAAGGCTTACCTATAGGTACTGTAAATATGTCCTAAACTTGCGCCGTTTAGGAGATATTTACTGTATACTGCGCCAATGATGTCATCAGCACATGCGCTGTGAAGAAACAACCCCCCCCCTCTCTCTCGTGACGTTTATTCACAAGCAAGTGCTGTGACCGGTGGCTCCCGCACGCATACGCGGCTGGGACGTCACGCGGCACCGGCCAGTCACATGCCGAAGTCTACAGACCCAAAAGGAAGAGGGGCAAACAGATGCGGCCTGCAGCAGCGACAGCGCAGGCATCGCTTGCAGGTAAGTGTCACATAATGTGCTAGTATGCGATGCATACTAGCACATTATGCTTTTACTTTGCAGGGTAAAAGAAAGGAAGTAAAACCCGTCAGGGTTTACTTCCTCTTTAATCCTAATGGCACGCCACTCGCACTGGAATTTTACACCCACACTGGGAACCGCGCTGTACTCACGCTTACCCTGTGGACTGTAATTTCCAAAGTAGTGCAGGGGCTACTTTCCTGTATTTCACGGGACATTGAAGCCTATTCAAATGAATGGGCTGTCATGGCCAAGCAAACGCGGGCCGCATGAGCCACACAAGTGTGAACCTAGCCTTAAAGATCTAGGTTTATTTTAACATTAAACTTTACTGAAATAATAAAGAATGAAATAAACACAAAATAAACAGGAACAAATACACAAGCATTTAAAGTTAACATCTCGACTAAATCAGAACTTTGCTTTCCCGGCTTTCACAGCTGCAAAATTGTGAATAACCTCATCAAAATCAACGCATTTCGCTACCTCACTTTCAACTAGGGCCGAAACAACTAATCGATTATAAAAATAGTAATCGGCCAGTAACATAATGGGGTTAAAAAAACTAAAATGAGCCCTTTACAGTACAAAAAGAGCAAATCGCTACTGTAAATATTACTTTCACTGTCCCACAGTAAAAAATTAACCCCTTACAGCGATTTGCTCTTTTTGTACAAATTTTATTTTTTTTAACACCATTATGTTACTAAACCTCTCAGGCCTGGGTCACACCTGTTTTTTTGGTGCTTTTTGCAGAAACACACTACAGGTCATTTACATGGTTTCCTATGGGACACGTTCACATCCATGATTTTTTCAGCTACTGCATATTTGGAAAGGGCAAGGACTTTTTTTAACGCAAAACGGTGCTATTTTGTTTTTTTGGTTCAATATACTTCAATAGAGAAGCTGCAGAAAAGCATGTAATAATGTGTTTTTGCAGCAATTTGTGTTTTTTAGTCTGCCCAACAACAAATTGGCCAAAAAAAAATAAAAAATGAAAAAAAAATGCAAATCGCAGCAAAATTACCTTTTTTTACGGTTATTAACCGATTAATCAAAACAATAAATCGGCCAACTAATCGATTATGAAAATAATCGTTAGTTGCAGCCCTACTTTCAACTGATAATATTGCCAGTTCAGAAAGCCTTGACTGACAGAGAAGCAGGGCACTGAGCAGGTTAGTCATTTATTTTATTCTCTCTAGCTAGCCTCCCGTAGTGCCCTCTGTCCTGCCGCTGTGGAGTGGCAACAAGCTAGCGCATCAGAGCGGATCACCCCCGCCCCCCCTTTAGCCCGCCAGAGTGCTCTGTCCTGCCGCTGTGGAGCGACAGTAGACATTGGGCAGGCTACCACATCGGCCTCTCTCCTGTCTAGACTGTCACAGTGCCCTGTGGGATGCTAGGCAGGCTAGTTTTGGGCCGGTGATCTGCCGACAAACGTCCCCCGGCGGATTCTGCCCCCAACTGTACTGCGCAGGCGCGGCGCTTGCGCAGTACGAACGTCAATGAACTTCCGAAAATAGCCGAACGTGTAGAGCTGAGAGTCAGCTCTACACGGCGCCTGCGTGGACCTAGATGTAAGTGGCCAGTCGGCCTCGCTTCGCTCGGACGGCTCGCTACGCTCGTTTGGCCTCCTGGCTCTTTTTTTAACATCCTCCATGTCCACGGGGATGGTAAAGAAAGAGCCTGGATGTCAGCAGTGTAGCACAATTTGGTGTGCGCTGGCGCCATGTAGAGCCGACTCTCAGCTCTACATGTTCGGCTATTTTCAGGAAAAAGCGACGCGCCTGCGCAGTACAGAGCGGGCAGAATCCGCTGGGGGGCAATGCTCGGCAGTACACCGGCAGCGCATGATCGCGGTGAGCGCCACAAACCAGCCCCTGTAAATGATGCGGTTGTTGCCAAAGCAGCGATCCATGGACTGTCACAGATTGGGGTGACACCATCACAATCGGATATCACTTCCTACTTGCTGGTGTCACCTCTCTGGCGGGTATCACCTGGGTGCGGTCTGCAATGCCAGTGAACTGAACCAGGCAAATCCAGCGAGCTCTTCATCTGCATGTAGGTTCTGTATCAACAATTTGAAGAATTGAGGCAGAGACAGCATGACTGCCAAGGAAATGGCATTTTCACAAAGATATTAGCAATGGTTACCTTCAGTTTCTGGAGACAAAGATAAAGAAAGAGCGAAAGACATAGGCTCCTTTCACACAGGCAGGCCGATCAGAGCATTCATTGCCCTCTATGGAGTGGAGGATGGCAGCAGACATGTGTTCATGTACACCCGCCTACATTCCATCCGATCTGCTAAAAACAGAAGGATGGGTGAGCCGTTCTCCATCCATCTGGTGATATTAGATTGGATGGCAGTTGGATGGAAATGGACATGCTGCTTGTCTCCATCCGCCCATAGAGGATAGCAGGCAGAGCGGACACGGACCTGTCATCTGCCTGCTTAGTGGGGGATTAGTGAAAAGATTTCCAGCTGAGCAGACGGATCCGCTGCGGAGTCCACCCATCTGAAAGGGGACATAGGGAGGACTGAAGAGAAGTTAAAATAAAAAGGAAAGTGAAAAGAAAAAAAAAAAAAAAAGAAGGAGAAAGAAAAAAAAAGAAAGAAAAAGAAAAAAAGAGAAATAAGAGAAAAAGAAATGAGAAAAAGAAAGGAGGAAAAAAAAGGAGAGGGAACAGAAAAAAAAATTAAAAAGAAAAGAAAAAAAAGGAAAGGAGAAAGAAAATAGAATAAAAAAGGAAAAAGTGAAAAAGTAAATAAAAAAAAGGAAGAGTGGGTGTGTGGAGAGAGCGAGACAAAGAGAAGGGGGGAGAGAGGGAGAACAAGAAAGCGCCAACTCAATATGAGAATGTTGTCGCTTCAAACAAGCAGCACAGACTCCATGCTTCCCTCTTGCTAAATCAAGAGAACATCTGGAGGGAAGTAGAGATTGGGGAGAGATGCGGAGATAATATGACTTATTCCCACGCTTCATTCCATCACTGAACAAGAGGAAGCAGATTTTTTTTTTTAAGCCATTCACTGAACAGCTGAGAGGTTTAAAACAAAAGTTATTTTTGTAGATACATTTTAAGGGCCAAAAACCTCAAACATGTAAACAAGTTACACAGTTGGAGAAACAGTGAATGACCCTCCGCACAGCTCCCACATATATAGAAGTATAGGCCACGCCCACACAGACAATAGGCCCCACCCCTAGCAAGATCATATCATTTGTGCCTGCTGGGAGATCTCCCTATGTTGTCACCAGCACCAAAAGTCATGGGATCTATTGTTAAAAAAAAAAAAAGTAATTGGAAATCCAAAACCAGTAAATGAACGTATTGCAGGTGTACTGTGCGTTTATTTACTCAGACATACAATTTAAAATAAACACATTTTAAGTGCCGATTTACACGCAGCGATCCCACTCACAGCCAACATTTTCTATCTTATCTGAGGACATAAAAATTTCTAGTCATATCCTCCATTAACAAGAGACTATCAGTATTACAATGAATCAGACTCGGCTCCACAGTGACTCAGTGCTGAGTGTACTGACCAGTGACCGGTACAGAAATACAGCAGCCTACACACAGCTCACATTACTCCCCAATTAGCGCACAACTCCCAACAATCTATACAGGCCCCACCCCGCAATCCAGGTATGTAACCATTATACAGTAAAACCTTGGATTGCGAGCATAATTCGTTCCGGAAACGTGCTTGTAATCGAGGCACCTCGCATATCAAAGCAAAATTTCCCCATAAGAAATAATGGAAAAACTCAAATGATTTGTTCCACAGCCATTTTATTCATATAAAAATAGATTACAGCAATACAAAAATACAGTATTAGGCCCCTTTCACACGGAGGTCCGTCTGTCAGTTTTTTAGGCGGACCTGAAACGGATCCTCCATGTACCCCTATGTAGGCACGGATGTCAGCGGAGACATGTCCGCTGACATCCGCTCCGCCAAAGTGTGACGGAGGAAAACCCTATTTTTCCTTCCGTCGGCGGAGCGGATCGGATGACAACGGACTCTACGGTCCGTCATCATCCGATTCCCCATAGGGGAGAGCGGCGCTCTGACAGGGCGGTCCCTGCACAGTGTGCGGGGACCGCCCAGTCATCCGTCGGCTCAGCGGGGATCAACGGAGCGATCCCGGCTGAGCAAGCGGAGCTTCACGGGGCGGATCTGCACGGATCCGCCCCGTGTGAAAGAGCCCTAAAGTGTACTATAAAAATAAAACAAACAAGCCTGCACTTCAGGAGCTAGAGTATAAAAAGAGAAGAGAGGCGGTTCACATTGCCACGACCTGAAAGTCGGCACGACTAAGAGGCAACTTCAGGGAATGACTGGATAATCGTCCCGTAATGTCCGATCCAAATCACATCAAATAAGATCAACTTCCATTAAAGTCTATGGGCACAAGTTGGATAGAAGTCACCTTGAAGTAGTACAGGAACCTTTTCTGAAGTCAGAGCGACTTCAGTAACACTAATTAAGACAGTCATCATTGATGAACATAGTATTTTACATGTCATGTGACTTGGAGTCTCACAAGTTGGACACCAAGTCAAGGCAGCCTAAAGCCTCGTACACACGGTCGGACTTCCATCTGACTTTTCCGTGGTTTTTTGTCCAAACAAAGTTGGCCGGCACACCCATAGCATACACACCACAAAGGACTTTTCTGCAAACTTTCCCAAAACTTTTTGCAACATCACGTGGTTTTTCTGCTCTTTTCCGCCACCCTTTGGTCAACTTCTGCTATTGTTGGTTGATTTTAACATTACAGGTCCTTCTCAAAAAATTTGCATATTGTGATAAAGTTCATTATTTTCTGTAATGTACTGATAAACATTAGACTTTCATATATTTTAGATTCATTACACACAACTGAAGTAGTTCAAGCCTTTTCTTGTTTTAATATTGATGATTTTGGCATACAGCTCATGACAACCCAAAATTCCTATCTCAAAAAATTAGCATATCATGAAAAGGTTCTCTAAACGAGCTATTAACCTAATCATCTGAATCAACTAATTAACTCTAAACACCTGCAAAAGATTCCTGGGGCTTTTAAAAACTCCCAGCCTGGTTCATTACTCAAAACCGCAATCATGGGTAAGACTGCCGACCTGACTGCTGTCCAGAAGGCCATCATTGACACCCTCAAGCAAGAGGGTAAGACACAGAAAGAAATTTCTGAACGAATAGGCTGTTCCCAGAGTGCTGCATCAAGGCACCTCAGTGGGAAGTCTGTGGGAAGGAAAAAGTGTGGCAGAAAACGCTGCACAACGAGAAGAGGTGACCGGACCCTGAAGAAGATTGTGGAGAAGGACCGATTCCAGACCTTGGAGGACCTGCGGAAGCAGTGGACTGAGTCTGGAGTAGAAACATCCAGAGCCACCGTGAACAGGCGTGTGCAGGAAATGGGCTACAGGTGCTGCATTCCCCAGGTAAAGCCACTTTTGAACCAGAAACAGCAGCAGAAGCGCCTGACCTGGGCTACAGAGAAGCAGCACTGAACTGTTGCTCAGTGGTCCAAAGTACTTTTTTCGGATGAAAGCAAATTTTGCATGTCATTCGGAAATCAAGGTGCCAGAGTCTGGAGGAAGACTGGGGAGAGGGAAATGCCAAAATGCCTGAAGTCCAGTGTCAAGTACCCACAGTCAGTGATGGTCTGGGGTGCCATGTCAGCTGCTGGTGTTGGTCCACTGTGTTTTATCAAGGGCAGGGTCAATGCAGCTAGCTATCAGGAGATTTTGGAGCACTTCAGGCTTCCATCTGCTGAAAAGCTTTATGGGAGATGAAAATTTCATTTTTCAGCACGACCTGGCACCTGCTCACAGTGCCAAAACCACTGGTAAATGGTTTACTGACCATGGTATTACTGTGCTCAATTGGCCTGCCAACTCTCCTGACCTGAACCCCATAGAGAATCTGTGGGATATTGGGAAGAGAAAGTTGAGAGACGCAAGACCCAACACTCTGGATGAGCTTAAGGCCGCTATCGAAGCATCCTGGGCCTCCATAACACCTCAGCAGTGCCACAGGCTGGTTGCCTCCATGCCACGCCGCATTGAAGCAGTCATTTCTGCAAAAGGATTCCCGACCAAGTATTGAGTGCATAACTGAACATAATTATTTGAAGGTTGACTTTTTTTGTATTAAAAACACTTTTCTTTTATTGGTCGGATGAAATATGCTAATTTTTTGAGATAGGATTTTTGGGTTTTCATGAGCTGTATGCCAAAATCATCAATATTAAAACAAGAAAAGGCTTGAACTACTTCAGTTGTGTGTAATGAATCTAAAATATATGAAAGTCTAATGTTTATCAGTACATTACAGAAAATAATGAACTTTATCACAATATGCTAATTTTTTGGAGAAGGACCTGTAGTTGTTTTGTCCATCGGACAAAAGTCCAATGGTTTTCTGTGCACACGGTAGGACTTTGCTCCATCAGACTTTTGTTGGGCAAAAGTTTGTCCGTTTGCAGACCCAACTTTTGTCCGATGAAAACAAAAACAAAACAAAAAAAAAAGTTTGGCGGATGGAGCGTACACACGGTCGGATTGTTGGTCCAACTTGCTCAAAATGACGTTTATTGGCCAAAAGTCCGACCGTGTGTATGGGGCTTTATACTCACTTGTGACCCTACTCATATTGCAAGACCTCGCTATTATCAAGTTAAAATGTATTTAAAAAAAATCTTGTTCGTCTTGTAAAACACTCGCAGAGCAAGTTATTCGCAAACCAAAAGGTTTTACTGTATATAAAATAATTTTTAAAATATTAAATAGCTAAAATGGTTTACTGGATGTCATGAAACACACCAAGTGCATATTTTATGATGTCTAAATCTAGCCACACGTTACAATCTGACTGCACAATCCCTCTATAGGGATCACAATCTGACTGCACAATCCCTCTATAGGGATCACAATCTGACTGTATAGCTTAACTTTAAACTAACACAATGGTTTACCTGACTGTATATAAAGTGAATGGATTGTACAGATAGGCGATGGACCATCACGCTCCATTGTTGGGAGATTGCACACACTGCTATGTGTCTGGACAACTTTACTGTACATTCACTAATCAGATTTATTAAAGCAGAACTAAACTGTATCTGAGCATCAAACTGAAAACACTATTAAATTAATTTGTATTAATTAAAAGCAAACCCGGCCATGTCACCATGCTTTATTTTGTTGAGAAATCACTTTGTAAAATACTTCCTTAGCAATTTCTAGCCATGGCCATCT
Source organism: Rana muscosa (assembly GCA_029206835.1). Taxonomy (NCBI): domain Eukaryota; kingdom Metazoa; phylum Chordata; class Amphibia; order Anura; family Ranidae; genus Rana; species Rana muscosa. The sequence continues at coordinate 168,074,299 of CM055118.1, forward strand.
TGAGTAAGGGCAGACAATTGCATCTACATCCTGGAATCTATCAGCCCTTAGCTCTTCCAGATGAAAAAAAGACAAAAGCCAATGAAGACTTCTGGAATGTTTAACGAAATTTTGGTCTAGGCCAGAAACCAGGCAGTAACTGAAGATATGCAAGAAAAAAAATAAATAAGAAAATTAAAAACAAAAAAAATATATAACACACCTTTCTATCGATCTACTAAATCTAGCAGCATATCACCCCTTTCACACTGAGGCAGTTTTCAGGCGTTTTAGTGCTAGAAATAGCCTGTAAAAAGCACCTGAAAAACAGCCCCCCATTCTTTGCAATGAGTGCTTTCACACTGGGGCGGTGCGCTTGCAGAACGTTAGGAAAAGTCCTGCAAGCAGCATCTTTTGGGTGGCTTGGGAGAACTATGAATAGCGCTCCCAAAACGCCCCTGCCCATTGAAATGAATAGGCATCGCTTCCAAAGCGACTTAAAAAGCAGACTTTTTTCCCTTTTTGTAAGGCCGCATTGTCACGTGACCTTAAAAAATCCGCCCGCTAGCTCCTGAAAAGCGCAGCTAGAGCGCCACTAAAGCACCGCAAAAATGACCGGCGCTTTAGCGGCACTGCAGCGTGAAAGGGTTCTTAGCAATACAGTGCCTTGGAAAAGTATTCATACCCCTTGAAATCTTCCACTTTTGTCATGTGGAATCCAAAAACATAAATGTATTTTATTGGAATTTTATGTGATAACAAAGTGGCGCATAATTGTGAAGTGGAAGGAAAATGATAAATGATGTTTATTAATTTTTTAACAAATAAATATGTGAAAACTGTGACATGCATTTGTATTTATCCCCCGAGACAATACTTTGTAGAACCGCCTTTCACTGTAATTACAGCTGCAAGTCTTTTTGAGGATGTCTACCAGCTTTGCACATCTAGAGTGAATTTTTTCCCATTCTTCTTTGCAAAATAGCTCAAGCTCTGTCAGATTGGATGGAGAGCGTCTGTTAAAGTGGAGCTTCACCCTAAAGTGGAACTTCCGCTCATCGGAACCCTCCCCCCTTCCGGTGTCACAATTGACACCTTTCAGGGGGGAGGGGGTGCAGATACCTGTCCAAGACAGGCATTTGCACCCACTTCCGGGAGTCCTCTCTGCGGGAAATCTGCGGGAAGTAGGTCACTTCCCGCAGAATAGCCGTTGTGTTCTGGGAGACACTCGGCTCCCAGAACACACAGGGACCAGTCAGAACGGCGCAGCGCGACTCGCGCATGCGCCGTAGGGAACCGGGCAGCGAAGCCGCAAGGCTTCACTGCCTGGTTCCCTCACCGAGGATGGCGGTGGGGGCAGCAGAGTGACGAGCGATTGCTCGTCCTCTGCTGCGGACGTCGCTGGACTCCAGGGACAGGTAAGTGTCCTAATATTAAAAGTCAGCAGCTGCAGTATTCGTAGCTGCTGGCTTTAAAAAAAAAAAAATTTCGGCGGAGCTCCGCTTTAACAACAATTTTCAAGTCTGGTCTTAGATTCTCCATTGGATTTAGCCCTGGACTTTGACTGGGCCAGTGTTAAGTTTTCAGGGTGTCAGGGGGATGTGCAATGTTAGTTTTCTGCCACACATAGCATTTTGCTTTTCGGCCAAAAAGTTCAATTTTGGTCTCATCTGACCAGAGAACCTTCTTCCACATGTTTGCTGTGTCCCCCACATGGCTTTTCCCAAATTTCAACTGGGACTTCTTATGGCTTTCTTTCAACAATGGCATTCTTCTTGCCACTCTTCCATAAAGGCCAGATTTGTGGAGTGCATGACTAATAGTTGTCCTGTGGACAGATTCTCCCACCTGAGCTCCTCCAGAGATACCATGGGCCTCCGATTAATGCTCTCCTTGCCCGGCCTGTCAGTTTAGGTGGACGGCCGTGTCTTGGTATGTTTTTAGTTGTGCCATACTCTTTCCATTTTCGGATGATGGATTGAACAGTGCTCCATGAGATGTTCAAAGCTTGGGATATTTTTTTTTATAACCTAACCCTGCTTTAAACTTCTCCCCAACTTTATTCCTGACCTGTCTGGTGTGTTCCTTGGCCTTCATGATGCTGAGGGCTTCACAGAACAGCTGTATTTATACTGAGATTTAAATTAAATGCAGGGGGACTCTATTTACTAATTAGGTGACTTCTGAAGGCAATTTGATACCCCTAGCTAAAATCTAGTGGAACCGAGTAAAAATAAAGGGGGCCGAATACAAATGCACACCACACTTTTCAGATATTTGAAAAAAAATAATTAAAAAAACATGTTTTCCTTCTACTTCACAATTATGTGCCACTTTGTGTCGGTCTATCACAGCCGTCGGGAACCTGTGGCTCTTTTGATGGCTACATCTGGCTCTCGCCTCTCAATCCGCGGATCGCGTGGTGTGCCGATCTGCAGATTGAGCCCATAGGAAAGGCCGTGGCTTCGGCCATCTTGGTACACCCAGCGGCGTCAGGTGAGTGGCGCGCTGACGTCATCACCCGCCTCAACTGCTTGTGGATCTGCCTGCTTGTAGTGGTAAGCAAGCAGACAATTGTAGGGGAGATGTGGACATTACAGTGGAGGAGATGTGGACATTACAGTGGGGGATATTAGAGGGGGAGCACAAGGAGGTGGGACTTTGTGTGAAGCACATGGATACAAAAATATAATGGGGAGAGTTAAAAGAATTTTAATAAATTATCCTATTGCACATACAATCAATACAGTGGGGGAGATGTGGACATTACAGTCTTACATAAAATGCACACATTTACTTGTATTTAGTTTTAAACATATTGTATGGCTCTCACGGAATTACATTTTAAAATACGTGGCGTTTATGGCTCTCTCAGCCAAAAAGGTTCCTGACCCCTGGTCTATCACATCAAATCCCAATAAAATACATTTACGGTTTTGGTTGTAACATGACAAAATGTGAAAAATTTCAAGGGGAATGAATACTTTTTCAAGGCACTGTAGGAATAGTTAATGTCAATTGAAAGAGTTTAGGTCTCCATAAATAATATTTTAGCTAAACCAACTTAATGTACAATACAGTACAACAATCTAAAAGGAACCATACAACTGGTAGCTCCAAACAGCCTTTTCACTTTTATAAAATGTTTAGAATTTTTCATTAAATAGCTATATAATTCCATTCTTGATGTGCCGTCACGTGACCACAAATACTCCATTCAGTGTCCCTTTTTGTATGCAGTGGGTCGGGACTTTCAAAGGCTCTAATGTAAAAGAACAATTTTCAAGAATAAGGGAAGCCAACAATACTGAGCAGTTCAAGCCATGGATGGGGGAATGATGCCACAGCAAGCGCATCACTATGGGAGCAGTGCTGCCAAACATTGGAAGAGAAGATGCTATAGGGGCTTGCGTTTACCTGGCATGGTGCCGATAACACAATCCGAAGGTGAGGGGCTTTAGGGGACTGAATTCACTGGGCACGTGCAGGGCCGACAACACAGAGGGGTTTTCAGCCAGGAATGCAATGGAAAGGTTGCCGGCCCTCCACCAGGTATAGAAAACACAACTGGAAACTGACGGCATCAACAGGAAGGGACATGGCCATACCATCAGCTTTTATTAGGATGGAATATGTTCTGCACATAAGAATTTTTTTGGGGCTTGGAAAACATTTACGTTTACACATTCGCAAACATTTGACAATCTTTTCTAAACTTTTAAGTTGACACGCACAGGACAGACCCCCCCCCCCACCCCCGCCTCGCACCAAATTCGCAACGCATAGATGTGAACCAAAGCCATGGAATACTATGCTTTTTACATGACCTGCGAATCTGTGTGTTCCTAAACGCATCAAATCCACTGTAAATTTGCATCAGTGTGAACCCAGGCTTATACACAAAGTCTGATGCGGTGCACTTCTATTTCAAAGAAAGCAAAACAAACCTTCAAGAATTACGCCGCAGATTAGAGCTCTGAAGATTAGTAGAGCTCGCTGGCCGATGCCTTTCACTAATTAAAGGCTCCTTATCCAGCTCGGCTGGACCTCTGCTGAAGGAGTCTTAAAATCTCCTGGCTTTTCCGAAACTTTCCTGCCCGACTGCTGGCCACTGATGTAAGATTTATCGTGGGGTCCCTGGCTGCCCACACATTGAAGCCACTGGTTTTCTGAACAGTCGTAAGAACACAGGTCGAGGTCCTCTCAAGTTCAAATCACCTCCCTCTGTATATCCCAGAGCCACCCAATAAGAGGCCACAGCACTGTGATAAACCTTCTGAATTGGTTCATTTCTGCAAATCTTTTAGGCTGGGTTCACATATATGCGAATCGGTTTTTAACGGCATACGATTCGCAATAATCGGGCCGGCTTTCAATGGAGCCAGTTCACACATGTCCAGAGCGACAGCGGTCCGTTTCTGAAAAGGATCCTGTGCAATTTTGGATCTGGTTTAGGAGCGAATTCTAATAAAAATAATTTACACCTGAATCAATGAACAAAACCGCAATGGACTCCGGACCGCAAACCGCAGCCTCATTGCCCCTTTTAATAGTGTTTTACCATTACACATTTGTAGAAAAAGCTGCTGTAAAAAAAAAAATATAAAAATCTTTGCTGAAAAAAAAAAAAAAAAAAAAAAAGAAGTTGCCCAAAGCAATTTTGGAAAAAAATAAATAAAAAGTTTGTTTTGTAAATACCGTATATACTAGAGTATAAGCCGAGTTTTTCAGCACTTTTTTGTGCTGAAAATGCCCCCCTCGGCTTATACTCGAGTCACCTTTTTGCACCTGATCTCCCGGACTTTGGGGACCCGGTACCGGCCGGCCGTAGGTCCCCTGGACCCTAAGCTTGGCACACATGTAGCCCCACTCTTCCTCTACAATTGTGCAAAGTTTGTTGTCCGGGGGACCTACAGCCGGGGAGCACCAATCTTTCAAACCCGGGCACCCCTTCCATAGACTCCCAAGTTAAACGGTAATTTCTCCAGTGACTTTGGGGACCCGATACCGTCCGGTCGTAGGTCTTGGCACACATATAGCCCCGTTTCTCCTCTATAAGTTTTTTGTTGGGGGGGTGGGGGGGGGGCGGCGGGGGATCTACGGCCGGGGAGCACTGATTTTTCAAAGCCGGGCACGCCTTCCATAGACTCCCATGTTAAACGTCAGTCTAGTCATGGACACAGTGAGGCATGCAGATGGACACCCTAGGCTTATACTCGAGTCAATACGCTTTCCCAGTTTTTTGTGGTAAAATTAGGTGCTTCGGCTTATATTCGGGTCGGCTTATACTCGAGTATATACGGCAAGTAATTTTTCTCCTTCACAATGGGCGCTGATGAGGCACAAATATGCCGCACTTATGGGCACCACTGATGGGCACTGATGGGTGGCATTGATAGGCATCACTAATGGCCACCGATTGCTAGCGCTTGTGGCCACTTAATTGTAATCAGGGCACTGATGATCAGTGCCCCGATTACATACCTAGATGTTCCCCTGTAAGGAGATGCCGCTGATCGGCTCTACTCTCCTCACACCCTGTCAGTGTGAGGCGAGTAGCGCCGATTACCGGCATCTCCGGGTTTACATGTGACCGGCTGTGATTGGACACAGCCAATCACATAGTTTAAGAGTCGCGGCCCTTTACAGAGATTAGGGTAGCACCGTGTTCTAGCAACACGGCGTGGCCGCGAGAGCGGTCATTCTGGGAAGCCGTCATATGATGTCCACCCAGAACGAGAGCCACACCGCCCCGGATGGCAAGTGGTTAAAGGATAAGTGAACCCCAACACTAAAATCTACAATCTAAGACTAACCTATCTAACCCTGTATACATACCTTTTTTGAAGCCAATCTGACCCGATCCCCCCCCGCTGGGCTGTCAGCTGCGGCTTCACTGTAGAAACGGGTGCAGAGGACATGTCCGACAACGGAAGCCCCAATGTAACTATGTGTGACGTCGTTCCCCATTCATTTTACAGCCATTGTCGGCTGTGTCCTCTGCAGAGCTTCCGTCGCTGGATCGCTGGAGACCGGATCGGCTTAATTTTTTTTTTTAAAGTGTGTATACGGATTTCTTCTTTACGGGGCTAGATAGATTAGTCTTAGAATGTGGATGTCTGTAGATGCAGGGATTTTAGTGTTGGGGTGGACATATCCTTTAAATGGCCCCTTAAAATTACATTTTTTTGGATAGAGTAGAGACGTGTTAATGTTGAAGATTTAGCATTTCCTGTTTTTTCCCCCTGTCTTTCAACATACAAATTATATTTTTAAATAAAACCTGTCATGACATCCTTTATTTAAGATCCAGTAATATCACCACTGGATCCTTGTTCCACTTTATGCTAGCAAGCAGATTATAGCTGGTGTGAGGGGTCAGCAGGGTGCTGTATATAGCTACCTGGAAACGTCAACGTGAGAAGCTCACAGTGTGCAGTGAAATCAGAGTAAGCATTTTCAGTAGAGGAGAAGAGCCTGTACAACTATGCAAGACTGAAGGGAAGGCCGGAGTTCAGCTTTAGGCCTCATGCCCACTGGCGTTTTTACAGCTGCGTTTTTTGCAGCTTAAAAACGCCTGTCCATGTTATTGTAAATATATTTTTTTTTTTGAAAAAAAAAAAAAACGTCGGAGCTAAAAATGCGACCCGCGCGTTAGTGCGCGGTTTTTGCGCGTTAGTGCGCGTTTTTTGACGCTCGTGTTTTTTCCTGCCTAATTCTGACGCTGAGGAACGCACTGGTCCTGGGTTTTTTTTACAGCTTACAAACGCCTATGCTCTTTACAGCTCAAAAACGCCTAGGTGGGCATGAAGCTATAGACTAACATGGACAGGCGTTTTTAAGCTGTAAAAAACGCTCAAAAACGCGGCTGAAAAAACGCCCGTGGGCATGAGGCCTTAAGTCTGGAACTAATAGTAAACAAAATAGTAAACAAAATAGTAAACAAAATGGAGTGGGCCGTGAACTGTCTGTTTTTCAGAGTTGCCCAGGAAATGATGTTTGAAATGTCGCCCCATCGGATGGACACGCTGGCCGCTCTGTTTACCGGTGAGCCTGACACAGTAGTGTAAACTGTATATCTCCAACACGGGCCCAAGAAAGATCTGGAGGTTTCTGTATATTGTTCATGCCAACAGATGCTGAGGCTTGAATACATAGAACAGAGAGCGCCACTATTTATAAAAGTGAAGGCAAAGTCGTAAACAATTAAATCCATGGCTTTTTATAGCCCCCCCCCCCCCCCATTTGCCCCCCAGCCGTTTTAGAATTAAATATTTGTCTAGACGGCTCACCATCCCCGCTGGTTCACTCAGGCGAGAAAAGCACAAGCTGTTAAACTTAAAGTGGAGCTAGTATTAGATATAGGTTTTCATGTCAGTATAAAACACTACCTCACAGAGATCACCCCCTACAATGCCTTCATATGCTTTTTCTCTCCAGAAAGACGGAGCCATCTTTGTTCAGGCATCATCCAGGGTCACCAGTTACTTCCTGCTGCAGCCTCTCACCTTTTGACAATGTTGCAATCTGATGACAGAGTAAAGGCCCTTTCACACTAGTGGACGGATCAGGTCCACCTGAAAACGTGATCCTCCAGTCTCCTCTACGGAGTGGTGGGTGGCAGACATGTGTCCATTGACACCTGACATCCGATTAAAACAGACCGACGGTTACCCACCGTCTGGTGGATCGGATGGCAGTCACATGTAAACAGATAGGCAGCCCATTTACATCCAACTGCCAATAGAGGAATGCTTGAGCAAAGCAGACACAGACCTGCTCAGGCTCGGTTTCCACTAGTGCGACTTGTCCTGCACCTTGGGACTGCAAAGTCACATGACAAGTCGCGCCCCATGATTTCCAACGAGTACCATTCATATCTATGTGACTTCAATTCGCACCAACTTCAAAGTAGTCCCTGCACTACTTTGGTCTGACTTTGATGCGAGTTGAGGTCCATAGATCTCAAGTTTACACCGGCATTCCCTAAAATTGCGGCAAAAAACGCATGACTTTCAAGTCGCAACAGTGTGAAAGGGGCTGTAAAAAAAAACACAAATGCATGTAGGCGCTACTACATTTAAATTCAGGGGAACACGTTCTGAAAACCACAAAGTTTGTTTGTACTTTCCAGGTAATTTCTCCCACATTTAAATAAACCACAGAGGGGTAGTGTGAATGTAGTCCTAAAATGTCATGACAGAAATGGCATATGCCAGTGCCAGGTCCAATGTATAAAATGCCCTTTACTTAAATTCCTTCAAAAGGTTAGGAAAAATAGGATTTTTTACTCACCGTAAAATCGTTTTCTCTGAGTCCATGGACCGACACAGCTTCTCTATTGACAAAGTGGGTATTATCCGTTAATTAGGAGTGACTAGGCAGAAAAACTTGTAAAAAGTGTTGCATCACACCTTCTACAGTACCGCCCAGGGGGCGGACCCTCTGGGTATACCCTCTCAGTCTGCATCTTCGCAGATCAGTTCGTCAAAAAGCAGTACAAACTTAAGAGGGGTGGGTGCTGTGTCGGTCCATGGACTCAGAGAAAAGGATTTTACGGTGAGTAAAAAATCCTATTTACTCTTTCGTCCATGGACCGACACAGCTTCTCGATTGACAAAGTGGGACGTCCCAAAGCAGTGTCAGAGAAAAAAAACGAGGGGTGGTAACAGCATAAAAACAAACTTCACCCCCAAAACACAAAAACAGCACTCCTCCAACGGAGGAGTTGCAACTCTAAACAGCCGCTTGCAAAACCTTGCAGCCGAATAAGGCATCCGAAGATGCACCTACATCAACCTTGTAGAATTTTGTGAAAGTGTGAGCGGACGACCAAGTCGCCGCTTTACATAGTTGGGAAACAGACGCTTGATGTCGGAAAGCCCAAGAGGCACCTATTGCCCTGGTCGAATGCGCCGTGACAGGAAAGGGGGGCGCCTGACCCTTTAAGGCGTAAGCCTGGATTACTATCTGTCGGATCCACCTAGAGATGGTGGCCAATGACACTGCTTGGCCCTTCTTGGGACCAGCCACCGAAACAAACAGTGAGTCTGACTTCCGGAACAGGGAAGTAGCAGATAGGTATACTCTCAAAGCTCGGACAACGTCCAAGGAATGCAACGCCGACTCCTTAGGATTCGACGGCTGAGGACACAAGGATGGAAGTACAATGTCTTCGTTGAGATGAAAAGCCGAAACGACTTTCGGAAGAAAGGAAGGCCAAATAGGTACGCGGATGCCATTTCATTTCCTCACACATGGAGATGTAGGCCCTCCAAGTGCGGTGATAGACCTTCCTAGAGGACGGTTTTCGAGCACTTCTCATAGTAGAGATTACCGAGTCTGACAGGCCCCGGTCTCTCAGTACCTGGTTCTCAACAGCCATGCCGTTAAAGCCAATGACTGTAAAGCAGGATGGAATATGGGACCTTGCGATAGCAGGTCCTTCCGTAGTGGTAGGCGCCAGGGGACGTCTGCTACCAGACGTACTAGATCGGCGTACCAAGGACGCTGAGGCCAATCTGGAGCGATTAGGATCATTGGAATTCCCTCTGCCTCCACTCTGCGGAGCAGAAGCCTTAAGGGAGGGAAGGCATAGATTAGCCGATACTGACCCCACGATGCTACCAACGCGTCCGTTGCGTCTGCCCATGGGTCTCTTGACCGGGCCACAAATCTCAATACCTTCCGATTGAGTCGGGAAGCCAGAAGATCTACGTCTGGTGTGCCCCATCTTTGGCAGAGGAGTTGGAACACCTCCGGGTGTAAGGACCATTCTCCCTGGTCCAGCATCTGGCGGCTCAGGTAGTCCGCCTGCCAGTTTTCCACACCCGGAATGTACACGGCCGACAGTGCCGGTACGCTCCTCTCTGCCCACTTCAGGATGCGAGCGATCTCCGATGCTGCAGCTGAGCTTCTTGTTCCTCCTTGATGATTGACATATGCCACTGCTGTGGCGTTGTCTGACTGGATCCTGACTGGACGCCCTTGCAGTCTCTGAGACCATTTGAAGAGGCACAGCTTGATCGCCCGGATCTCCAGGACATTGATCGGCAGGAGGGCTTCCTCTGGGGTCCAGCGACCCTGCGCCGACTGGACACCCCAGACTCACCCCCAACCTGTAAGGCTGGCGTCCGTCGTGATCACTATCCAGTAAACCGGAAGAAATGACTTCCCGGCCATTAGAGCCGGTGCTGTCAGCCACCATACCAGGGATCTCCTGACTAGGTGGCTCACTCGGATTTGATAATCCAGAGATGAAGGGCATCTGTTCCATCTGGACAGAACTTCCTTCTGTAACACTCGAGTGTGGTATTGAGCATATGGGACCGCCTCGAAGGAGGCTACCATGAGGCCCAACACTCGCATGCAAAAACGGAGTGACGACCAATTCCTGGAAGTCAGCTGCCGTACTGCAGCCCGGAGGGTCTGCAACTTCTCCACAGGGAGGAATACATTTGCCTCTGAGGAATCCAGAATCAACCCCAGGTACACTAGGCGTTGAGTGGGCACCAATACTGACTTTTGCGTGTTTAGTATCCAACCACAGTCTCGAAGAGTCTGACAGGTAATGGACACGCTTACCTTTAATTCTGAGCTTGAAGGGGCCTTCAGCAGAAGGTCGTCCAAGTAACCTGTGATAGCGATACCCCGCTATCTTAGAAGTGCCAGAATCGGAGCGAGCACCTTGGTGAACGTCCTGGGTGCTGAGGCAAGGCCAAACGGGAGGGCCACAAACTGGTAGTGGTTCTTCCCGATAGCAAATCGCAGAAACCTCTGGTGTCTGGAGTATATGGGGACATGCAGGTATGCGTCCTTGATGTCCAAGGAGGCCAGAAAGTCACCCGGATGGAGAGCCGTGACTACATTTCGAACCGACTCCATCCGAAATCTTTGTACCTTCACAAAGCAATTGAGGGCTCTGAGATCCAAGATTGGACGAACCCCCTCCTTCGGCACAATGAACAGATTTGAGTAAAAACCCTGACCCCGTTCCTGTTCTGGAACTGGAATAACTACCCCGCGTTCCAGTAGACCCTGGACCGCCCCATACAGGGCCTCCCGACGGGTCGGTAGTAGCTGGAGATTGGAGGTGATGAATCTGTCTGGTGGACAAGAGAGAAATTCTATCTTGTAGCCTGAGGAGATTACTTCGCAAACCCACCTGTCGGAGACTAGAGCAGTCCACTGAGTCGCGAATTTGCGAAGACGTCCCCCCACCCGAGAGCTGGGTGGGGGCGGACCTTCATGTGGATGCAGATTTGTCCGCAGGCTTGTTGGGTCTGCGGGACCAAGGACGCTTCTGTCCTTGGGCAGGCGCTTTATCGGCCTGGGGTCTTTTCCCTGTCGCCTTAAGGGGGCGAAAAAAACGCTTACGTGCAGTAAAGGAGGGCCCTTGCCCTTGCTAGTTTGGGGAAGCAAAGTGCTCTTACCTCCTGTGGCATCCTTGATGATGTCATCCAGAGAAGCCCCAAAAAGTCTGTCGCCCTTAAAAGGCAGATCCAACAGGGCTTTCTTGGAAGTCTGGTCCGCAGACCAGCCCTTTAGCCAGATCAGGCGGCGTATTGCTACTGCATAAACCGAAGCTCTTGACAGCAGGGGAATAGTATCCATGTCTGACTCGCAGACAAACTTAAGGCCCTGGACCAACTGGTCAGCCAAAGTTATCTCATCGGGAGGAGCATCTCGCTCCTTTAACCCCTGGAGTAGCAATTTTGCCCATTCAGTAAGTGTCTGAGACACTAGGGCCCCCGCCAATGCCGGGCGTACTGCCGAGCCTACCACTGAGTATAGGTAGCGAGCGAGTGCTTCAGCCTTCTTATCCACGGGGTCCTTGAAAACAGGAGCCCCTTCTACTGGAATAGTGGTGGCTCTATTAAGTCTGGACACCGAAGGGTCCACTATAGGGGGAGAGGTCCATATCTTCAGAAAACTCTCCTCAAAGGGGTACCGTACTGCAAACCTCTTTGGGGCTGTAAAGACCCTCAGTGGGTTCTCCCATTCCTTGTATAAGAGTTTGTCAAAATAAGACACACAAGTGAACACCTTAGCAGTGCGGGCAGGTTTACGAAACCCAAAGGGGACTGGAGAATCTGCTACTTCTGCAGTCTTTTCCAACTTTAGCGTATCCCGCACTGCAGTAATAAGGTCAGATACCAAAGCCGTCTCGCGTACTGACCTGGACTTGGAGCCCTCCTCACTGTCCGATCGGTCACGGTCTGCAGCCTCTGATGCATTAGAATCTGGGCCATGAGCCGTAGCTGGACCTGGTTCTGCATCAGAAATATCCCCAGAAGATTGCAGGGGACGGGGGCGTTTATTACCCCCTGTATTCCCGTGTGCTGCTTCCACCCTGGCAGCAAACGCCTCTAGGATTGCCGACATAGCGTCCATAGACACCTCAGGGACACCAGCTGCTAAATCTGGTGTTTCAGGGGAGAAGACATCTGGCTCAGATGCCATGCTGACCACACGCTGACACCCACAGGGCTCCAGGCAAGATATCAATAGGCCACCCTCCTGTGCTGCAGAGAGGCTGGGTCACCCAGAGGACTCACCACCCTGGATAGGTACTGCTATGCTGCGCCTGTGATGCTGTCCCACTGCTGCTGTGTCAGTCTGCTTCTTTTATCAGCACTTCCTGTGTGAATTTTCGCGCCAGTGTAATGCACCCTAGGGGCCAGAGGCTCTCGAAAAATGGTTGCCAAAAACGTCTGTATGGAAGATAATGTGGGCTCTAAGAAAATGGCCACCGACAGAAGATAAAGGGCAAGCAGCCATAGCCCACAAAAAGATGGCCGCCGAACGGCAATATCTGCATACAGGGTGGACAAACATGGCCGCCGATCAGCTGATAGGGGCCAGTGGGTGTGGCCGAACCACAGGAAGATGGCCGCCGGGCAGTCACAAGAGGCCAAACTTGGCATGGACCACCTCAAAATGGCCGCCGACAGCATGGAGGAGGAAGGACACAAACACAGGTAAGAAAAAATGACATTTCTTTTAAATGTTAGTTACAGCCAGCCCCGCTCCAGTGGGACCCCCTAGGTGACCCCCAGCGCCCAGCAACCTTTAGCTAGAAGCCCAGGGAGGAGGGAAAGGCAGGGAGAGAGAGGGAAGAAAGGGGCCACAACCACTTACTTGATCTCTCCAGGAATGTCCAGCTAAATCACCCAGCCGAGGCAGGGGAGTTTTACTTACCTATCCTGCATGTATTCTGCTGGAAGACATTCCAAACAGATCATCGTCCGCGCACGGAAGGTGACTGTTGGCCAGGCATGCTGTGATTGGACCCAGAAGGGACGATCATATGTATGCCCTGGAGCATGCCGCTCACCGGACAGGCTGCTGCGACTCGGCCGTAAGGTCAGCCGAAGCTGAGCGGTCCGATGCAAGCCTTGGAGCGTAAGCTCACCGGCCAGGCTGCTGCGACTCGGCCGCAAGGTCAGCCGAAGCTGAGCGGTCCGATGCAGGCCCTGGAGCGTAAGCTCACCGGCCACCCGTGGAGCGACGGGCATGTCGTGGAAAACCCAGCGCGTAGCTAGGGTCGGCACACGCTCGATGGCCGAAACTGGGGAGACTACAAGGATCGAGGATCCAGCCTGGTCACCCAGTCGGCAGTTGATCGAAGATCGCAGGAAACAACAAATGTAGCAAAAAAAAAATAAAAAAAAAATATATATATATATATATATATATATCTTTTTTTCCCCCGGACCAATGGGCCCGAAGGGAGCCATGTCCTACTCCTTGCTAGACAGAAAAAACTGATCTGCGAAGATGCAGACTGAGAGGGTATACCCAGAGGGTCCGCCCCCTGGGCGGTACTGTAGAAGGTGTGATGCAACACTTTTTACAAGTTTTTCTGCCTAGTCACTCCTAATTAACGGATAATACCCACTTTGTCAATAGAGAAGCTGTGTCGGTCCATGGACAAAAGAGTAAATTGTTTTCCAGTTCAGCCTGAAGTCTGAATTGATGCAGACCAGCTTAAAGCTGAAATCAGGCTGGCAGTGGTAGGAGCTGCCCTTTAGGATGATGGATGGAAGGAGGAGATGTTCAAGTAGTCAGAGGGCAAAGAGCCAAGTTTATTTTTATTATCATAATCCAAAGTGCTGTCAAGGCTCAGTCTAGTAGCCCAAAGTCTGTAGAACTGCAGATTTTGAAAGGGAAAAAGAGAGAAGAGAATGATGATGAAGAGAATGATGATGAAGAGAATGATGATGAAGAGAATGATGATGAAGAGAATGATGATGAAGAGAATGATGATGAAGAGAATGATGATGAAGAGAATGATGATGAAGAGAATGATGATGAAGAGAATGATGATGAAGAGAATGATGATGTTCAGGTAGTCTTATGAGATTTTCACTGGCAGGGCTCAGTGTAGTGGGCAAAGATTTGTAGAACTGCAGATTGTGGGAAGTATTGGTACCCTTCATACACTATGCAGCCATAGAGCACATGGCGAGGATCAAAAAACAAAAAAAAGGGGGGGGGGGGGGTAATGTTCCAAATTTCAGGCATAGAGGAGTCCCTATATGTTTTTGGTTTTTTGGTTTAATGGCACGCCAGCTGCCCTTCAAGGCACAGTGGTCTCTGTGTCTGCATGCCGCACCAGCTATCTCCACGCTCTGATGCAAACAGACCGAATTCCTGGACTCTTTCTGCTATGAAGTTATTCAGCCTTATGCAAGAATGACGAGTATTTTTGTGGAATGTGCCAAGCAAAAAAAAAAAGAAAAAGAAAGGAGAGAGACTACACACGCTTAACTGTTTCTGGAACAAATGGCGGATGGCAGTCAGCCGCGCACAAGTTACTAAGGTCGGTGACCCGCGGATTAACCGCACAAAGACAAATTAACGCCATGGCGGTTGTTGCATTACAGGAGTTAGGTGTAAGTAGCAAAAAGAATTCAGTGGAAAATGATTTTCAGAAAACAATGCTAAAAACTGAAAAAGGTCTCATCATCACCATCCATGGAATATTTATAAAATTCATAATAGCCAGATTGAGCAGGCTTTTCATTATGCTTGTGGGAGGAGAAGCAATAGCCTCAAGTCACATGACACATTGAAGTATATACTCCATCAGTATGGGCCGCTTCACACAACAATTTGTTCCGAATGCACTTCTGCATACGTGTTTTTCCCCGCCATCTGTGTCCCATTGCAGAGATTTCCCTTCACTTCCTGTCCAATAGCCAAGCAAGAGGAAATCCCTGCAAATTAAAAGGGATTCCTTGGGGACCCCCAGAACTAGTGTCCCCACTGGAAGATTTAGCCTCTATTACTTTTCTGGGAACAACCCAAATTTTTTATTTTTTTTCTTGTTACACTTTGTGATAATGATAAACAGGACAAATAGAGAGGGTGAATCTCCCCAATGGGGACACAGACAGCAATAAAAACCGACAGGTGTTCTAATCCCGCTCCACTCCGTTCAAAAAAATATTAAAAACCTATTTTTTTTAGACGGTTCAAATATTGGCTGGTTCAGCAGAGACCGGGCAAGATTCAAACCATGTATGGGCAGGCTGATGGTACCCAAGCTGATCTATTGATTGACTTGGGTACAACCAGCCTGTTGGAATTTTTATGGAAATATTGTAATCTATGGCTGGCTTTTTTCGAGCGTACAAAATCTTTTCAGACTGATGATTTGTAATTTTTCTTATGCATCTACAGTACGTGGTGGCAGGGTGGGCCTTACAGTGGAACTAAACGCAACTTTTAGAAAACTGCGAGTCGGCAGCACTCTATTGCAGAAGAGACATATCGGGGGGGATTTACTAAATCTGGAGAGTGTAAAATCTGGTGCAGCTGTGCTGGGAAACCAATCAGCTTCCAGGTTTGATTGTCAAAGCCTAATGCCCTGTGCACACGATCCGAAAATCGGACGACAGATCGTCCGACTTTTTTCGTTTACTAGTTGCAAGTAGAAATTTAATAGGTTACTAAAGTCACGAAAATTCTCGTACGAGAGAAAAAAAAAAAAAAAAAAAAAAATATCGGAAGTGATGTCATGTGTTGCATTTTCAGACGACAACTATACTGACTAAACGAAAATCGTACGATTAGGTATCGTACAAGGAAAATTTTCGTGCTTGTCCGATAAAACAATATCGGATGAACTGTCATGATCGGCTCACGGAAGCCCTGTACTAACAATCCGATTATCGTACGGTTCTTCATCGGACGACAATTTTTGTACGATATTCGGATCGTGTGTACGGGCCATAAGGCTGGCCATACACGGGTCGAATTTCGAAAGAACTTTCTTTTGAAAATCAGAAAATTTGTGCGTTTTGTGATCCGATGGTGCCACCATTGATTTCGAAATTCGACCGACCAAACCTTCAATTTTACCACATGGTTCCTACAGAAAAGTATTTGTGTCTGGGAACCTTCTTTTTTTTCCCCCCGGGAATTTTCTTTTATTGCACACGCGCATTTCTTTTTCGATTACATTTCTCGCACGATTCTCCCATCATTGATTAGAAAATCGTTAGTTTTTTCAAAAAATATCCAACATGTTGGATTATTAAAATTCGATGGCCGCACGAAAATCGGCTGTTACTGCAGCCCACTAACGGTATGAAATACGAACAAAAATTCTTTAGATAAGATTTTCGAAAGAAAGATCTTTCGAAATTCGACCCGTGTATGGCTGGCCAGTATAACCACTTGTCCCTCGCCCACTGTCAATTGACGGCGGGCGGAGGATACTCTCGTTCTGGGAGGACGTCATATGACGTCCTCCCTTTAAAACGAGCTAGGAGGCGCGCGCCCGCCGCGTTCACAAGGCCCCGAGCAGGAAAGTGGATCTCTGTGTGTAAACACAGAGATCCACGTCCTGTGAGGGAGAAGGGACCGATGGTGTGTCCCTTGTACATAGGGACAACCATCGGTCACCTCCCCCAGTCAGTCCCCTCCCCCCACAGTAAGAACACTTTGAGGGAACATATTTAACCCCTTCCCGCCCCCTAGTGGTTAACCCCTTCCCTGCCAATCACATTTATACAGTAATCAATGCATTTTTATAGCAGGGATCGCTGTATAAATGTGAATGGTCCCAAAAATGTGTCAAGTGTCCGATGTGTCCGCCGCAATATCGCAGTCACAATAAAAAAAAATAAAAAATATCGCAGATCGCCGCCATTACTAATAAAAAAAATAAAAATGCTATAAATCTATCCCCTATTTTGTAGACGCTATAACTTTTGCGCAAACCAATCAATACGCGCGTATTGCGATTTTTTTTTTTTACCAAAAATATGTAGAAGAATACGTATCGGCCTAAACTGAGGAAAATTTTATTTAAAAAAAAAAAAAAAAAATGGGTATTTATTATAGCAAAAAGTAAAAAATAGTGTTTTTTTTCCAAACTGGACGCTCTTCTTTTGTTTATAGCGCAAAAAATAAAAACCGCAGAGGTGATCAAATACCACCAAAGGAAAGCTCTATTTGTGGGGAAAAAAAGGACACAAAGTTCGCTTGGGAGCCACGTCGCACGACCGCGCAATTGTCATTCAAAGGGTGACAGTGCTGAAAGCTGAAAAATGGCTTGGGCAGGAAGGGGGTTTTCGTGCACAGTAGAGAAGTGGATAACTGAACAAGCTGATTGGCTACCATGCACAGCTGCACCAGATTTTGGACTCTCCAGTTATAGTAAATCTCCCTCATGATGTCTCTTCTACAATAATACCCACTTACCTGCCCGCTCACAATTTTCCCAACTAACGTAAACTGCGCCGAGCAGGCGCAGCTCAG
This sequence comes from Rana muscosa, assembly GCA_029206835.1. Classification (NCBI taxonomy): domain Eukaryota; kingdom Metazoa; phylum Chordata; class Amphibia; order Anura; family Ranidae; genus Rana; species Rana muscosa. The sequence goes on from CM055118.1 coordinate 168,092,050, forward strand.
CATGCATTCCCAGCATACTCAGGCTGTGCCAGAATGTACATATGCAGTAACTGCTGAATCGCCAGAAGATTGAGGCGAGTATATTCTGGGGTTTTGTTCGACATTAAGCGCATATGTGAAGCCTTACTTTGCTCTAGGCTGTGCTCCACCAGCACCACAGGAACCAAATTGTCACCAACAGCTCACGGTACACTGCTTGGAATTTGGAGCACAGTGTGGCAAGATCGCGACCACCACTGCCCATTTAAAAACACCAGTTCTGGCCGGTGTAAAGGGGGAAAGACAAATCACTTCTTTCTGCTATAAAACATGACTAGCAAAGTGTGTCTGTTCCACATTGTGCAAGGATGGTGAAAGATGCATCTTTGGGCAAGGTGAGGTGCTGAGAAAAGAGGTGGGTGGTGAGGGAAGCAGGTTGAGGGGTGCAGGTTCGGTGGGTGGGTTCAGCCAGGGAAGAAGCGACAGGGGGAATAGTACTATGTCACTTAAAGCAGAACTGCAGTCTGCTCACAATTAAAAAATAAATAAATCATCTTTGCCATTCTGAAGCTTCCCTCCAACCACTTGCATATTATTTTGATCTGTGATTCTGTACTTGCCAAATATGCTTCAGAAATCTCCCTCCACTGAGTCTGGCTGCAATCATAACTGTGGGCAGCTGAAGCTGCTGCATGTTCACTTCCTGGATTTACACAGACACAGAGGCACACCTCCAGCTCTCATTGGCCCTCTTATGACTCATCCCCCTCCCTTCCTGGCAATCTCTCACGAGAGTGAGAGAGAGCTGTGCATGATGTCATAAGCCTAGGCTAATGACCAGACAAGAAACAGGAAGTGGGCTGTATAAGGCAGTGTTTCTCAACAGGTCATGTTTTCAGGCTTTCCATTATTTTGCACAGGTGATTTGATCGGTTTCACTGCCTTAGTAATTACCACAGCCATATCGTCTGAGGGAAATCCTGAAAACATGACCTGTTGGGGCGCCTTGAGGACTGGAGTTGAGAAACACTGGTATAAAAGGTATTTACTGGCAGAAAAAAATGTTTTACTATCCAAAGTTAAAACAACAACAAGGGCAGAAGATTTAATAGATGAAATAAAATGACTGAAGTTCCGCTCTAAGGCCCCTTTCACACTGGCACGTTTTTCAGGCGGTTTAACGCTAATAATAGCGCTGTTATACCACCTGAAAAAAATCGTGCCCTGTAGTCTTCAATGTGAAAGCCCGAAGGCTTTCACACTGAAGCGGTGCGCTAGCAGGACCGCTCCAAAAGTCCTGCTAGCCGCATCTTTACAGCGGTGAAGGAGCGGTGTGTTCACTGCTCCTTTACCGCGGCTGCCCATTGAAATCAATGGGACAGCGCGGTAATACCGCCCGCAAACCGCGGCAATAGCAGGCGGTATTAACCCTTTTTCGGCCGCTAGCGGGGGTAAATTCACCCCGCTAGCGGCCGCATACTGCGGTAATAACGACGGTATAGCCCCAGTGTGAAAGGGGCCTTAGTGATACCTCTGTGTTTGCTGACATCACATCCAAAATGGCGGCACCCAGCAGCAGTCTTGGGGCTTCTGGATATCTACACAAGGGAGGCTTTTATAATGAAATGTGCATGTAATTTATTATTCATGTGATATCTTTTTGATGAAATGGTGACAGGGTCTCTTTAAGGACAGATCTTCTGCTGGGTATAAAGTATGTCATAGCAGCTTGCGCCCGTTTCATACCGCGCATGTCCGTGTTTCGCATGGTGGATGTTGGAAAAGCAGAATCAGATTCCCCTATTAAAGTTTTTATTTTTTCTCCTGTCGCCGAGGGCAGAAAACAGATGCATTTCGGGTTAAATTTAGAAGTCATAACATTTTTTGTTTGGGAAGATAATCTGGGACAAATATGAACAGCTGGTCTGTACCTCGCCATAAACCGTTCAAAAGGGAAAATAACTGTAAAGTGTTGAATGGAGGAGGAGAGGAAGGTGTCATTATTTCCTAGACAGGAATTTTCCCCGGGAACAGGCCAGTCACAGCACACTACATGTGGAATTTACACAACACAATTACTCGGCAATAAAGAACTCCCAGGAATCCACTCAATGCTCCATTTACACATTACACCGCAGCTCTATAAAGTCCATGGAAGCCCGGATTGAATGACGCTTCATTTGCACTGTGTGCTGCGTATCATAAATAGCCGACTTTTGTTTTGTTTTTTTTGTTACATCTCATTACTGCAGATTTAACACTTACATTTAGTTTGCTAAAGCACTGTGTATAAAAAAATTCAACCTTTTAATAAATATTATACAGCATTTATATAGCACCAACAGTTTGCGCAGCACCTTACAATCTAAAGAGAGACCGTACAGTCACAATATAATAAAATACAAGAGGGTTAAAGGGGTTGTAAAGGTTCGTTTTTTATTTTCTAAATAGGTTCCTTTAACCACTTCCTTACTGGGCACTTAAACCCCCTTCGTACCCAGACCAATTTACAGCTTTCAGCGCTGACGCATTTTGAATGACAATTGCGCGGTCATACAACGCTGTACCCAAATTATATTTTTATAATTTTTTTCCCACAAATAGAGCTTTCTTTTGGTGGTATTTGATCACCTCTGCGTTTTTTTTTTCTTGTGCTATAAACAAAAAAAAGACAGAAAATTTTGAAAAAAAACTCAATATTTTTTTACTTTTTGTTATAATATCCCAATTTTTTTTTTAAAAAATATTTTTTTTCTCAGTTTAGGCCGATACGTATTCTTCTACATATTTTTGGTAATAAAAATTGCAATAAGCGTATAGTGATTGGTTTGCGCAAAAGTTATAGCGCCTACAAAATAGGGGATAGAATGATGACATTTTTATTATATTTTTTTTTTTTTACTAGTAATGGCGGCGATCTGCGATTTTTGTCAGGCCTGCGATATTGCGGCGGACACATCGGACACTTTTGACACTATTTTGGGACCATTCACATTTATACAGAGAACAGTGCTATAAAAATGCACTGATTACTGTATAAAATGTGACTGGCAGGGAAGGGGTTAACACTAGGGGGCGATCAAGGGATTAAATATGTTCCCTATTAGTGATTCTTACTGTGTGGGGAAGGGGACTGACTGGGGGAGGTGACCGATCTGTGTCCCTATGTACAAGGGACACAGCATCGGTCTCCTCTCTCCCTGACAGGACGTGGATCTCTGTGTTTACACACAGAGATCCACGTCCTGCCTCTGTAAAAGCCGATTGCATGTACTTGGCGGACATCGCGGCCGCCAGGCATGCGCATTGGCATCACGTGATGCGGCGCGCACAGCTGTTCCCCGCTGCGCGTCCTCTGAGGCGCGCGGCGGGATGTAAACAGCAGGACGTCCTGGGGACGTCCACCCGGCACTTGAGAGCCGTGCTGCAGCCGTCTTTCGGCTATAGCGCGGGTCTCAAGTGGTTAAGCTAGTGCATTGTTGGTTCACTTACCTTTTCCTTTGATTTACCCTCTAAATGTTTTTTTCCTTTGTCTGAATTTCTCACTTCCTGTTTCTCCTCACTAAACTTCACACCATCATCCGAGTGGTGTGGATTCAGCCAGAACAGCTTACTGAACAGCTTACTGAGGAGGAACAGGAAGTTAGAAATTCAGACAAAGAAAACAAAGAAAAAAAATATTTAGAAGGGAAATCTAAGGAAAAGGTAAGTGAACCAACAATGCACTAGCTTAAAAGGAACCTATTTAGAAAATAAAGAACGAACCTTTACAATCCCTTTAAGAGGGCTCCCAAGAGCTTACAATCTAATAAGGTGGCGCAAATGGTACAAAAAAGGTAATAACTGAGGGATGAGCTGATGGAAGAATTAAAAGTTCAGTTGTTAGGTTGAGGCGGGATAGGCTTCCCTGAAGAGATGGGTATTCAGGGATCACCTAAAAAAAGGTGGCCAGAGTAGGAGATAGCCGAACCAATTAAGGTAGAGCAGGGGTAGGCAACCTGGGGCCCTCCAGCTGTTGCAGAACTACAAGTCCCATCATGCCTCTGGGAGTAAATGTAACTGCCAGCCTTGCAAAGTCTCATGAGAAATGTAATTCCACAACAGCTGGAGGGCCCCAGGTTGTCTACCCCAGAGATAGAGAGTTCCAGAGGATGGGAGAGACTTTGGGGAAGTCCTGGAGGTGAGTGTGGGAGGACAAGAGCTCGAGAACAGGAGGTCTTGGGAAGAGTGGAGAGGACAGTTTGGTTGGTATTTTGCGACAAGATTGGTGATGTAACTCGCGGGAGAGTTAAACGATATTGCTAGTATTTTTTCATGTATTTCAATCAACCTCTGTTAAATATAGGATGAGGCTGTTGATCTCCTGCAGCCTCTTTGGCGCTACTACCTGCACTCCAGCGATGGCTGCATGGCATGTCTCATGGTGACAACAGTAAACCATGCCTGCATAATATGTGCCGCTTGTAGTCTCATCAAACGTCGGAGCGACAGGGTGACAACGCAGCAGTGAAACTGGATGACAGGGACAGAGCGTTGTCCACCTGAACAAAAAAAAAAAAAAAAAAAAAAAAGAAATAAATAAATCTTTCATGGCAGGATCACCAGGGATTTTAATAAAAGCCAAAAGATTTAAAATTACCTTTGATATTACATGAACACATTGAAGCTTATATGAGATTTTATTTTTTTCGGGCTGAAAGCTATTTTAAATCTTAAAAAAGTGTTACTAAACCCAGTAATATGAAAATAGTTCATCCACCCCCCACACAGTGCCCACAGATTATAAAATCTTTTTTTTACAATAAAATACTGACACTGTATACCTTTTTGGATGATCCGTATACTACGATTACATCATAAACTGCACAGTTTCTTCAGTGCTGAGAGTTCAGGAAGGAGGAGATTTCCTCTACAGCCTGTATACACGCCCACATGTGTGATGTCAATATCATGTGACCTGGCTAGCTCTGAGAACAAGTAAATACATATAAAGCAGTGAATCTTCGTGATGCATGTTATATTAGGACTCATGCACATGGGCGCCTGGGCTCATACAATGTAAAATTCGTACACAGATCCACATTTCCTATTAAAGCTTGGCTTGGTGCTTAACCATCATTGACCGGAGAGTGACAGAATGCTTTCTGCTACATATTTACATACTGACAGCTGCATCTGCAGGACAGAAGCAGTCCTGAGACAGACCCATTTATGACAAGCTAAGAGCGCCCTCCCAATTTGTTTTAAATATTTCTGCTCACCGCATTACCAGTATATTCACATTGCCCATGTCACCCGTTTGCAAAAAGCAATAGTTCCCATTGCCTGAAACATGTCAAGTAGCAGGTCCTGATGCTATGAGGAAGGCTTTGGCTGAAACGCGTTGGCTTATGTGGATTATTCATTGTTCAACAGGCTTCTAGTGCCTGAAACATGTTAAAAAGGCAGCAATTCGCATGGCAATATAGCCCAATAGGAGCCCAGTGCCTAACCTCTGACTCTTGGCGTGATTTGTGCGTTCTGAACAATGTTGGAAGATAACAGAACAGATTTTAGGCATTTATGCTAGCAGTATTTTAAAGTACATATACGTCTTATTTTGAACAATCGCATCATTTGAGTAACGGCAGCTTTCCTTCTTTGATTATTAACCCAGAGTTCTGCCTTTAGATCAGGACTTTAGTAAAGGGATAATTCTTCAGCCTCAATAGAACTACAAACCTCAGCATGCCCCCTTGGCTCCACAGCAGCTGCAGAACATGCTGATCCAGCGACTTCCGTAACCACGTCTGGCTATTTCTTTCTCTGTACTTTGAAGAAAAGATTTATTGAACAAACACTTTACTGCCAAAGACTTCTTCATTCACAAGCCGGAGGGAAGAATAATTCACTTATCTCCCATCATTGTGCGCAACCCAACAATTTACAGGGACAGAAAGCTGGGTACGAGGAGGTGGCCAACAGAGCGAGCAAAAATCGCAGCATCCGGACAATTCTAGGGAAGGTTTTCAGGCAGCTGAGAGAAAAGAGGAGCTAAAATAAGCTGGGGGGGGGTCATTCAGACTCGGAGATCCTAAATATACAGCACAACAAGGAGTTTACACACGGCGCAGTGCCATGTGGACTCGTCAGCAATAAATCAAAGTGGATTGGAGAAGGACAGTGTGGGCTCCCCGCTGAGCTTGGCATAGGAGATGGCAAGGAGAGAGGGCAGTGCCCCCGTCAGGCTTTGTCATACTAAAATAAGACTTTAGTGCTCTGGAATAGGAATGACCAGGCTACCGACAGTGACTGCACGGGTATATTTAGTACAGTTTCCTCTGACCCAATTCTTGTGCGTGAGTGGTACCGTTGTGTTTGTTCGCATTTACACGCATCTATGTGCGACATTATGCAAACATGTTGCATAAAATCGCACAACTCTGGAACACAGAGAAACAGCGTTCTGGTGTGAACATCACACGCTGAAAACTATTGTTTTGTACATGTCATTGTAGGCGGGACCCTGCACTCTACACGGCGCACCCCCAGACCCTGCACTCTCTACACGGCGCACCCCCGCACCCTCTACGCGCCACACCCCAGGACCCTGCACCCTCTACGCGCCGCACCCCAGGACCCCCGCACCCTCTACGCGCCGCACCCCTGAACTCGGAAGTTAATGAACTCCTGGTATTTATTGCCCCTCTAAGATCCTCCCACTGTGTAAATTTGCCACACTCACCACTCAACCATGCGGCGGGGGGGAGTATGGTTGAGTTCCTGCTCCTACTCTAAGGAAAAAAAGCCATGGATCAATTTATATAGTCTTAAGCCTCGTACACACGGCCGAGAATGTCGTCATGAAAAAATACTTGTCGTTTTTCTTGACGAGATTCTTGGACAAGAAACTTGTCCCGGCCGAGTGTACACACGCTCGATTCAAAGAACCCGTGGTTCTTTAAATGGAGCGAACGCGGTGACGTCATCGACTACGACGAGCGTGCGCTCGTCACATTCTATGCTGTCGCCGCCATCTTGCTACACCCTACCTATGCCTAGGAAGCTACCGCGCATGCGTCAAAGTCATTTCGAGCATGCACACGTTTCCACGGCGACAGGTAAATGTACACACACACACACACACAGCAGGTTCTCTATTTTTCTCGTCGAGATTGTCGGTTTTCTTGACAAGAAACCTGAAAGCCGCGTACACACGACCGATTTACTCGGCAAGAAAGCTCTGCCAGCAAGTTTCTTGCTGGTTCTTGCCGAGAAAATCGGTGTGTACGAGGCTTCAGGCTCCATGTATACTAGCAGCTCCTAAACTTGAGTTTAGAACCTTGGTATTTTTTTTTTTCCCCAAAACTCCTCTCCATAAAATCCTATGGGGTTGATTTACTAAAGGCAAACAGACTGTACAAATTGCAAAGTGCACTTGCTCCAGAGCGTAGTAAATGAGGTAAAGTTTCACTTTACAAAGAACACCCAATCACATGCAAGGAGCATTTACTAACCTCTGGGGCAACTGCTCTTTCAGAGGGCAACTGCACTTTGCAAAGTACACAGTCTATTTGCCTTCAGTAAATCAACCCCTATGGGTCAATGTACACATAGGCTTTTAGCAGAGTTTAGGAGCTGCAGCGGTTCGGTGAGCTTCAACCTCCCTCTCCTGAACACGTTCAGGATAATAAAGTTTTGACATCCGGCTGCGGGAAAGACGCAAAAACGCAGAAAAACCGTGGCACGATTTTACAGGGTTTTCCTGCGGCCGTGGTAAATGTAAGCAGGTTGTACATGAAGCCTAAGAGATACAACCAGCCCTTTGAGAGCAACCATAATGCTGATGCAGCCCGCGATCAAATTGAGTTTGACACCCCTGATCTAGTACTGTCCTCCCCAGCCTAACCATCCCTGGCCTGGGCCTTTCATACATTGGGCTTCAGTTCTTTCGACCATGGAGGCTCAACGTCACTTGCGGTTCTTGCCTGGGGCAGTTTGCATGCAAATACAGCCTGCCTAGGAAAACCTACTGACACCCACCCATCAAGGCACTTTGATATTGCAGGTAGATCATGGGTAGTGGAGGGCAGCAGGGTGCCATATTTAGCATCCAGAAAATATCACAGCAGCCCCCTCTTATTAGGCCATGATCTGCCTGCCTTGCATAGAGAAGCATTGATGTCACTGGCTCTAAAATAACGAACACCAAACTCTTTCATTTAAAACCGTAATTAGTGTGTTGATTGGAAAAAGGGGGGGGGGCAGGGGTATAGCATATAAAAACTAGTTTATATGGAAGCCAGAGGTGCAAGTAACTGGGACTTCTGCCCCCCCTAGCCAAGTAACGAACGCACCAAAGTTCCCTATTGGATCTTCAATGTATCTTGGACTACCAGTCTGTATCAATACCACACTAAATGGCACCACACTGCCCGGGGTGCCTTCCTGTCTGAACACAGTGCTGGGAGTGTTAGATTTAGCACTGAGCCCCCAGGTGCCACCTTTCCAGCAACCAGCATTGGCAGAGTGCAATTACTGTATCCAGCAGTGCCAATCAGCCTGCCAAGCAAAAACCTGGAAATGCCAGCCTGCTAAAATAGGTCAGCTTAATGGCTGCATCCAGGACTACCAGTTATAAAACTGTGCCAACATTCCGCTGTTCTACTTTAGTAAACCACCAACTACTGCCAGGCCAAGTGTACCCAGGAGCACCGTCTTATCTTAAAGTGGACCTCTCCCCAGATAAATTATTAAAGGTCAAGTGCAGTATAGTATATATTGTGCGAGTAGACCAATTCTATGTATGCATTACCTCTGACAGATCACAGTACTCCCCCCGACAAGGCCTTCATCTGCGTTTCTCGCCAGAAAAGACAGCACCATTTTTGTTTAGGCATCATCCAAGATCACCATTACTTTCTAGACTGAGATCTTGGCTCAGAGATGGCACATGTATGTAAATCCTGGGTGTCTGTGTAGTTCTTGGCTGTGTTAAGAAATGTATGACACAGATCAGCCTCTGACCTTTGGAAAGAGGAGACTGAGGAAATGCTTCCTTCCTGCAAGCAGCAGGCTGATGACATCAGGCAAAGTCACTGCAATGATGCTCAGTGAAAACTTTTTAATAGAAAATGTACTTTTTTCTATATAGATGTAGCTGTATATTGTGCCATGTTGGGAATTTATTGATTCAGGCTTGTAATCTTACTGAAACTTCCACAATAAAAACTCACCCTTCCCCCATCTGACCCTGTGCCATGTACGCCCTAGTGCCTAAACTTACTTTTACTGCGGATAGCCCTCAAAGCTGTTCTTGGCCACCACTTCTGGGTATGTTCCAGGAGCATTTGTCTTTGTTCCTGTCCCCTGCCTCATCTGAGTGATCAGCCTTTCCAGAAACTTTGATGCTGGAAAGCAGATTTCCATGTTATCACGTTGTGTCCAATCACATCTCAGCAATGTCTGGTCGCTTAAAGTGGTTGTAAACTTCAGACTTGATATATGAACAAAGCTTATCCCTCTATAGTGTGCATTTGCACCAATAAGAAGCATTACGTGTATTTTCTTTCTGCTGCCTGTATGTTTACGGGAATGGTTTGTGCCGGAGTGGGAGTCGTGGCAGCGGCGGGTGTCTGGTCTTTGCAGGGGAAGGAGGAGACCTCGGGAAGAAGAGTTCAGGACCCGTCGTTGGTATGGGTCCTGATTGGGGGTTGCCAGTTAACGGAGGTTTAGCTGCAAGCATGGATAAAGAGGGCACTGCGGTCATGGTTGTCTCTGAGCCAGCATGTCGGCTTGAGGCCTATTAACAGATTCGAGAGGTACCGCAGTGCAATAGTTACACAGATGAAAAAGAAATCGAGGTTCCTGCAAAGATCGACACTGGGATTTTTGACTGATGGGTTTTTTCATAACTGACGTTTAGGTTATTGTTAATTAAAATATTATTTGAATAAATAAGGCTGCTACGGCCTATGTTTTCCCCAACGCCAGTGTGGTCTCGTTTACTTAGGTAAGGAGGGTTAATGTGGGGATTGTGAAGGGTTAAGTTAATGGAAGGTACATCTGTTATACTTTAGTCAAGCATGGATCACTTCTGACAAGTTTTCTCTGACACCAAGGTGACAGGAGAGGGAGCTCCAGCACACAGCCTGTGATTGACAGCCTCAGCTCTGTTCCTGTGTGCTGTTTGAAGTAGGGTTTGTCTCTTTCCTCCTATCAGCTCTCAGGGCTCTCCTTACTGAGCTGTGCAGTGTCATTTCAGCTCTCTGTCCCCTGTTTTCTGACAGCTTAGACAAGATTTATAAATTCTGCACTCTAAACAGATGCAGAGAAGAGAAGACTGGCAGATAAAACAGGTACAACTTGCATAGAAGGATTTGTTTAATCTCGGTGTATCACACTTCACTGGGTATATGATATGTTAAGGGTTAAATCCACTTTAATGCTTAGAAAAAAGTACAGAAGCTTCTTTAGGGCATGGTTGAGTGTTTTTGGCCCTATCTGCATAATTTCACACCTAACCACCATCTCCTCCTTCTAGGAACTAGCTGGCTAGGACAAAAAAAAAACAAAAAAAAAAAACACTAAAGCCAGCCATAGATGGATTGAAATTCAGCTGGCTCAACAGGAACCGGACAAATTTTGAGCAGTCTATGGGCAGGCTGGTTGTACTGTTGTCGATCCATTGATCAACTTTAGTACAACCAGCCTGTTTGTTTTTTCACCTGATCACTGCTGGCCGCTATAGCTGGAAACACTGATCATTGTATTCTGCAAGCAGAGAAGGCTCTCTGTGTTCCCCACCAGCAGAACACAATAGTGCTGCAGGAGGGCTTGAAGGAAAGACAATTGCTTGATAACCCCATCAACAGAAATCATTGGAAATGGGGAATTGAGCAATTTTCTTTTCTTCATCCTATGGTTGAAGGAATCAAAATTACATAATGTGTGGCCTGCCTAAAAATACATGCTCCAAAAATCACATAAAAACGACCACGTGTGAATCCAGGCTCTTACCTGTGACTGGCTGCAAAGTTACAATGAATGGCCTGATCACTTGGGGAGAAGAGACTGCGGATATGCTTCCTCCTGCCTCCAGCAGATTGATGACATCTTATGCCCCGTACACACGATCGGATTTTCCGTCGGGAAAAACCTTGGATGGTTTTCCCGACGGAATTCCGCTCAAGCTTGGCTTGCATACACACGGTCACACAAAAGTTCTCTGAACTTTCAAACGTCAAGAACGCGGTGACGTACAACACTACGAGGAGCCGAGAAAATTAAGTTCAATGCTTTCGAGCATGCGTTGAATTGTTTCCGAGCATGCGTCTGAATTTTGCACGTCGGAATTGCTACAGACGATCGGAATTTCCGATCAGAATTTTTCCCGTCTGAAAAATTGAGAACCTGCTCTCAATCTTTTTCTTTTTTTCACAAGAATGCTCTCAATCTTTTGCTGGCGGAAATTCTGACAGCAAAAGTCCGATGGAGCATACGCACGGTCGGAATTTCCGACCAAAAGCTCACATCAGACTTTTGGTGCAAGGTGGAGCTTTTCTGAAACGTGATACTGTTATAGTACAGTATAGGGCAGTGGTCTCCAAACTGTGCCTCTTTTTTTGTTACTGGCACTTGGGGCACTGTTCCAAGACACTATTCTGCCAACAATGGGGTGCCATTTCTACCAATGACACCAACAATGGGACACTGTTCCTCCTAAGGATACCAACGATGGGGCATTATTCGTCCACCTAATACCAAATGTGATGTTTACCTCCACTGATGCCAGGACAATTGCCACTCTCGCTGGCCACAGTCCGGCTCCCCTAAAGTCTGAACTATAAAAAAAAAAAAAAAAAAAAAAGAGAAGAAAAACTGGCCCTTTGTTTAGAAAGTTTGAAGACCCCTGGTATAGGGTGATAAAATTCTTCTGAAAAAGTCCACTTTGTGTCCAGAGAAGTTAGCTGAGATGCTGTATGGAGAGCCACCATCCTGTCCCGATAGTTGCTTGGCTAGGTTCTGAACCCGTCCCTCGCCTCAGATGTAGATCCAGAAACATCAGCATGTCTTATACACACGATCCGAATATCGTACGACTTTTTTTTCTTATTAGTCGCAAGTAGAAATCGAATAGGTTACTAAAGTCACGAAAATTCCCATACGACAGAAAAAAAAAAAAAAATCGTAAGTGATGTCATGCGTTGTAATGTTTTTGTATTTTCGGACGACAACCATACTGACTAAACGAAAATCATGTTATCTGTTATCGTACGAGGAAAATTTTCACGCTTGTCGGATCGAATAATAAATCGGATGAACTGTCGCGATCGGCTCTCGAAAGTAGTGTACACACGATCCGAAAATCGTACGATTCTTCCTCGGACGACCGTTTTCGTACGATTTTTCGGATCGTGTGTACAGGCCATAAGTCTTATACCCACACATGCTGGTCTGATACATTTTTAGCTCAGGATGGTATCTAGGTCGTGCACTTATTTTTCCAGAGCCTGCCTCGTCCTGCCACCCTGCGACTCCAGGTGTTTTCATTACTGATCTGAAGACAAGGGACCGATTGTTCCCCCTCACTGCAGGGAATTCTCTGCCCCCTCACTTCAGGTTCCTGTCAAACTCTCATGTATCAGCCTGGAGGAGACACAAACAAGAAGTTTTGGCTTTGACGCTCCACTATAAATACTTCTACAGATGGTGGGCGCAGAGGTAGTGAAGCCTGGAGGGGCCACCCAGCTGCCTCCTTTTAGGGACAATCTGAGCCCCAATCACATCTGAGCACATGTGCCAGATGTCCATTTTATTCTATGGTGCCCGTTCGTATCGGAGCGATGTGCCATCAAAGACATACAGGAGCGTCTTTGGGACAGAAAAGCATGTTTTGGTCCCGTAGACTTTGCCGGTTCACACTGCTGCGCTGTGAATTTGTTCCGTTTTTTCAGTCCATTCTGAGGTGCGAATTTACCGCGAATTTACCGCGTTTTTGCCGCGATTTTAATGCGAATTTCAGGAGTGGGACATGGCTGCGATTAATGTTTTTGTGGAGAATAGTGTGGTGGAATTCGCACATATGTGAACCATCAAATGCGATTTCAGAACGATTTACATTGATGTCTATGGAGACTAAATTCGCAACGCAACACTCTAAACTCGCACAAGACCCTTTTTTTCATCGCATCGCATTCGGAGAGGAATCGCAACGCATAGATGTGAACCACCATCATTGAAAACAATTACTTTTTGGATGACATGCGAATCTAGTTTGTGTTTAACGCATCGCATTCGGTATCAACTCGCACAAGTGTGAACCGGCACTAATGGAATTGCAAAATTGTCTCATCCTCCTAGTAACTTGCTTTAAATTGGTCTAAAAAACAAAACAAAAAAAAAACAAAAAAAAAACAAACAATTACGCCCAAAACAATGTGTACAAAATGCGTTCAATGCGCAAGAACTAAACAAGGAGGTCAACAGTCAAAGTGTGAACCTAGCCTCAGGCTTGTATGGGGGATACGGGAAACCAAGCTGAGCCGGCCCCCTCTGTGTTCGGCGTGGAACTACAAGCCACAGCAAGTTGCAATAAAAAGAAAACTTTTTGGTTTAGTCGTCTACCATCGCGCATTGTCCTACTTAGCAGTTGGAGGGATTTACAAACAGTTATTGGCCCTCTGGGACACAAATATTATTATAAAAGGATTTATGTAGCACAATGAGGAATCATTTTCGGGGACTTTTCTCACCCAAACCAACATCCTCTGTCACTTTTTAGGACTTTTGCTTGTTTGTCTATTATGACTTTTTTTTTTTTTTTTTTTTTACAGTTGGAATATAAATATTTTTGCCTTTTAAGTATTACCCATCCTTATGTGTACAAACATCTAAAACAACTTTAATTGGCCATAATCATCGACTTCAATACAAAGCTAAATGATGTGAGGGGAGGGGATCTACAAGTCACAGCATGTCCAGAGTTAAAGGGACAGTTTGAGCTTTGGATATAATGTAAGCTCTGCAGAAGAGAACTACAAGTCACAGCATGTCCAGAGTTAAAGGGACAGTTTGAGCTTTGGATATAATGTAAGCTCTGCAGAACAGAACTACAAGTCACAGCATGATGGACAAAGTTAAAGGAAAGTTTAGCCAAGTGTTGAGGTTTCAGGTGGGCGCCTCTGATGTCCTCCAGCAGGCAGTGGAAGGTGATCTGGGACTCCCAGCTGGGGTGGGACTACAAGTCACAGAATCTACTGAGTTACTGAAAAGTTTCTGACATGTTTTTCACTTTCTGTGAATCAGAAGGTTCATAGACCACCCCCCCCCCCCCTATGGGATACAAGGCAGTGAAAGGGAATCAGCCTGGGGGTCCTTCAGCTGGAGAACCACAAGTCCCAGCATCCCCAAAAAAGTAAAGCCCTGCCATGTGTCCTGCACAACACATGCATTTATTCTCTGCAAAAAGTTATAACAAGTTCCAGTTTGCGATCCTGATTTACAAAGTGCCCCCAGTTAAGGTTGTGGCCCCCGGGGGCCCCTGGCACATGGTTGACAGTTAAAGGAACACTCACCCCCCTCCTCCCACCCAGCTCCAGCCTGAATCCCTCTCCGGCTTACCTGCCTGCTGGTGTCCTCAGTGCCGCTCCGGAGCCGCCGATCTGCCCCCCCCACCGATGTCTATAATCCGCTGCCCTCTGCCGCCTCCCCACCCGGCTCCCCTCTGACTCCCCCGTCCAGCCCGAACTCCTCCCGACGTCATCAACCCCGCCCCCGGCACTCACTGAGTCCTGATAGACGACAGGGCGGGGCGGTGGAGAGCTCGGCTTCCTAGGATTGGCTGCGGGGCTTGTCAGTCCTAGAGAGGGAACATTCCAAATTTTCCAGCAGATCATCCTGATGTGAGGAACAGAGGAACAGGAAGAGGAAAGGTGGATCCCGGGAGAGACAGATCACAGAGAGAGAGACAGATCACAGAGAGAGAGAGAGACAGATCACAGAGAGAGAGAGAGAGACAGATCACAGAGAGAGAGAGAGAGAGATCAGAGTACTTCATCCTGGAAGAGATCAACAGAGTAAAGCAGAGGGACATGAGATGGATGAAGTTCTGTATCTCAGGAGAGATTGATCAGATCAATGGACCTCCTTATCCCAGAAGAGTTACAACAGATCTCTGGATCGTATGGGAGATAGATCACATCACCAGAGTGTTATATTCCCATAGAAGATAGAGCTCAGGAGAAGGAGATGATAGATGAAGTTCTGGATCCCAGGGGAGATAGATTAGATCAATTGACCTAATCCAAGAAGATTTACAACAGATCTCTGGGTCCCAGGAGAGATAGATCATATCACCAGAGCACTAAATCCCATAGGAGATAGAGCTCAGGAGATGAGATGGATGAAGTTCTGGGTCCCAGAAGAGATAGATCATATCACCAGAGCACTAAATCCCATTGGAGATAGAGCTCAGGATGAGATGGATGAAGTTCTGGATCCCAGGAGAGATAGATCATATCACCAGAGCACTAAATCCCATAGGAGATAGAGCTCAGGAGATGAGATGGATGAAGTTCTGGGTCCCAGAAGAGATAGATCATATCACCAGAGCACTAAATCCCATTGGAGATAGAGCTCAGGATGAGATGGATGAAGTTCTGGATCCCAGGAGAGATAGATCATATCACCAGAGCACTAAATCCCATAGGAGATAGAGCTCAGGAGATGAGATGGATGAAGTTCTGGGTCCCAGAAGAGATAGATCATATCACCAGAGCACTAAATCCCATTGGAGATAGAGCTCAGGATGAGATGGATGAAGTTCTGGATCCCAGGAGAGATAGATCATATCACCAGAGCACTAAATCCCATTGGAGATAGAGCTCAGGATGAGATGGATTAAGTTCTTGATCCCGGGGGAGATAGTTTAGATCAGGGGTCTCAAACTGGCGGCGCTCCAGATGTTGCAAAACTACAGGTCCCACGAGGCATTGCAAGGCTCACAGTTAGAAGCATGACTCCCTTAGGCATGATGGGACTTGTATTTCCGCAACAGCTGGAGGAACACCAGTTTGAGACCCCTGGTTTAGATCAATGGACCTCCTTATCCCAGAAGAGTTACAACAGATCTCCGGATCCTATTGGAGATAGATCACATCACCAGAACATTGAATCCTATAAGAGATAGAGCGTAGGAGAAGGAGATGACATGGATGAAGTTTTGGATCCCATGAGAGATAGATCATATTACTAGAGCACTGAATCTCATAGGAGATAGAGCTCAGGGGATGAGGATGAGATGGATGAAGTTCTGTATCTCAGGAGAGATTGATCAGATCAATGGACCTCCTTATCCCAGAAGAGTTACAACAGATCTCTGGATCCTATGGGAGATAGATCACATCCCCAGAGTGCTAAATTCCATAGAACATAGAGCTCAGGAGAAGGAGATGATAGATGAAGTTCTGGATCCCAGGGGAGATAGATTAGATCAATTGACCTAATCCAAGAAGACTTACAACAGATCTCTGGGTCCCAGGAGAGATAGATCATATCACCAGAGCACTAAATCCCATAGGAGATAGAGCTCAGGATGATATTGATAAAGTTCTGGATCCCAGGAGAGATAGACCAGATTAATTGACCTCCTAATCCAAGAAGACTTACAACAGATCTCTGGATCCCAGGAGAGATAGATCATATTACCAGAGCACTAAATCACATTGGAGATAGAGCTCAGGATGAGATGGATGAAGTTCTGGATCCCAGGGGAGATAGTTTAGATCAGGGGCCTAAAACTTGCGGTGCTCCAGATGTTGCAAAACTACAGGTCCCATGACACATTGCAAGGCTGACAGTTAGAAGCATGACTCCCTTAGGCATGATGGGACTTGTATTTCCGCAACAGCTGGAGGGACACCAGTTTGAGACCCCTGGTTTAGATCAATGGACCTCCTTAATCCAGAAGAGTTACAACAGATCTCGGGATCCTATGGGAGATAGATCACATCACCAGAGCACTGAATCCTATAAGAGATAGAGCTCACGAGAAGGAGATGACATAGATGAAGTTTTGGATCCCAGGAGAGATAGATCATATTACTAGAGCACTGAATCTCATAGGAGATAGAGCTCAGGGGATGAGGATGAGATGGATGAAGTTCTGTATCTCAGGAGAGATTGATCAGATCAATGGACCTCCTTATCCCAGAAGAGTTATAACAGATCTCGGGATCCTATGGGAGATAGATCACATCCCCAGAGCACTGAATCCTATAAAAGCTAGAACACAGAAGAAGGAGACGACATGGATGACATTCTGGATCCCAGGAGAGACTGATCACATCCCCAAAGCACTGAATTCCAGAACAGATAGATCAGAATCATGGAGCTCTGGATCCAGAGGAAAGTTAGATCAGATCACCTGAATCCTGGATAATAAAGAGACTGACCCCATCATCAAAGCTCTGGATCCCAAAAAAAAATAGGCTGGACATACAAAAATTTGTACGGAAATTCTCAGGATATTCGAATGTCGTTCAAGGAGTTTGCTTTTAACGATTGATTTTGGAATGAATGGACTTTATTAAACAAAAACGACATACACTGTAATGCCGCGTACACACGCTCGGAATTTCCTACAACAAATGTTCGATGTGAGCTTGTTGTCGAAAATTCCGACCGTGTGTAGGCTCCATCGGACATCTGCTGTCGGAATTTCCGACAACAAAAATTTGAGAGCTGGATCTCAAATTTTCAGACAAAAAAAATCCGTTCTCGTAAATTCCGAGCGTGTGTAGACAATTCCGACGCACAAAATTCCACGCATGCTCTTAATCAAGTACGAGACGGAAGCGCTCGGTCTGGTAAAACTAGCGTTCGTAATGGAGATAGCACATTCGTCACGCTGCAAAATTTTTAATCTTTTAATGGGAGGCTGAAAAGCGCGAATCGTCTCTCCCCAAACTTCTACTAACACAAGATTAGTAGAAGGAGCCCAAAGCGTGGCGCACTTGGTATTGAACTTCCCTTTTATAGTGCCGTTTACGTGACCGCGTTCTTGACGATCGGAATTTCCGACAACATTTGTGCGACCGTGTGTATGCAAAACAAGTTTGAGCCAACATCTGTCAGAAAAAAAAATCCACGGTTTTGTAGTTGGAATGTCCGATCGTGTGTACGTGGCATTAGAAATTTGTATATTCAAGAATTTTTTTTTATCCTGGTCCTCCAGAATTTTCTTATCACTGAAGATGAAAATGAATGTCAGTTTGACCCCACTAGTAATGAAACAAACAAACAAATGGTCTTATAATGTTCTTACAACAAAAAACGTTGAACAAAGTTCTACTAGTGCATACCCAGCTTAACAGATTCTTCCATCCACAAAAGCAAGGTGGATGAAGGAATTCTCCCTGCCGTGCTACTGTATTCTGACAGCGGGATTCCTCCACTGTCAGAATATACTGATCAGCATTGCAGTTGATTGGCTGTAAGCCGCTAATCAAAGGATGCTTTCCAGCAGGAACATTCAACAGAGTTGGTCTAACAATCGGCTTCAGTTGAACCAGGGGGCTACCCACCGATTGAAATTCACCCGGTCCCTGCAGAACTGGCCAATTTTTAATTGGTATGTACCCAGCTATAGATCATATGAGTAGAGTTCTGGATCCTAGGACAGATAGATACAACTTCTAGATCCCATGAGAGATGCTGTAGATCAGATGATCCCTGGAGCAATAGATTAGATTGATAGAGGTTTCAGTGCCGATAGAGATAGTTCAGATCCACGAAGCTCTGGATCCCAGGAGAGATAGCTCTGATCAAATAAACTCTGGATACTAATGAGATTGAACATACTGCTAGAGCCCTGGACACCAAAAAGATAGGTCATGTGGATAGGGCTCTGGATCCCAGCCAGAATAGACAGATAAAAGCTCTGGAGCTCTTTGACAGGGTGGATTTGATTTAAATCATGATTTAAATCACTAGTAAAAAAGATTGATTTAAATCAACTCAATTTAAATCATAATTTTTAAAGAGCAACTGTCATCTCTGTGCCGTATCGGCTCCTCCTCTGCCCCGCTGTTGACTCACCAACAGTCCCATTCACTTTAATGGGACAGCTGGTGATGCGGCAGTGACACAAGGTGAGAAATGTGGCGGCAGCAGGTGAGTGGATGCCCACTAACAGGCGCTGCCATGATGGACCTGAAATGACAGGTGCTCTATAAATGTAAGGACGTATTCTTTAGAATCTTTAATATTTGCAAACAAAATGAAGGTTTCCTATTTAGAATAATAAGCTGTCAGGTTAGTAAAACAGCGATATCAGAACCGATTCAATCGTACTGTTTGTAGTGTACAATAGATTGGCAAAAGAATGGGATAAAGGAATATTCCTGAACTTTGTTTTATCCCATGGTTACTGTGAAATGATGTGAATGCATCAATGCAGTGCATGTTATCTCAGCTTGCAGAGCTTGAATTCATTGAATGAGTTTACCAAAAATGTAAATATTGCAGGATAATACAGCCTCATGCTACATAACTAAGCTCCATTTCATGCTAAATAAACAAAATTATTAATGTACCTTAAGGCCCCTTTCACACTGGGGCGGGCAGGTGCGGTGGCGGTATAGCAGCGCGATTTTCAGCACTGCTATACCGTCGTTCTTACCGCGGTATGCGGCCGATAGGGGGGTGAATTTAACCCCCGCTAGCGGCCGAAAAAGGGTTATTGCCGCGGTTTGCGGGCGGAATTACTGCGGTGTCCCATTGATTTCAATGGGCAGCCGCAGTAAAGGAGCGGTGAACACACCGCTCCTTCACCGCTGTAAAGAAGCGGCTAGCAGGACTTTTGGAGCGGTCCTGCTAGCGCACCCCTTCAGTGTGAAAGCCTTCGGGCTTTCACATTGAAGGCTACAGGCACGAATTTTTCATGCGGTATAATAGCGCTAATATTAGCGCTAAACCGCATGAAAAACGCCCCAGTGTGAAAGGGGCCTCAATAGAAAACTATCTTTAGATAGATTTTTACTTCAAAAGCATTTTATTAAAATAAATTTGATAAAAAATCAAAAAAATCGATTTAAATTGAAAAAAGTTTTTTTTTTTTTAAATCATTGATTTATATCCACCCTACTTTTGTGTCTAGACATGTGCACTGCCGAAAAATTCGTTCATTTTCGTTTTTATTCATTTTTTAGCTTTTTTCGTAAATTCGTAATTCGAGAATTCTGGAATTTGAAAATTCGGAAATTCAAAATTTTTCGATTTCTTAATTTTCGAATTTCTGATTTTCGATATTCCGAATTTCCGAAATTCAAATTTCCGAATTTCCACATTTCCGAATTTCCGAATTACAAAATTTCGTAAATTCTGAATTTCGTAAATTAAAAATTTCGAAAATTCGGAAATGTAAAAATTTGAAAATCCGAAAATTCGGAATTAACAAATTTGTCAAATTTGTGTCCCAGGGGAGACAGATCAGATATCTTGATCTTTGTAGGGATACACCTGACAACTAGAAAATCAGATTTCAGTATAAATCAGATCCCCGGAGAACTGGATTCTAGGAAAGATGCATCAGAATCATAAAGCTTTCAATCTCGTGATAGTGTGATCAGATCCATGGTGCTTTGCATACCAGGGGAGATAGATCACATCAATAGACCTCTGTATCCCAGCAGAGTTAAAGAGGAACTGCAGTCTGCTCACATAATTTGTAATAAAAACATCTTTGCCATTCTGAAGCTTCCCTCCAACCACTTTGCATATAATTGTATATATACTGTGATTCTGTACTTGACAAATATGCTGCAGAAATCTCCCTCCACTGAGTCTGGCTGCAATAATTTTAAATCTGGGCAGCTGAAGCTGCTGCCTGTTCACATCCTGGATTTACACAGACACACAGAGGCAGACCTCCAGCTCTGCAGCTCCCATTGGCCCTCTTATGACTCATCCCCCCTCTCAGGAGAGAGAGAGAGCTGTGCATGATGTCATAAGCCTAGGCTAATGACCAGACAAGACACAGGAAGTGGGCTGTATAAGGTATTTACTGGCAGAAAAAAAATGTTTTACTATCCAAAGTTAAAACAACAAGGGCAGAAGATTTAATAGATGGAAAGACGAAAAATGACTGAAGTTCCGCTTTAAGCTGGATACACACTATACAACTTTTGTTGTTCAATTTCCTTTAGATTTACCTTAAACTATGTAGTGTAAGGGCCTGCCTGATTGCATACAAATTGAAAGTGTTTAGGTTTGACCTCATATTATATGGTTTTGGTAAATCTAAAGCCTCGTACACACGATCGGATTTTCCGACAACAAATGTGTGATGGCAGGGTTTTGTCGGAAAATCCGACCGTTTGTATGCTCCATCGGACAATTTTATTAGAAAAATAATTTAATACAAAAAAGGCGGCCAAAACCTTTTTTGTATAAAATTATTTTTCTAGTAACATTTATCCCATATTAGGCAGCATGGTCTGCCTGTGTCTCTTCACAGTGGGAATCTTTCCCCAGTAACTCTTTTTCCTGTATATTAACTAGGCACAGAGACCGCACCTACCATTGGTGAGTCTGCAAATTTTGGGACACCATACGGGTATATTGCACACCCAGTATGGTGTTAACAAATAGTGAGTATTGATCTCTAGGCTTGTGCAATTAGTTTCGTAACGAATCGAAATTCATCCGAATTTAGCAACTTTCGGACATTCGGAAGCATTTGAATTTCCGAACAAAGCAATTACAAATAAAACCGAATCCGAAATAAATTATATCGCAAATAGCGAATGCCCGAATGTCTTTGGCATAATTCGTTATGAAAAAAGTTACGAATGTACGAATCCATACGAAGCACAATAACACTCACTCTGCTCTGCTCTCTGCTTCTCCCTCACCGTGCTGAACCCTCTCAAAATGGTGTACAGGGGCGGAGCCTATAGCCGCATGTAAAAAACAAAAGTAAAATACGAGATTTCTAATCGTTACAAATACCCGCTATGTATTTAGAAAAGTACAAATCCATTCAAAGCACATTAGGCATAATAGGCAGCGTCATTGTGAGAGAGACACGGAAAATTACGAATCAATGAACCCAAGTTACGAAAGTAGGAGTTGTGTCCAGAATCAACGAAAAACAATGTACTCTACCGAAAGTACGAATTATAAATCAACTAAAAATAAGGCTTACATTAATACGAATCATTCGGATTCAACGAAAAATGTCGCTTGCGAAAATACGAATTAGTCCGAACACGAAAAATCCCTTCTAGCAAAATTACGAACGATTACGAATCAACAGGACCGAAATAAAACAAACCAAAACTGAACAATTTTTTTCCGTTTTGCAAAAGTCTATTGATCTCCAACCAATCTCCGATCGTGTGTACACAAATCCAAAGTACGCATGCTCCGAACTAATGCTAACCATAGCACAACATTAGCAGAAGTTGCCCAAAGGGTGGCGGTAAAGAGCTGAAAAACCACGTCGTTTCGTGTATGTTGGCTGAAAAAGTTCTGCTGTCTGTATGCAGAACAAGTTCACGGCCAACGCCCTTCATACAAAATTCCACAGATTTGTCCGATGGAAATCCAAACGTGTGTACGAGGCTTAAAGGAAAAAAATCTAAAGGAAATTGTATAGTGGGTATCCAGCTTTAGATCAGATCAATGCATTTTAGGATCCCAGGAGAGATAAATCACATCACCAGAGCATTTAATCCCAGAAGAGATGGATCAGTGTGATGGAGCTCTGCATTTTGGAAGCGATAGATCAGATTACAATTCTGGATCTTAAAGCGGAGGTTCACCTTACATAGAAACTTTATATTCCCAATATCTTAACACTATTTACATTAGTATGTCACTTACCTTTTTTAATTTCGGAGGCTCTAATTGTAGATAAGCAGCTGTGTTCCGTTCCACTTCCTGGTCTTCCTCCCACGGGAGTAGGCGGGTCTTTCTGTTTCCCCGGCGGCGCTAAGTGTGCTGGGATGTCGGCGCAATGTCTCCTGGGAGCAAAGTGTCATGCTTCCCAGGAGACGCCGTCCAGCGAAATCACGTGACTCATATACCCCGTCATACGCGCATTCACCGCTACCCGGAAGTCTGGCGGAAGTCTATGCTTGTGGGCTTCACGATGCCCACAAGCAAAATGGAAAAGACAGGAACACTTTTTATAAATCTTTCTTTTTACCGAAAACGGACGTGGGACGATTGAAAGCGCAGGACAAGTGAGTACTTATTAGTCATCTGTAACCACATGTAGTAGACATAAAAAAAAAAAAAGTATGGACCGCGGAACCTCCGCTTTAATAGTCTGATCATGTCATGTGCTTTGGATCCCCAAAAAAGATAGGTCCTATTGGTGTGGGTCACAGGAGAGATAGAGCAGATATCTTGATCCCTATAGAGATAGATCAGACAGATAGACGTTTCAATAGCAGCTGATATAGATCAGGTCCCTGGAGAATTGGATTCTAGGAAAGATACATCAGAATAATAAAGCTCTGAGTTTTGGGATAAAGCAATCAGATGAAAGGAGCCTTGGATGCTGGGGAAGATAGATCCGACTGATAGAGCTCAGAATCCCAGGAGAGATAGATTGGATGAATAGACTTCTGTTTCCCAAGAGATAGATCAGATCAATAGACCTCTTTATCCCATGGGGGATAGATCGGGGGTCTCCAGACCCATGTTGCTGGATAAAGGCAAGAAAAGAGCTGCAGTTTGGAGACCACACAATGGATTCTTGGATCCCAGGAGAAATAAACCACAGTCTGCCAAGTTTTTAACAACATGAAACATTGTAACTAATGCTTTTGTTCTTAGATCAAACTTCTGTGTGTACGGTAAATGCAGGAAGTTTAACCACTTAGTCTCAGAGCCGGTTCACACAGGGGCGACACGACTCTGGCCGCGACTTTGCGAGGCGACCTGGATGCGACCTGAGCGCACACCACAGCGCGACTTGGGGCGACTTACAAGGAGACTTCAAGTTCGCTGCCAGTTCAGGAGGCTTTCCGGTGGCCAATCAAACAACAATCAGCTCTGTGGGAGGGAGGGGTTTGCCTGAGAAAACATGAGAAAATAATTTTCTCTTCCTGTAAAGTTGCTTCAGTTAAGACACAATCCAAATTTGGAGGCGACTTCCATTGAAATGAATGGGTACAAGTCGCCTAGAAGTCGGATTGAAGTAGTACAGGAACCTTTTCTGAAGTCGGAGCGACTTTAGTAGTGCACATTAAGACGGCTCCATTCACTTCCATTGCTTTTCTTAACAGCGCGACTTGGGACGACTTCAAGTCGGATCCCAGGTTGCCCCTGTGTGAACCGGCTCTAAATCTTTTTCTGACACTTGTTTCTTAAGTTTAAATCAATATTTTTTGCTAGAAAATTACTTGCAACCCCCAAACAATACACTTTAATGAATAATAAAAAAAACAGTAAAGTTAGCCCAATTTTTTTTTTTGTTTTAATTAGGGGTGCGGAAATTAACGATTAATTGCTCGATTAATCGTTAATTTCTTTGATCGATCAAATTTTTTTTGACCGATTACGATCTGCGGAGTGAGCTCCGCGGTCTCGTCCATAGGAAAGGCTGCGGCTTCAGCCTAGCTCCGGAGCGCGGCGGCCATCTTGGTCCACCCTGCAGCAGCCTAGTAGCGGCGCGCTGACGTCATCATCAGCCGCCTGCTTGTGCTGTCCACTCTGCAGGTGGTTCAGCCGGGATCTTAAGGTATGGGGGGGAGATGTGGACATTACGGGGGAGATGTGGACAATGACATTACAGTGGGAGCACATGTGGGCATTACATTATGGGGGGGAGATGTGGACATTACGGGGGAGATGTGGACATTACAGAATGGGGGCACATGTGGACATTACAGTATGGGGACACATGTGGACATTACAGTATGGGGACACGTGTGGGCATTACAATATGGGGGGGAGATGTGGACATTACGGGGGAGATGTGGACATTACAGAATGGGGGCACATGTGGACATTACAGTATGGGGACACATGTGGACATTACAGTATGGGGACACGTGTGGGCATTACAATATGGGGGGGAGATGTGGACATTACGGGGGAGATGTGGACATTACAGAATGGGGGCACATGTGGACATTACAGTATGGGGACACATGTGGACATTACAGTATGGGGGGAAAAGTGGACATTACGGGGGAGATGTGGACATTATGGGGGAGATGTGGACATTACGGTATGGGGACACATGTGGACATTACAGTATGGGGGGGAAAAGTGAACATTACGGGGGAGATGTGGACATTATGGGGGAGATGTGGACATTATGGGGGAGATGTGGACATTACGGTATGGGGACACATGTGGACATTACAGTATGGGGGGAAAAGTGGACATTACGGGGGAGATGTGGACATTACAGAATGGGAGCACATGTGGACATTACAGTATGGGGGGAGATGTGGACAACTAACAAACTAATTTCTAAGTTTTTCTTAAAGTTTAATAAAAAAAAATTCTTGTAAAAACTGTATGTGCGTTATAATTAATCAAAATTAGTCGATTAATCGATTAAAAAAAACAAAACGATTAATCGAACACGAAAATTTTAATCAGTAACAGCCCTAGTTTTAATGTGAAAGAAGATGTTACGCCGCGAGAATCGTGAAAGAATCGTGATCTATCTTCTAAGCAAAAAAATCGTGGTTCTCATTTTAGCCATAATCGTGCAGCTCTACACAGGGCCGCCATCAGGGGGGTACAGGCAGTACACCTGTAAGGGGCCCGGATGGCCCCCCTTTTTTTATTTTTTATTTTTTATTTTTTTTTGTAAGGGGCCCAGAGGTCCCCAGGGGCCTGGAGTTCCCCAGGGCCCCGAATGTCAACCCCCCTCTTTTTATTTTTTTTTATTAAATTTTTTTAAAATTTATTTATGTTATTTTTATTTATTTTTTGTAAGGGGCCCAGAGGTCCCCAGGGCCCCGGATGGCAACCTCCTTTTTTTTTTTAACAAAAATTATTATTATTATTATCATTATTATTTTTTTTCATTTATTTATTTGTAAGGGGCCCAGAGGTCCCTAGGGCCCCGGATGGCAACCTCCCCCTTTTTTTTATTTTTATAAAAATTATCATTTTTTATTTTTATTATTAATACTTTTTTGTAAGGGACCTCAACAATTTGCAGAGGCAGCACCCCCCCGCCTCTCAATTCGTGGCACCCCCTGCTTCTCAATTTGCAGCAGCCCCCCCCCCCCCCCCCAGCGGCAGCATGCCTGAAGCTGTGTAAGGGGCCCCAAAATTCCTGATGGAATTCCCCTGGCTCTACATGAGAGATAGATCAGATACTTTGATCTCTAGAACAAAAGATTACATCCCTGAAGCTCTGGATTCCAATAGAAATAGATCAGGTCCCTGGACCACAGGAAATATACAGAATGATAGAACTGTGAATCCCAAGGTAGATAGATCAGAGTGCAGAAGAAAAAGATTAGAAGAGCTGTCATCCTCCAGGATTTGTTGTTAAAGGAACACTAAAGAGAATTTTTTTTTTTTTTTTAAATAACAAACATGTTATACTTACCTCCACTGTGCAGCTTGTTTTGCACAGAGTGGCCCCGAACCTGGTCTTCTGGGGTCCCTCGGCGGCTGTCCCTGCAAGAATTCACCACCTTCATGCGAGCGAGCGAGCTTGCATGGTGGCGAGTTCTTGCGGGCGCGCTCCTGTGATACAGCCGACGGCTATAGCCGCTCACTGTATCACTCAGCCCCTCCCCCGGCGTGCCGCGTCATTGGATGTGATTGACAGCAGCGCGAGCCAATGATTGCTCTGCTTTCAATCAACCAATGAACGAGCCGAGAAGCCAGCGCGTTCACGGCGCGGGACTTTCGAGCGGTCAGGTAAGTAAACGAGGGTCGAATACATTAAGGTGAAAAACGTTTACCTTTACAACCCCTTTAATGAAATGTAATGCAATAAATTGTAATACCTTTTGGAAATAAAATATTTTGAAAGTAAAAAAGAAGAGCCACTGATATTCTTTATGAAGCAATAAGGATCTGGGTCCAGAGGAAGAAGAAATAAGAGATCGCTGATTCCAGGAGCGAGTATGAAAGGTCGGATCGCCTGATGTCTGAAAACTGGGTCCAGAGGAAGAAGAAATAAGAGATCGCTGATTCCAGGAGCGAGTATGAGAGGTCGGATCGCCTGATGTCTGAAAACTGGGTCCAGAGGAAGAAGAAATAAGAGATCGCTGATTCCAGGAGCGAGTATGAAAGGTCGGATCGCCTGATGTCTGAAAACTGGGTCCAGAGGAAGAAGAAATAAGAGATCGCTGATTCCAGGAGCGAGTATGAAAGGTCGGATCGCCTGATGTCTGAAAACTGGGTCCAGAGGAAGAAGAAATAAGAGATCGCTGATTCCAGGAGCGAGTATGAAAGGTCGGATCGCCTGATGTCTGAAAACTGGGTCCAGAGGAAGAAGAAATAAGAGATCGCTGATTCCAGGAGCGAGTATGAAAGGTCGGATCGCCTGATGTCTGAAAACTGGGTCCAGAGGAAGAAGAAATAAGAGATCGCTGATTCCAGGAGCGAGTATGAGAGGTCGGATCGCCTGATGTCTGAAAACTGGGTCCAGAGGAAGAAGAAATAAGAGATCGCTGATTCCAGGAGCGAGTATGAAAGGTCGGATCGCCTGATGTCTGAAAACTGGGTCCAGAGGAAGAAGAAATAAGAGATCGCTGATTCCAGGAGCGAGTATGAGAGGTCGGATCGCCTGATGTCTGAAAACTGGGTCCAGAGGAAGAAGAAATAAGAGATCGCTGATTCCAGGAGCGAGTATGAAAGGTCGGATCGCCTGATGTCTGAAAACTGGGTCCAGAGGAAGAAGAAATAAGAGATCGCTGATTCCAGGAGCGAGTATGAAAGGTCGGATCGCCTGATGTCTGAAAACTGGGTCCAGAGGAAGAAGAAATAAGAGATCGCTGATTCCAGGAGCGAGTATGAAAGGTCGGATCGCCTGATGTCTGAAAACTGGGTCCAGAGGAAGAAGAAATAAGAGATCGCTGATTCCAGGAGCGAGTATGAAAGGTCGGATCGCCTGATGTCTGAAAACTGGGTCCAGAGGAAGAAGAAATAAGAGATCGCTGATTCCAGGAGCGAGTATGAGAGGTCGGATCGCCTGATGTCTGAAAACTGGGTCCAGAGGAAGAAGAAATAAGAGATCGCTGATTCCAGGAGCGAGTATGAAAGGTCGGATCGCCTGATGTCTGAAAACTGGGTCCAGAGGAAGAAGAAATAAGAGATCGCTGATTCCAGGAGCGAGTATGAGAGGTCGGATCGCCTGATGTCTGAAAACTGGGTCCAGAGGAAGAAGAAATAAGAGATCGCTGATTCCAGGAGCGAGTATGAAAGGTCGGATCGCCTGATGTCTGAAAACTGGGTCCAGAGGAAGAAGAAATAAGAGATCGCTGATTCCAGGAGCGAGTATGAAAGGTCGGATCGCCTGATGTCTGAAAACTGGGTCCAGAGGAAGAAGAAATAAGAGATCGCTGATTCCAGGAGCGAGTATGAAAGGTCGGATCGCCTGATGTCTGAAAACTGGGTCCAGAGGAAGAAGAAATAAGAGATCGCTGATTCCAGGAGCGAGTATGAAAGGTCGGATCGCCTGATGTCTGAAAACTGGGTCCAGAGGAAGAAGAAATAAGAGATCGCTGATTCCAGGAGCGAGTATGAGAGGTCGGATCGCCTGATGTCTGAAAACTGGGTCCAGAGGAAGAAGAAATAAGAGATCGCTGATTCCAGGAGCGAGTATGAAAGGTCGGATCGCCTGATGTCTGAAAACTGGGTCCAGAGGAAGAAGAAATAAGAGATCGCTGATTCCAGGAGCGAGTATGAGAGGTCGGATCGCCTGATGTCTGAAAACTGGGTCCAGAGGAAGAAGAAATAAGAGATCGCTGATTCCAGGAGCGAGTATGAGAGGTCGGATCGCCTGATGTCTGAAAACTGGGTCCAGAGGAAGAAGAAATAAGAGATCGCTGATTCCAGGAGCGAGTATGAAAGGTCGGATCGCCTGATGTCTGAAAACTGGGTCCAGAGGAAGAAGAAATAAGAGATCGCTGATTCCAGGAGCGAGTATGAGAGGTCGGATCGCCTGATGTCTGAAAACTGGGTCCAGAGGAAGAAGAAATAAGAGATCGCTGATTCCAGGAGCGAGTATGAAAGGTCGGATCGCCTGATGTCTGAAAACTGGGTCCAGAGGAAGAAGAAATAAGAGATCGCTGATTCCAGGAGCGAGTATGAAAGGTCGGATCGCCTGATGTCTGAAAACTGGGTCCAGAGGAAGAAGAAATAAGAGATCGCTGATTCCAGGAGCGAGTATGAAAGGTCGGATCGCCTGATGTCTGAAAACTGGGTCCAGAGGAAGAAGAAATAAGAGATCGCTGATTCCAGGAGCGAGTATGAAAGGTCGGATCGCCTGATGTCTGAAAACTGGGTCCAGAGGAAGAAGAAATAAGAGATCGCTGATTCCAGGAGCGAGTATGAAAGGTCGGATCGCCTGATGTCTGAAAACTGGGTCCAGAGGAAGAAGAAATAAGAGATCGCTGATTCCAGGAGCGAGTATGAAAGGTCGGATCGCCTGATGTCTGAAAACTGGGTCCAGAGGAAGAAGAAATAAGAGATCGCTGATTCCAGGAGCGAGTATGAAAGGTCGGATCGCCTGATGTCTGAAAACTGGGTCCAGAGGAAGAAGAAATAAGAGATCGCTGATTCCAGGAGCGAGTATGAAAGGTCGGATCGCCTGATGTCTGAAAACTGGGTCCAGAGGAAGAAGAAATAAGAGATCGCTGATTCCAGGAGCGAGTATGAAAGGTCGGATCGCCTGATGTCCTGAAAACTGGGTCCAGAGGAAGAAGAAATAAGAGATCGCCTGATTCCAGGAGCGAGTATGAGAGGTCGGATCGCCTGATGTCTGAAAACTGGGTCCAGAGGAAGAAGAAATAAGAGATCGCTGATTCCAGGAGCGAGTATGAAAGGTCGGATCGCCTGATGTCTGAAAACTGGGTCCAGAGGAAGAAGAAATAAGAGATCGCTGATTCCAGGAGCGAGTATGAAAGGTCGGATCGCCTGATGTCTGAAAACTGGGTCCAGAGGAAGAAGAAATAAGAGATCGCTGATTCCAGGAGCGAGTATGAAAGGTCGGATCGCCTGATGTCCTGAAAACTGGGGTCCAGAGGAAGAAGAAATAAGAGATCGCTGATTCCAGGAGCGAGTATGAAAGGTCGGATCGCCTGATGTCTGAAAACTGGTCCAGAGGAAGAAGAAATAAGAGATCGCTGATTCCAGAGCGAGTATGAAAGGTCGGATCGCCTGATGTCTGAAAACTGGGTCCAGAGGAAGAAGAAATAAGAGATCGCTGATTCCAGGAGCGAGTATGAAAGGTCGGATCGCCTGATGTCTGAAAACTGGGTCCAGAGGAAGAAGAAATAAGAGATCGCTGATTCCAGGAGCGAGTATGAAAGGTCGGATCGCCTGATGTCTGAAAACTGGGTCCAGAGGAAGAAGAAATAAGAGATCGCTGATTCCAGGAGCGAGTATGAAAGGTCGGATCGCCTGATGTCTGAAAACTGGGTCCAGAGGAAGAAGAAATAAGAGATCGCTGATTCCAGGAGCGAGTATGAAAGGTCGGATCGCCTGATGTCTGAAAACTGGGTCCAGAGGAAGAAGAAATAAGAGATCGCTGATTCCAGGAGCGAGTATGAAAGGTCGGATCGCCTGATGTCTGAAAAACTGGGTCCAGAGGAAGAAGAAATAAGAGATCGCTGATTCCAGGAGCGAGTATGAAAGGTCGGATCGCCTGATGTCTGAAAACTGGGTCCAGAGGAAGAAGAAATAAGAGATCGCTGATTCCAGGAGCGAGTATGAAAGGTCGGATCGCCTGATGTCTGAAAACTGGGTCCAGAGGAAGAAGAAATAAGAGATCGCTGATTCCAGGAGCGAGTATGAAGGTCGGATCGCCTGATGTCTGAAAACTGGGTCCAGAGGAAGAAGAAATAAGAGATCGCTGATTCCAGGAGCGAGTATGAAAGGTCGGATCGCCTGATGTCTGAAAACTGGGTCCAGAGGAAGAAGAAATAAGAGATCGCTGATTCCAGGAGCGAGTATGAAAGGTCGGATCGCCTGATGTCTGAAAACTGGGTCCAGAGGAAGAAGAAATAAGAGATCGCTGATTCCAGGAGCGAGTATGAAAGGTCGGATCGCCTGATGTCTGAAAACTGGGTCCCAGAGGAAGAAGAAATAAGAGATCGCTGATTCCAGGAGCGAGTATGAAGGGTCGGATCGCCTGATGTCTGAAAACTGGGTCCAGAGGAAGAAGAAATAAGAGATCGCTGATTCCAGGAGCGAGTATGAAAGGTCGGATCGCCTGATGTCTGAAAACTGGGTCCAGAGGAAGAAGAAATAAGAGATCGCTGATTCCAGGAGCGAGTATGAAAGGTCGGATCGCCTGATGTCTGAAAACTGGGTCCAGAGGAAGAAGAAATAAGAGATCGCTGATTCCAGGAGCGAGTATGAAAGGTCGGATCGCCTGATGTCTGAAAACTGGGTCCAGAGGAAGAAGAAATAAGAGATCGCTGATTCCAGGAGCGAGTATGAAAGGTAGGATCGCCTGATGTCTGAAAACTGGGTCCAGAGGAAGAAGAAATAAGAGATCGCTGATTCCAGGAGCGAGTATGAGAGGTCGGATCGCCTGATGTCTGAAATCTGGGTCCAGAGGAAGAAGAAATAAGAGATCGCTGATTCAGGAGCGAGTATGAAAGGTCGGATCGCCTGATGTCTGAAAACTGGGTCCAGAGAAGAAGAAATAAGAGATCGCTGATTCCAGGAGCGAGTATGAAAGGTCGGATCGCCTGATGTCTGAAAACTGGGTCCAGAGGAAGAAGAAATAAGAGATCGCTGATTCCAGGAGCGAGTATAAAAGGTCGGATCGCCTGATGTCTGAAAACTGGGTCCAGAGGAAGAAGAAATAAGAGATCGCTGATTCCAGGAGCGGAGTATGAAAGGTCGGATCGCCTGATGTCTGAAAACTGGGTCCAGAGGAAGAAGAAATAAGAGATCGCTGATTCCAGGAGCGAGTATGAAAGGTCGGATCGCCTGATGTCTGAAAACTGGGTCCAGAGGAAGAAGAAATAAGAGATCGCTGATTCCAGGAGCGAGTATGAAAGGTCGGATCGCCTGATGTCTGAAAACTGGGTCCAGAGGAAGAAGAAATAAGAGATCGCTGATTCCAGGAGCGAGTATGAAAGGTCGGATCGCCTGATGTCTGAAAACTGGGTCCAGAGGAAGAAGAAATAAGAGATCGCTGATTCCAGGAGCGAGTATGAAAGGTCGGATCGCCTGATGTCTGAAAACTGGGTCCAGAGGAAGAAGAAATAAGAGATCGCTGATTCCAGGAGCGAGTATGAGAGGTCGGATCGCCTGATGTCTGAAAACTGGGTCCAGAGGAAGAAGAAATAAGAGATCGCTGATTCCAGGAGCGAGTATGAAAGGTCGGATCGCCTGATGTCTGAAAACTGGGTCCAGAGGAAGAAGAAATAAGAGATCGCTGATTCCAGGAGCGAGTATGAAAGGTCGGATCGCCTGATGTCTGAAAACTGGGTCCAGAGGAAGAAGAAATAAGAGATCGCTGATTCCAGGAGCGAGTATGAAAGGTCGGATCGCCTGATGTCTGAAAACTGGGTCCAGAGGAAGAAGAAATAAGAGATCGCTGATTCCAGGAGCGAGTATGAAAGGTCGGATCGCCTGATGTCTGAAAACTGGGGTCCAGAGGAAGAAGAAATAAGAGATCGCTGATTCCAGGAGCGAGTATGAGAGGTCGGATCGCCTGATGTCTGAAAACTGGGTCCAGAGGAAGAAGAAATAAGAGATCGCTGATTCCAGGAGCGAGTATGAAAGGTCGGATCGCCTGATGTCTGAAAACTGGGTCCAGAGGAAGAAGAAATAAGAGATCGCTGATTCCAGGAGCGAGTATGAAAGGTCGGATCGCCTGATGTCTGAAAACTGGGTCCAGAGGAAGAAGAAATAAGAGATCGCTGATTCCAGGAGCGAGTATGAAAGGTCGGATCGCCTGATGTCTGAAAACTGGGTCCAGAGAAGAAGAAATAAGAGATCGCTGATTCCAGGAGCGAGTATGAAAGGTCGGATCGCCTGATGTCTGAAAACTGGGTCCAGAGGAAGAAGAAATAAGAGATCGCTGATTCCAGGAGCGAGTATGAAAGGTCGGATCGCCTGATGTCTGAAAACTGGGTCCAGAGGAAGAAGAAATAAGAGATCGCTGATTCCAGGAGCGAGTATGAAAGGTCCGGAATCGCCTGATGTCTGAAAACTGGGTCCAGAGGAAGAAGAAATAAGAGATCGCTGATTCCAGGAGCGAGTATGAAAGGTCGGATCGCCTGATGTCTGAAAACTGGGTCCAGAGGAAGAAGAAATAAGAGATCGCTGATTCCAGGAGCGAGTATGAAAGGTCGGATCGCCTGATGTCTGAAAACTGGGTCCAGAGGAAGAAGAAATAAGAGATCGCTGATTCCAGGAGCGAGTATGAAAGGTCGGATCGCCTGATGTCTGAAAACTGGGTCCAGAGGAAGAAGAAATAAGAGATCGCTGATTCCAGGAGCGAGTATGAAAGGTCGGATCGCCTGATGTCTGAAAACTGGGTCCAGAGGAAGAAGAAATAAGAGATCGCTGATTCCAGGAGCGAGTATGAAAGGTCGGATCGCCTGATGTCTGAAAACTGGGTCCAGAGGAAGAAGAAATAAGAGATCGCTGATTCCAGGAGCGAGTATGAAAGGTCGGATCGCCTGATGTCTGAAAACTGGGTCCAGAGGAAGAAGAAATAAGAGATCGCTGATTCCAGGAGCGAGTATGAAAGGTCGGATCGCCTGATGTCTGAAAACTGGGTCCAGAGGAAGAAGAAATAAGAGATCGCTGATTCCAGGAGCGAGTATGAAAGGTCGGATCGCCTGATGTCTGAAAACTGGGTCCAGAGGAAGAAGAAATAAGAGATCGCTGATTCCAGGAGCGAGTATGAAAGGTCGGATCGCCTGATGCGAAAACTGGGTCCAGAGGAAGAAGAAATAAGAGATCGCTGATTCCAGGGAGCGAGTATGAAGGTCGGATCGCCTGATGTCTGAAAACTGGGTCCAGAGGAAGAAGAAATAAGAGATCGCTGATTCCAGGAGCGAGTATGAAGGTCGGATCGCCTGATGTCTGAAAACTGGGTCCAGAGGAAGAAGAAATAAGAGATCGCTGATTCCAGGAGCGAGTATGAAGGTCGGATCGCCTGATGTCTGAAAACTGGGTCCAGAGGAAGAAGAAATAAGAGATCGCTGATTCCAGGAGCGAGTATGAAAGGTCGGATCGCCTGATGTCTGAAAACTGGGTCCAGAGGAAGAAGAAATAAGAGATCGCTGATTCCAGGAGCGAGTATGAAAGGTCGGATCGCCTGATGTCTGAAAACTGGGTCCAGAGGAAGAAGAAATAAGAGATCGCTGATTCCAGGAGCGAGTATGAAAGGTCGGATCGCCTGATGTCTGAAAACTGGGTCCAGAGGAAGAAGAAATAAGAGATCGCTGATTTCCAGGAGCGAGTATGAAGGTCGGATCGCCTGATGTCTGAAAACTGGGTCCAGAGGAAGAAGAAATAAGAGATCGCTGATTCCAGGAGCGAGTATGAAAGGTCGGATCGCCTGATGTCTGAAAACTGGGTCCAGAGGAAGAAGAAATAAGAGATCGCTGATTCCAGGAGCGAGTATGAAAGGTCGGATCGCCTGATGTCTGAAAACTGGGTCCAGAGGAAGAAGAAATAAGAGATCGCTGATTCCAGGAGCGAGTATGAAAGGTCGGATCGCCTGATGTCTGAAAACTGGGTCCAGAGGAAGAAGAAATAAGAGATCGCTGATTCCAGGAGCGAGTATGAAAGGTCGGATCGCCTGATGTCTGAAAACTGGGTCCAGAGGAAGAAGAAATAAGAGATCGCTGATTCCAGGAGCGAGTATGAAAGGTCGGATCGCCTGATGTCTGAAAACTGGGTCCAGAGGAAGAAGAAATAAGAGATCGCTGA
The DNA here is from genome assembly GCA_029206835.1 of Rana muscosa. Lineage (NCBI taxonomy): Eukaryota > Metazoa > Chordata > Amphibia > Anura > Ranidae > Rana > Rana muscosa. Next base: position 168,127,132 of record CM055118.1, read on the forward strand.
TTCCAGGAGCGAGTATGAAAGGTCGGATCGCCTGATGTCTGAAAACTGGGTCCAGAGGAAGAAGAAATAAGAGATCGCTGATTCCAGGAGCGAGTATGAAAGGTCGGATCGCCTGATGTCTGAAAACTGGGTCCAGAGGAAGAAGAAATAAGAGATCGCTGATTCCAGGAGCGAGTATGAAAGGTCGGATCGCCTGATGTCTGAAAACTGGGTCCAGAGGAAGAAGAAATAAGAGATCGCTGATTCCAGGAGCGAGTATGAGAGGTCGGATCGCCTGATGTCTGAAAACTGGGTCCAGAGGAAGAAGAAATAAGAGATCGCTGATTCCAGGAGCGAGTATGAAAGGTCGGATCGCCTGATGTCTGAAAACTGGGTCCAGAGGAAGAAGAAATAAGAGATCGCTGATTCCAGGAGCGAGTATGAAAGGTCGGATCGCCTGATGTCTGAAAACTGGGTCCAGAGGAAGAAGAAATAAGAGATCGCTGATTCCAGGAGCGAGTATGAAAGGTCGGATCGCCTGATGTCTGAAAACTGGGTCCAGAGGAAGAAGAAATAAGAGATCGCTGATTCCAGGAGCGAGTATGAAGGTCGGATCGCCTGATGTCTGAAAACTGGGTCCAGAGGAAGAAGAAACAAGAGATCGCTGATTCCAGGAGCGAGTATGAAAGGTCGGATCGCCTGATGTCTGAAAACTGGGTCCAGAGGAAGAAGAAATAAGAGATCGCTGATTCCAGGAGCGAGTATGAAAGGTCAGGATCGCCTGATGTCTGAAAACTGGGTCCAGAGGAAGAAGAAATAAGAGATCGCTGATTCCAGGAGCGAGTATGAAAGGTCGGATCCGCCTGATGTCTGAAAACTGGGTCCAGAGGAAGAAGAAATAAGAGATCGCTGATTCCAGGAGCGAGTTATGAAAGGTCGGATCGCCTGATGTCTGAAAACTGGGTCCAGAGGAAGAAGAAATAAGAGATCGCTGATTCCAGGAGCGAGTATGAGAGGTCGGATCGCCTGATGTCTGAAAACTGGGTCCAGAGGAAGAAGAAATAAGAGATCGCTGATTCCAGGAGCGAGTATGAAAGGTCGGATCGCCTGATGTCTGAAAACTGGGTCCAGAGGAAGAAGAAATAAGGATCGCTGATTCCAGGAGCGAGTATGAGAGGTCGGATCGCCTGATGTCTGAAAACTGGGTCCAGAGGAAGAAGAAATAAGAGATCGCTGATTCCAGGAGCGAGTATGAGAGGTCGGATCGCCTGATGTCTGAAAACTGGGTCCAGAGGAAGAAGAAATAAGAGATCGCTGATTCCAGGAGCGAGTATGAGAGGTCGGATCGCCTGATGTCTGAAAACTGGGTCCAGAGGAAGAAGAAATAAGAGATCGCTGATTCCAGGAGCGAGTATGAAAGGTCGGATCGCCTGATGTCTGAAAACTGGGTCCAGAGGAAGAAGAAACAAGAGATCGCTGATTCCAGGAGCGAGTATGAAAGGTCGGATCGCCTGATGTCTGAAAACTGGGTCCAGAGGAAGAAGAAATAAGAGATCGCTGATTCCAGGAGCGAGTATGAAAGGTCGGATCGCCTGATGTCTGAAAACTGGGTCCAGAGGAAGAAGAAATAAGAGATCGCTGATTCCAGGAGCGAGTATGAGAGGTCGGATCGCCTGATGTCTGAAAACTGGGTCCAGAGGAAGAAGAAATAAGAGATCGCTGATTCCAGGAGCGAGTATGAAAGGTCGGATCGCCTGATGTCTGAAACTGGGTCCAGAGGAAGAAGAAATAAGAGATCGCTGATTCCAGGAGCGAGTATGAGAGGTCGGATCGCCTGATGTCTGAAACTGGGTCCAGAGGAAGAAGAAATAAGAGATCGCTGATTCCAGGAGCGAGTATGAAAGGTCGGATCGCCTGATGTCTGAAAACTGGGTCCAGAGGAAGAAGAAATAAGAGATCGCTGATTCCAGGAGCGAGTATGAAAGGTCGGATCGCCTGATGTCTGAAAACTGGGTCCAGAGGAAGAAGAAATAAGAGATCGCTGATTCCAGGAGCGAGTATGAAAGGTCGGATCGCCTGATGTCTGAAAACTGGGTCCAGAGGAAGAAGAAATAAGAGATCGCTGATTCCAGGAGCGAGTATGAGAGGTCGGATCGCCTGATGTCTGAAAACTGGGTCCAGAGGAAGAAGAAATAAGAGATCGCTGATTCCAGGAGCGAGTATGAAAGGTCGGATCGCCTGATGTCTGAAAACTGGGTCCAGAGGAAGAAGAAATAAGAGATCGCTGATTCCAGGAGCGAGTATGAAAGGTCGGATCGCCTGATGTCTGAAAACTGGGTCCAGAGGAAGAAGAAATAAGAGATCGCTGATTCCAGGAGCGAGTATGAAAGGTCGGATCGCCTGATGTCTGAAAACTGGGTCCAGAGGAAGAAGAAATAAGAGATCGCTGATTCCAGGAGCGAGTATGAGAGGTCGGATCGCCTGATGTCTGAAAACTGGGTCCAGAGGAAGAAGAAATAAGAGATCGCTGATTCCAGGAGCGAGTATGAAAGGTCGGATCGCCTGATGTCTGAAAACTGGGTCCAGAGGAAGAAGAAATAAGAGATCGCTGATTCCAGGAGCGAGTATGAGAGGTCGGATCGCCTGATGTCTGAAAACTGGGTCCAGAGGAAGAAGAAATAAGAGATCGCTGATTCCAGGAGCGAGTATGAAAGGTCGGATCGCCTGATGTCTGAAAACTGGGTCCAGAGGAAGAAGAAATAAGAGATCGCTGATTCCAGGAGCGAGTATGAAAGGTCGGATCGCCTGATGTCTGAAAACTGGGTCCAGAGGAAGAAGAAATAAGAGATCGCTGATTCCAGGAGCGAGTATGAGAGGTCGGATCGCCTGATGTCTGAAAACTGGGTCCAGAGGAAGAAGAAATAAGAGATCGCTGATTCCAGGAGCGAGTATGAAAGGTCGGATCGCCTGATGTCTGAAAACTGGGTCCAGAGGAAGAAGAAATAAGAGATCGCTGATTCCAGGAGCGAGTATGAGAGGTCGGATCGCCTGATGTCTGAAAACTGGGTCCAGAGGAAGAAGAAATAAGAGATCGCTGATTCCAGGAGCGAGTATGAAAGGTCGGATCGCCTGATGTCTGAAAACTGGGTCCAGAGGAAGAAGAAATAAGAGATCGCTGATTCCAGGAGCGAGTATGAAAGGTCGGATCGCCTGATGTCTGAAAACTGGGTCCAGAGGAAGAAGAAATAAGAGATCGCTGATTCCAGGAGCGAGTATGAGAGGTCGGATCGCCTGATGTCTGAAAACTGGGTCCAGAGGAAGAAGAAATAAGAGATCGCTGATTCCAGGAGCGAGTATGAAAGGTCGGATCGCCTGATGTCTGAAAACTGGGTCCAGAGGAAGAAGAAATAAGAGATCGCTGATTCCAGGAGCGAGTATGAAGGTCGGATCGCCTGATGTCTGAAAACTGGGTCCAGAGGAAGAAGAAATAAGAGATCGCTGATTCCAGGAGCGAGTATGAAAGGTCGGATCGCCTGATGTCTGAAAACTGGGTCCAGAGGAAGAAGAAATAAGAGATCGCTGATTCCAGGAGCGAGTATGAAGGTCGGATCGCCTGATGTCTGAAAACTGGGTCCAGAGGAAGAAGAAATAAGAGATCGCTGATTCCAGGAGCGAGTATGAGAGGTCGGATCGCCTGATGTCTGAAAACTGGGTCCAGAGGAAGAAGAAATAAGAGATCGCTGATTCCAGGAGCGAGTATGAAAGGTCGGATCGCCTGATGTCTGAAAACTGGGTCCAGAGGAAGAAGAAATAAGAGATCGCTGATTCCAGGAGCGAGTATGAGAGGTCGGATCGCCTGATGTCTGAAAACTGGGTCCAGAGGAAGAAGAAATAAGAGATCGCTGATTCCAGGAGCGAGTATGAAAGGTCGGATCGCCTGATGTCTGAAAACTGGGTCCAGAGGAAGAAGAAATAAGAGATCGCTGATTCCAGGAGCGAGTATGAGAGGTCGGATCGCCTGATGTCTGAAAACTGGGTCCAGAGGAAGAAGAAATAAGAGATCGCTGATTCCAGGAGCGAGTATGAAAGGTCGGATCGCCTGATGTCTGAAAACTGGGTCCAGAGGAAGAAGAAATAAGAGATCGCTGATTCCAGGAGCGAGTATGAAGGTCGGATCGCCTGATGTCTGAAAACTGGGTCCAGAGGAAGAAGAAATAAGAGATCGCTGATTCCAGGAGCGAGTATGAAAGGTCGGATCGCCTGATGTCTGAAAACTGGGTCCAGAGGAAGAAGAAATAAGAGATCGCTGATTCCAGGAGCGAGTATGAAAGGTCGGATCGCCTGATGTCTGAAAACTGGGTCCAGAGGAAGAAGAAATAAGAGATCGCTGATTCCAGGAGCGAGTATGAAAGGTCGGATCGCCTGATGTCTGAAAACTGGGTCCAGAGGAAGAAGAAATAAGAGATCGCTGATTCCAGGAGCGAGTATGAAAGGTCGGATCGCCTGATGTCTGAAAACTGGGTCCAGAGGAAGAAGAAATAAGAGATCGCTGATTCCAGGAGCGAGTATGAAAGGTCGGATCGCCTGATGTCTGAAAACTGGGTCCAGAGGAAGAAGAAATAAGAGATCGCTGATTCCAGGAGCGAGTATGAAAGGTCGGATCGCCTGATGTCTGAAAACTGGGTCCAGAGGAAGAAGAAATAAGAGATCGCTGATTCCAGGAGCGAGTATGAAAGGTCGGATCGCCTGATGTCTGAAAACTGGGTCCAGAGGAAGAAGAAATAAGAGATCGCTGATTCCAGGAGCGAGTATGAAAGGTCGGATCGCCTGATGTCTGAAAACTGGGTCCAGAGGAAGAAGAAATAAGAGATCGCTGATTCCAGGAGCGAGTATGAAAGGTCGGATCGCCTGATGTCTGAAAACTGGGTCCAGAGGAAGAAGAAATAAGAGATCGCTGATTCCAGGAGCGAGTATGAAAGGTCGGATCGCCTGATGTCTGAAAACTGGGTCCAGAGGAAGAAGAAATAAGAGATCGCTGATTCCAGGAGCGAGTATGAAAGGTCGGATCGCCTGATGTCTGAAAACTGGGTCCAGAGGAAGAAGAAATAAGAGATCGCTGATTCCAGGAGCGAGTATGAAAGGTCGGATCGCCTGATGTCTGAAAACTGGGTCCAGAGGAAGAAGAAATAAGAGATCGCTGATTCCAGGAGCGAGTATGAAAGGTCGGATCGCCTGATGTCTGAAAACTGGGTCCAGAGGAAGAAGAAATAAGAGATCGCTGATTCCAGGAGCGAGTATGAAAGGTCGGATCGCCTGATGTCTGAAAACTGGGTCCAGAGGAAGAAGAAATAAGAGATCGCTGATTCCAGGAGCGAGTATGAAAGGTCGGATCGCCTGATGTCTGAAAACTGGGTCCAGAGGAAGAAGAAATAAGAGATCGCTGATTCCAGGAGCGAGTATGAAAGGTCGGATCGCCTGATGTCTGAAAACTGGGTCCAGAGGAAGAAGAAATAAGAGATCGCTGATTCCAGGAGCGAGTATGAAAGGTCGGATCGCCTGATGTCTGAAAACTGGGTCCAGAGGAAGAAGAAATAAGAGATCGCTGATTCCAGGAGCGAGTATGAGAGGTCGGATCGCCTGATGTCTGAAAACTGGGTCCAGAGGAAGAAGAAATAAGAGATCGCTGATTCCAGGAGCGAGTATGAAAGGTCGGATCGCCTGATGTCTGAAAACTGGGTCCAGAGGAAGAAGAAATAAGAGATCGCTGATTCCAGGAGCGAGTATGAAAGGTCGGATCGCCTGATGTCTGAAAACTGGGTCCAGAGGAAGAAGAAATAAGAGATCGCTGATTCCAGGAGCGAGTATGAAAGGTCGGATCGCCTGATGTCTGAAAACTGGGTCCAGAGGAAGAAGAAATAAGAGATCGCTGATTCCAGGAGCGAGTATGAAGGTCGGATCGCCTGATGTCTGAAAACTGGGTCCAGAGGAAGAAGAAATAAGAGATCGCTGATTCCAGGAGCGAGTATGAAAGGTCGGATCGCCTGATGTCTGAAAACTGGGTCCAGAGGAAGAAGAAATAAGAGATCGCTGATTCCAGGAGCGAGTATGAAAGGTCGGATCGCCTGATGTCTGAAAACTGGGTCCAGAGGAAGAAGAAATAAGAGATCGCTGATTCCAGGAGCGAGTATGAAAGGTCGGATCGCCTGATGTCTGAAAACTGGGTCCAGAGGAAGAAGAAATAAGAGATCGCTGATTCCAGGAGCGAGTATGAAAGGTCGGATCGCCTGATGTCTGAAAACTGGGTCCAGAGGAAGAAGAAATAAGAGATCGCTGATTCCAGGAGCGAGTATGAAAGGTCGGATCGCCTGATGTCTGAAAACTGGGTCCAGAGGAAGAAGAAATAAGAGATCGCTGATTCCAGGAGCGAGTATGAAAGGTCGGATCGCCTGATGTCTGAAAACTGGGTCCAGAGGAAGAAGAAATAAGAGATCGCTGATTCCAGGAGCGAGTATGAAAGGTCGGATCGCCTGATGTCTGAAAACTGGGTCCAGAGGAAGAAGAAATAAGAGATCGCTGATTCCAGGAGCGAGTATGAAAGGTCGGATCGCCTGATGTCTGAAAACTGGGTCCAGAGGAAGAAGAAATAAGAGATCGCTGATTCCAGGAGCGAGTATGAAAGGTCGGATCGCCTGATGTCTGAAAACTGGGTCCAGAGGAAGAAGAAATAAGAGATCGCTGATTCCAGGAGCGAGTATGAAAGGTCGGATCGCCTGATGTCTGAAAACTGGGTCCAGAGGAAGAAGAAATAAGAGATCGCTGATTCCAGGAGCGAGTATGAAAGGTCGGATCGCCTGATGTCTGAAAACTGGGTCCAGAGGAAGAAGAAATAAGAGATCGCTGATTCCAGGAGCGAGTATGAAAGGTCGGATCGCCTGATGTCTGAAAACTGGGTCCAGAGGAAGAAGAAATAAGAGATCGCTGATTCCAGGAGCGAGTATGAAAGGTCGGATCGCCTGATGTCTGAAAACTGGGTCCAGAGGAAGAAGAAATAAGAGATCGCTGATTCCAGGAGCGAGTATGAAAGGTCGGATCGCCTGATGTCTGAAAACTGGGTCCAGAGGAAGAAGAAATAAGAGATCGCTGATTCCAGGAGCGAGTATGAAAGGTCGGATCGCCTGATGTCTGAAAACTGGGTCCAGAGGAAGAAGAAATAAGAGATCGCTGATTCCAGGAGCGAGTATGAAAGGTCGGATCGCCTGATGTCTGAAAACTGGGTCCAGAGGAAGAAGAAATAAGAGATCGCTGATTCCAGGAGCGAGTATGAAAGGTCGGATCGCCTGATGTCTGAAAACTGGGTCCAGAGGAAGAAGAAATAAGAGATCGCTGATTCCAGGAGCGAGTATGAAAGGTCGGATCGCCTGATGTCTGAAAACTGGGTCCAGAGGAAGAAGAAATAAGAGATCGCTGATTCCAGGAGCGAGTATGAAAGGTCGGATCGCCTGATGTCTGAAAACTGGGTCCAGAGGAAGAAGAAATAAGAGATCGCTGATTCCAGGAGCGAGTATGAAAGGTCGGATCGCCTGATGTCTGAAAACTGGGTCCAGAGGAAGAAGAAATAAGAGATCGCTGATTCCAGGAGCGAGTATGAAAGGTCGGATCGCCTGATGTCTGAAAACTGGGTCCAGAGGAAGAAGAAATAAGAGATCGCTGATTCCAGGAGCGAGTATGAAAGGTCGGATCGCCTGATGTCTGAAAACTGGGTCCAGAGGAAGAAGAAATAAGAGATCGCTGATTCCAGGAGCGAGTATGAAAGGTCGGATCGCCTGATGTCTGAAAACTGGGTCCAGAGGAAGAAGAAATAAGAGATCGCTGATTCCAGGAGCGAGTATGAAAGGTCGGATCGCCTGATGTCTGAAAACTGGGTCCAGAGGAAGAAGAAATAAGAGATCGCTGATTCCAGGAGCGAGTATGAAAGGTCGGATCGCCTGATGTCTGAAAACTGGGTCCAGAGGAAGAAGAAATAAGAGATCGCTGATTCCAGGAGCGAGTATGAAAGGTCGGATCGCCTGATGTCTGAAAACTGGGTCCAGAGGAAGAAGAAATAAGAGATCGCTGATTCCAGGAGCGAGTATGAAAGGTCGGATCGCCTGATGTCTGAAAACTGGGTCCAGAGGAAGAAGAAATAAGAGATCGCTGATTCCAGGAGCGAGTATGAAAGGTCGGATCGCCTGATGTCTGAAAACTGGGTCCAGAGGAAGAAGAAATAAGAGATCGCTGATTCCAGGAGCGAGTATGAAAGGTCGGATCGCCTGATGTCTGAAAACTGGGTCCAGAGGAAGAAGAAATAAGAGATCGCTGATTCCAGGAGCGAGTATGAAAGGTCGGATCGCCTGATGTCTGAAAACTGGGTCCAGAGGAAGAAGAAATAAGAGATCGCTGATTCCAGGAGCGAGTATGAAAGGTCGGATCGCCTGATGTCTGAAAACTGGGTCCAGAGGAAGAAGAAATAAGAGATCGCTGATTCCAGGAGCGAGTATGAGAGGTCGGATCGCCTGATGTCTGAAAACTGGGTCCAGAGGAAGAAGAAATAAGAGATCGCTGATTCCAGGAGCGAGTATGAAAGGTCGGATCGCCTGATGTCTGAAAACTGGGTCCAGAGGAAGAAGAAATAAGAGATCGCTGATTCCAGGAGCGAGTATGAAAGGTCGGATCGCCTGATGTCTGAAAACTGGGTCCAGAGGAAGAAGAAATAAGAGATCGCTGATTCCAGGAGCGAGTATGAGAGGTCGGATCGCCTGATGTCTGAAAACTGGGTCCAGAGGAAGAAGAAATAAGAGATCGCTGATTCCAGGAGCGAGTATGAAAGGTCGGATCGCCTGATGTCTGAAAACTGGGTCCAGAGGAAGAAGAAATAAGAGATCGCTGATTCCAGGAGCGAGTATGAAAGGTCGGATCGCCTGATGTCTGAAAACTGGGTCCAGAGGAAGAAGAAATAAGAGATCGCTGATTCCAGGAGCGAGTATGAAAGGTCGGATCGCCTGATGTCTGAAAACTGGGTCCAGAGGAAGAAGAAATAAGAGATCGCTGATTCCAGGAGCGAGTATGAAAGGTCGGATCGCCTGATGTCTGAAAACTGGGTCCAGAGGAAGAAGAAATAAGAGATCGCTGATTCCAGGAGCGAGTATGAAAGGTCGGATCGCCTGATGTCTGAAAACTGGGTCCAGAGGAAGAAGAAATAAGAGATCGCTGATTCCAGGAGCGAGTATGAAAGGTCGGATCGCCTGATGTCTGAAAACTGGGTCCAGAGGAAGAAGAAATAAGAGATCGCTGATTCCAGGAGCGAGTATGAAAGGTCGGATCGCCTGATGTCTGAAAACTGGGTCCAGAGGAAGAAGAAATAAGAGATCGCTGATTCCAGGAGCGAGTATGAAAGGTCGGATCGCCTGATGTCTGAAAACTGGGTCCAGAGGAAGAAGAAATAAGAGATCGCTGATTCCAGGAGCGAGTATGAAAGGTCGGATCGCCTGATGTCTGAAAACTGGGTCCAGAGGAAGAAGAAATAAGAGATCGCTGATTCCAGGAGCGAGTATGAAAGGTCGGATCGCCTGATGTCTGAAAACTGGTCCAGAGGAAGAAGAAATAAGAGATCGCTGATTCCAGGAGCGAGTATGAAAGGTCGGATCGCCTGATGTCTGAAAACTGGGTCCAGAGGAAGAAGAAATAAGAGATCGCTGATTCCAGGAGCGAGTATGAAAGGTCGGATCGCCTGATGTCTGAAAACTGGGTCCAGAGGAAGAAGAAATAAGAGATCGCTGATTCCAGGAGCGAGTATGAAAGGTCGGATCGCCTGATGTCTGAAAACTGGGTCCAGAGGAAGAAGAAATAAGAGATCGCTGATTCCAGGAGCGAGTATGAAAGGTCGGATCGCCTGATGTCTGAAAACTGGGTCCAGAGGAAGAAGAAATAAGAGATCGCTGATTCCAGGAGCGAGTATGAGAGGTCGGATCGCCTGATGTCTGAAAACTGGGTCCAGAGGAAGAAGAAATAAGAGATCGCTGATTCCAGGAGCGAGTATGAAAGGTCGGATCGCCTGATGTCTGAAAACTGGGTCCAGAGGAAGAAGAAATAAGAGATCGCTGATTCCAGGAGCGAGTATGAAAGGTCGGATCGCCTGATGTCTGAAAACTGGGTCCAGAGGAAGAAGAAATAAGAGATCGCTGATTCCAGGAGCGAGTATGAAAGGTCGGATCGCCTGATGTCTGAAAACTGGGTCCAGAGGAAGAAGAAATAAGAGATCGCTGATTCCAGGAGCGAGTATGAAAGGTCGGATCGCCTGATGTCTGAAAACTGGGTCCAGAGGAAGAAGAAATAAGAGATCGCTGATTCCAGGAGCGAGTATGAAAGGTCGGATCGCCTGATGTCTGAAAACTGGGTCCAGAGGAAGAAGAAATAAGAGATCGCTGATTCCAGGAGCGAGTATGAGAGGTCGGATCGCCTGATGTCTGAAAACTGGGTCCAGAGGAAGAAGAAATAAGAGATCGCTGATTCCAGGAGCGAGTATGAAAGGTCGGATCGCCTGATGTCTGAAAACTGGGTCCAGAGGAAGAAGAAATAAGAGATCGCTGATTCCAGGAGCGAGTATGAGAGGTCGGATCGCCTGATGTCTGAAAACTGGGTCCAGAGGAAGAAGAAATAAGAGATCGCTGATTCCAGGAGCGAGTATGAAAGGTCGGATCGCCTGATGTCTGAAAACTGGGTCCAGAGGAAGAAGAAATAAGAGATCGCTGATTCCAGGAGCGAGTATGAAAGGTCGGATCGCCTGATGTCTGAAAACTGGGTCCAGAGGAAGAAGAAATAAGAGATCGCTGATTCCAGGAGCGAGTATGAAGGTCGGATCGCCTGATGTCTGAAAACTGGGTCCAGAGGAAGAAGAAATAAGAGATCGCTGATTCCAGGAGCGAGTATGAAAGGTCGGATCGCCTGATGTCTGAAAACTGGGTCCAGAGGAAGAAGAAATAAGAGATCGCTGATTCCAGGAGCGAGTATGAAAGTCGGATCGCCTGATGTCTGAAAACTGGGTCCAGAGGAAGAAGAAATAAGAGATCGCTGATTCCAGGAGCGAGTATGAGAGGTCGGATCGCCTGATGTCTGAAAACTGGGTCCAGAGGAAGAAGAAATAAGAGATCGCTGATTCCAGGAGCGAGTATGAAAGGTCGGATCGCCTGATGTCTGAAAACTGGGTCCAGAGGAAGAAGAAATAAGAGATCGCTGATTCCAGGAGCGAGTATGAGAGGTCGGATCGCCTGATGTCTGAAAACTGGGTCCAGAGGAAGAAGAAATAAGAGATCGCTGATTCCAGAGCGAGTATGAGAGGTCGGATCGCCTGATGTCTGAAAACTGGGTCCAGAGGAAGAAGAAATAAGAGATCGCTGATTCCAGGAGCGAGTATGAGAGGTCGGATTC
>CM055118.1:169938673-170296173 GCA_029206835.1 Rana muscosa
ACACTTAATAATGTATTAATGACTAAAGATCTGCATTTATTTGTGTCTTATATATCTTCCTGGAGTTCAGCTTTAGTAAAAAGATTCACACCTGCCAAGACCGACTTGCATGACCAGTATAGTAGATCATTTTGCATTATAGCGTCAAAAAAGTTCCTTCTTGACAACACAAATCAGTAAGCTCATTCTTCGAGGTCACACTCCTGTTCTGCGCTGTTATTATAATGGTCCATGGCATTAGTTGTAAGTACAGGGCCACTTCCCAATGTTGTGTAGCACTACCCCCGTAGGAGCTGTTGGTTTGGATTTGGGCCTGCCATTACCTTACTGTTCTGTATGCTTGTCTCAGGGGTTCTCCTTGAAGAGTTGTCCAGAAGAAGTTTGCACCAACACAAAGTCTCTTTCAAGGGTTTTATTGAATAAAGTTTCCAACAGAGGGGTTGAAGGGATGGGGAGGACTCAGGTACCTTAATTGCGGATCACAGAAATCTTCCTAGGTCCAGAGGAACAACTGTCTCCATGCTGGACTCAGCGACCATCGGATAGGTCCACTCTCTCAGGCCTAGCAACCGGTGCGTAGCTCGATCACATTTAGTCTCTGCCACAGACTTGGTGTAATTAGAACAGTCTCTGCCACAGACTTGGTAAAAATAGAACAGTCTCTACCACAGACTTGGTGAAAATAGAACAGTCTCTGCCACAGACTTGGTGTAACCCTTCCCTGGGTTACCTTCCGAATAAAAGAACACAGCTCTCAGTGCCAGGATCTTCCAGCCATTCCGGCAGCACTGTGAAGTAGATTGTGATCCGGATGCATCCTCCAATTGAGTCCTCAATTGCTTGGTCCCTTCCCGCAGGCAAGGCGACACAGGATCATCCCTGGATCAGTAGGCCCCCAGTAACTCCTGGGCCTACATCTCAGTAACGGTGCCTCATGAGGGCCCTTAGGTCAGGATCGGGCGGGTGGTGCCCACCACCAACCACCAACGAGCGACGACCTCACAAAATGGTGTCTGTTTCTTAAGTACCCTCTCCCAGAATGCACAGCAGGTTGACAACACCCCTGAGACGCTTCTGAGAAAGATACCCAATGCATTCAGCCTGTTGCCTTTCCAATCCTGACAAGTGGTGACAGCGACACCCACTGTCAGGAGGAAAATCATGCAATCAGCCGAACTGAAACAGAGCATAATTTGTTATACAATCCTTCTGAGCCAAACTATTGCTCAGACAACTATAAATTTAACACATAGCGCCCACTCATTGGGAGCAGGGCGCTACAGTTGTATAGTGTTAAAGCGGAGGTCCACACAAAAATGGAACCTCCGCTTTTCGGAACCCTCCCCCCCTCTGGTGTCACATTTGGCACCTTTCAGGGGGGAGGGGGCTGCAGATACCTGTATAATACAGGTATTTGCACCCACCTCCGGGCATAGACCCCCGCGGGAGTCACGCCCCCCCCCCCCGCTGTCTTCTGGGAAACACACATGCGCAGTAGGGAACCAGGAAGTGAAGCCGCAACACTTCACTTCCTGATTCCCTCACTGAAAATGGCGGCGAGGGCAGCCGAGAGCCGAGCGATTGATCGGCTGCCGACATCGTGCTCATCCTGGCCAGGTAAGTGTCCATTTTATTAAAAGTCAGCAGCTGCAGTATTTGTAGCTGCTGGCTTTTAATATTTTTTTTTTTTTAGGCGGACCTCCGCTTTAAGCTGTATTCTTCCTAGCAGAAGCAGAACACAGAATCAGGGAGTTCCCATCAACTTCTAATGTGAACCGCTCTGACCTGCTTTTCTTGAGATGTTCCTAAGAACTGAGCTTTTATTTTTGGAGTGATGAATATTTCTTGGACCCACCAATCTCTAATGTATTTCAGAAGGTTGTGCTTAGAACCCAATAAATATATGGTGTGTGCTCAGTGACAGTCTCCAAAAGTGTTCCTGATATCCAGCTATGTGCAAGGGATCTCGGTGACTAAATTTCTGGACTTAGGTATTGAGGAACCAGTGCTGCAGGAGGGACTTCTGTGCTGCTACTGCTGTGGGAAAAGTTACTATTCATTGTTGTCCTGGAAGTGAGGACATGCAGTATACCTGCCTAGGAGGGCACACAAGTGAGTTTTTGGTTTACCTGATCCTTCTCACCTGCAATTTTGTAACCTGTTCAAATAGAAATTTAGAGAATCTACTGCTCTCCCTGGTTTTAGCAAGCAAAGTCAGAATTTATTTGTATACTTGTTCTAGTCTAGTGAAATCAGTTCTGAAGCTAAGCATATAGTATGTTCTTCGGGAGAAGACATTCTCTCTGCATATTTTTCTCAGCTTGGGTTTAGTTCCAAAGGAGTGGTTAGAACTCCTGAGGGTATTTTTGCTATCTGTGTCCTATTCGAGGGAATTACCTACACTTCCTGCCCTGAAGACACAACAGGATGTGGACGGGAACAAGTGTCCTCATTGGATGTTTTTTCTCCATCTCCTGTTCCAGAGGCAATGATAAAATTTTTGATTTTCCACCACTTTCGGTCCCAAAACTGGTCTCCATGACAGAGAGGGTGAATCTCCCAGTGGGGACACAGACACCAATCAAAACCTGAAAAGTGCATGTGTAGATGCAGAACTGTTGCATGCTCTCAGAATTTGGCTTGCATTTGAGGTTTGTTGGTGATGCCTCTAACCTCCTCCTGAGCTGCCTCCAGATGCTTTTTGAGGTGGTTTTGCATTCCCATTGACTTGAATGAGTGATAAGCAGAAAACGGATGACGGTTTTGCTCTACCGTAGAACTTTGCCTTACCTGAAATGAATCTTCAATGGCAAACAGAAGGACTGCTTTTTTTTACTGGCCCCCAGCCCCCCCAAACACACATACTTCCCCGGCAGAGCTGGAAGCTTCATATCCCAATAGAATATATTCTAGTCTATTGCAATTTGTGTTGATTATTCCTTTGGAATAAAAATATGTTTTAAATTAGATTTCATCAGGTGCTGTCCACTATTAGTCCAAGGAGCAGAAAAGAGACAGGACAGTGACATAGAGGATTCAAAACTGCATATCCTTTGTCTATTCCCCATTTTCACAGTAGATGTGAACCCAGTTACAAAAATATCCATTAGGCGTTGATCTGTTAATGTAATTACAAGACTTGTTTTGGTAATCCTGCCATAATCCTTGGTGAGCCTGCCATAAAGATCCTTGATCGGGCACTTCCTTTTTTTTTTTTTAAGTAACTTTATTGTATATAAAGGGGGTTATTTACGAAAGGCAAATCCACTTTGCACTACAAGTGCAAACTACAAGTGCAAAGTGCACTTGAAATTGCACTCAAAGTGCAGCAGCTGTAAATTTGGGGAATTTACATCATCCAATCAGGTGCAAGCTAAAATGTCCCCCTCGGATCTACAGCGACTGCACTTCCAAGTACACTTTCAAGTGCAGTTTGCACTTGTAGTGCAAATAGGATTTTCCTTTTCGTAAATAGCCCCCAAAGTTTATAAGGAGAAAAAAAATAGAACAAACATTGCTCATATAAAAAAAGAAGGTATAAACAGAATGTCCATTTGGTACACTGCCATCAGACAGTAAAGGAACATCTATAGGACACAGACACAACTTTAGATACAGGTTACTAACAATCCAGAAAAAAAACTGAAGAAAAATATATGATGGTCCTTGAGTTGCAATCTGATAAACAATGTATACATGCATAATAAGCAATAATAACAAGTGGGCCCTAGCTCCAAGCAATACCTAGTATCACGTGTTATAGTACGTTCAGAGTTCACCCATGAGTCCCAAATCTTATGAAATTTCTTAGGGCAACCTGGCCTCATATGTCAATTTGAATAATGAGAGTGCCTGATTAATTAATTTGGACCAAAAAGTAGAGGGAGCTTGTGATTTCAATTGGGCATTTCCTAGTAGGGTGACTACTGCCTCCGAAATATGCTCCTGTGTGGTCACCCTGTCATATTCACCTGATGCCTGACTACAAGCAATCATGCTGACACACATTTGATAGACATGTACCACTATTGTCCATTCATTGCAGAACCTGTCTTATACAAGGATGTGCAGTGCAGCTGATGTTGAAGCAAGATCATGTAGATAGGAAACGTGTGAAAGTGGCTAGAGGAAATCAGCAGCACTGAGTTGCAAAAAGGGATAAAAAAAAGTTAAAACAGGATTTTATGAAAAAGAAGACTGCAATTGTTTATGATACACTGAGCACAGAACAAGCTAAAAGCCATCCTGTTAGGTTTACATCTACTTTATGCTTTGCAGCCATAGACAAAAACAGGAGTAGGGTGATACTTAGGGTCGGTTCACACCGGGATGACAAGGACACCGAGTTTGAATGCATGCGTCCCCATGCTCTGCGTTTTGACAACCCATTCATTTGAATAGGATGCAAACTGCACCGAACCATGCACAAAATTGTGATTGCAATACTTTTTAAAAATGCACTTCCCCCAAATCACAAGGTACTGCAGTACAATGCAATCTGCGTTTGTAATCTGCATTTCGGGTACCGTTAACAATACATGGGCACACGCATGCAGATCACAGGGCAGTTCATTAATGCATGTTTCCCGCCCTACGTTCTGGTGTGAACCAACCCTTAGAATAAGTACATGGTTTTACAAATCCTGTGGCTGAATTCTTTGCATTTGTTGTATTTGTGAATATACTAGTTTGACAGCTGACGCCCTGTAAATGTGTTTCCTATCCACCTTATGTAATATTTATCCGGAGTGATGGATGAGGGAGTATTGCCAGCAGTGAAAACTTTCAGACGTTGTTTGTTCTCCATATGATAAATGAGTCTCTTTACCTGGAGTCTGGACGGCTTCCTGAGATCTGGTCCTGACCGTGCTCCATATGTTTCTCTATAGGGTGGATGTTGACATTCTGCAGATCTTTGTGTACATACAACATTTACTATAATGGAAGCTGCCGGTCCTCAGCACTGTTCAGGGACTGTACAGCCTCGTGCCTTATTGTTATCCTCCACTGAATGTATTTCCTAAGGAATTTGTGTGAATTTTGTTCTTAAAGTGGTAGTAAAGTCAAGTAAGCCTATAATAAGACTTAACTTTAGGTACAGTGAATATCTCCTAAACTTGCACTGTTTAGGAGATATTCACACTGCATGCAGCCGCTGACATCAGCGGCGCATCTGCTCTGAAGGGACGTCATAACCACGCGCATGCACAGGAGTGACTTTATCGTGGCTCAGCCAATCAGATAGCAGGAGCACACGACCCCGGAAGGAAGACCTGGGGAAGATGGAAGCCCTGTCAGTGGTGACAGCGCACCGCTGGAAGGCTTCGTTCTAAGGTAAGTATTTCATGAATACTAACACATTATGCCATTGTATTGCAGGTTGATTTTTATTTTTTGCATGGGCTGCAGTTTACTACTGCTTTAACCAAGGGTTGACAGCCTGTCAGCTGAAAGTTGAACTCAGGATAACATACAGTGCCGTGCAAAAGTATTCACCCCCCCCCCCCCCTTGGCTTTTTACCTATTTTGTTACATTACAGCCTTTAGTTCAATGTTTTGTTAACCACGTCAGCCCCGGAGGAATTGGCTGCTCAATGACCGGGCCATTTTTTGCGATTCGGCACTGCGTTGCTTTAACTGACAATTGCGCGGTCCTGCGACGCTGCACCCAAACAAAATTGAAGTCCTTTTTTCCCACAAATAGAGCTTTCTTTTGGTGGTATTTGATTATCTTTGCAATTTAATTTTTTGCGCTATAAACAAAAAAAGAGCATCAATTTTGAAAAAAAAACAATATTTTGTAGTTTTTGCTATAATAAATATCCCCATTTTAAAAAAAAAAAAAAGCCAATTTTTTTCTCAGTTTAGGCCAATATGTATTCTTCTACATATTTTTGGTAATAAGAATCGCAATAAGCGTATATTGAATGGTTTGCGCAAAAGTTATAGCGTTTTAGAGATTTATTTTTCATTATTATTTTTATTTTTTACTTGTAATGGCGGTGATCTGTGATTTTCATCAGGACTGCGACATTATGGCGGACACATCGGACACTTTTGACACTATTTGGGGACCATTGGCATTTATACAGCGATCAGTGTTATAAAAATGCACTTATTACTGTAAATTTCACTGGCAGGGAAGGGGTTAACACTAGGGGGAGACCAAGGGGTTAAATGTGTTCCCTGACCATGTGTTCTAACTGTGGGTGGAGGGGACTGACTAGAGGAAATTACAGATCGTGGTTCCTAGCTATTAGGAACTCACGATCTGTCTCTCCTCACAGAACAGGGATTTATGTATTTACACACACACGTCCCTGTTCTGCCTGTCGTGCCCGCGATCGCTCGCGTCCGGCGGTCATTGCGACCGCTGGTCACGAGCATCGGCAGCCCGTGATGCGCGCGTGCCTGATATCCCGCTTAAAGGGACCGGCGTACAGCTACGACGGTTCGTGGGATCTTGCTAACCTGCTGCAATATAATGACGCCAGCTGGTCGGCAAGTGGTTAATCTGAATTATATGTGATGGATCAAAACACAATAGTCTAATTTGGTGAAGTAAAATTTTAAAATATATACATACAACTATTTTTCAGAAATAAAAAAATTATAATTGGCATGTGCGTATGTATTCACCCCTTTGTTATGAAGCCCATAAAAAGCTCTGGTGCAACTAATTACCTTCAGAAGTCACATAATTAGTGAAATGATGTCCACCTGTGTGCAATCTAAGTGTCACATGATCTGTCATTACATATGCACACCTTTTTGAAAGGCCCCAGAGGCTGCAACACCTAAGCAAGAGGCACCACTAACCAAACACTGACTTGAAGACCAAGGAACTCTCCAAACAAGTAAGGGACAATGTTGTTGAGAAGTACAAGTCAGAGTTAGGTTATAAAAAAATATCCAAATATTTGAGGATCCCTAGGAGCACCATCAAATCTATCATAACCAAATGGAATGAACATGGCACAACAGCAAACCTGCCAAAAGCTGGCCGCACACCAAAACTCACGGACCGGGCAAGGGGGGCATTAATCAGAGAGGCAGCACAGAGACCTAAGGTAACCCTGGAGGAGCTGCAGCGTTCCACAGCAACAACTGAAGTGTCTGTACATAGGATGACAATAAGCCGTACGATCCATAGAGTTGGGCTTTATGGCAGAGTGGCCAGAAGAAAGCCATTACTTTCAGCAAAAAACAAAATGGCACGTTTTGAGCTTGCGAAAAGGTATGTGGCAGACTCCCAAAATGTATGGAGGAAGGTGCTCTGGTCTGATGAGACAAAAATTTAACTTTTTGGCCATCAAAGAAAACGCTATGTCTGGCGCCAAACCCAACACATCACATCACCCAAAGAACAATATCCCAGTCAACAGTCGAGATTGGGAAACTGGTCAGAGTTGAGGGAAAGATGGATGGTGCTAAATACAGGGATATTCTTGAGCAAAACCTGTACCACTCTGTGTGTGATTTGAGGCTAGGACGGAGGTTCACTTTCCAGCAGGACAATGACCCCCCAAACACACTGCTAAAGGAATTCTTGAGTGATTTAAGGAGAAACATGTAAATGTGTTGGAATGGCCTAGTCAAAGCCCAGACCTCAATCCAATAGAAAATCTGTGCTTAAAGATTGCTGTTCACAAGCGCAAACCATCCAACTTGAAGGAGCTGGAGCAGTTTTGCAAGGAGGAATGGGCAAAAATCCCAGTGGTAAGATGTGGCAAGCTCATAGAGACTTATCCAAAGCTGTGATAGCCGCAAAAGGTGGCTCTACAAAGTATTGACTTTAGGGGGGTGAATAGTTATGCACATTGACTTTTTCTGTTATTTTGTCCTATTTGTTGTTTGCTTCACAATAATAGAAATAAAAAATAAATACAATAAAAACATCTTCAAAGTTGTGGGCATGTTCTGTAAATTAAATGATGCAAATCCTCAAACAATCCATGTTAATTCCATCCAGGTTGTGAGGCAACAAATCACGTAAAATGCCAAGGGGGTGAATACTTTTGCAAGGCACTGTGCATAGCACAGGTCTATTACCATTATAACATCAGTAAATGTGTTTCTAATGCAACCAGTGTAAATATCTGAATTTGCCTTGGTGCCAGTCTTTTACAGTCCCTGTACAGCACAGCTCTGACTCTGGGAGGGAGAAGCAGTACAAGGTGCCAATTAGTTGTTCTGTAGTGCTCATGTGCTAACAAGGAACATGCTGGTAGGATGAGAGAGCCGACTGACAGAGAGATCAGCTTATCAGTCTGCTGCTTCTCTTTTCATTGCATTATCTGAGAGTAGAGGATGATGCAAATGAATGCCTGACCTTTAGCAATTAAAAAGTTCAATACCAATGACTTCAATGGAGTATTTGTGTAAAAACTTTCCTGGGCCATATCTCTGCAATTTATGGATTGCTTAATTCGAGCTTTTGGGTGAGAACTTAGAAAATCAGAAACAAATATACACCAAGATAATGTGCAACTCCTGATCTGCATTCTTGTTCCAAGTGAATGACTCCAAAAAAAGCATAGACAGAGAATTGGAATGATGGCCAGGCAACTAGCAAGTAAAAACAAGTAAAGTTCAACAATGGCAGCTTCCATCATTATTTGGGTAGTCCAAAACTCCGGAGTGCTATTATATATACATCTGCCATGGTCAATAGCTGGTCTGCCTTCTCTGGCTACCTGCACCTTCCTGTTGGTCTTCACGTGCAATATGTGACCTCACCAATCTATAGGAAGGCACAGAAGAAGGCTGACCAGAGATGGTGTACTGCTCAGGATCTTCATAATAGAGCATCCTGAAATTGGGGTTACCCAGGCATTGTGGTGGGCAGGTACCTGTATGGGCCTAAGGCCACCTTAGGAAGGTGAGACAACTATTTCAGTTTAAAGTGGAACTCGCTGTAAGTTTAGAAGTCTGTCCATTCCTGACGTGTCACAATAAACAGGAACAACATTATCTTTTAAAAAAGGGTCACCTTTTATTATTAAAAATACACTGCTCATGTGGATGGAGGAATTCAGCGCACTGGCTGAATGAAAAAAACAACAACTTCCCATTAATGGCCAGCTTTAGGTACACTGTAAACTCTCTGTAAGCTAGAGAGAATAATTATGAGTTTTTTTAAATAGAGATAGTGACATAACCTTTGAATTGTGTGTACATCTGTTGCTTTATCCTGAATGAATGAAACCTTCATTATTTACCACCCATGCGGCAAACCCTATTTTACAAGCTACTGATAGTTTTATAAATAGTGATATAACATTTTAATTGTACAGAAATCTTGTTCATAAGTCAGTTGATGATTTAGGGCCAATTGTATCTCACCCATGCTGTCAGCAGTGCTGTAATATCAGCCATGGCAGCACATAAGGCTTCTGTGGGGGGGCTATAAGGGAGGCTGTTAGAATAAATAAACTAAAGCTGGCCATACATTGATATACTGAAAAAAATACAGACATATTCCTCCACCCATGCTATCCACTATGGATTAACAAATCTCCTGCTATGCTTATTGCTTTTGCTGTCAAAATACCCAAATAGATCCAATCAGGTGCAGCTGCTTTTCTGACAACAATTTTGCCCCTGGCTCCATCAAGGAATGTCGAGCAAGATTAGGGATGAGCTTCGAGTTCGAGTCGAACTCATGTTCGACTCGAACATTGCCTGTTCGCCCGTTCGCCGAACAGCGAACAAATTGGGGTGTTCGCTGCAAATTCGAAAAGTCTATGGGAGAAATCTAAAGTGCTAATTATAAAGGCTTATATGCAAGTTATTGTCCTAAAAAGCGTTTGGGGACCCGGGTCCTGCCCCAGGGGACATGTATCAATGCAATTTTTTTTTTTTTAAACGGCCGTTTTTTTGGGAGCAGTGATTTTAATAATGCTTAAAGTGAAACAATAAAAGTGAAAAATTCCTTTAAATTTCATACATGGGGGGTGTGTATGATATGCATGTAAAGTGGCGCATGTTTCCCGTGCTTAGAACTGTCCCTGCATAAAATGTCATTTTTGAAGGAAAAAAAGTCATTTAAAACTCACTCGCGGCTATTAATGAATTGTCGGCTCCCGGCAATACATAGAAAAGTCATTGATAAAAAAAAAAAGCGTGGGGGTCCCCCATAATTCAATTACCAGGCCCTTCAGGTCTGGAATGGATATTAAGGGGAACCCCGCCGCAAATTAAAAAAAAAATGAGTGCAGTTCCCCCCAAATATCCATACCAGGCCCTTCAGATCTGGCATGGATTTTAAGGGGAACTCCACCCCAAATTAAAAAAAAAAAAAATGGCATGGAGTTCCCCCAAAAATCCATACCAGACCCTTATCCGACCAGCAACCTGGCAGGCCGCAGGAAAAGAGGGGGTGCCGAGAGAGCGCCCCCTCCTCCTGAACCGTACCAGGCCACATGCCCTCAACATGGGGAGGATGTCTCCATGTTGATGGGGACAAGGGCCTCATCCCCACAACCCTTGCCCGGTGGTTGTGGGGGTCTGCGGGTGGGGGGGGCTTATTGGGATCTGGAAGACCCCTTTAACAAAGGAGACCCCCAGATCCCGGCCCCCCCTATGTGAATTGGTAAGGGGTACATTGTACCCCTACCATTTCACAAAGAAAGTGTCAAAAAATGTAAAAAAAAAAAAAAAAAAAAACACACAAACACCTTGGAAAAGTCCTTTATTAAAAAAAAAAAAAACAACATTCCAGCGATGAAATCCAGTGTCCCGCGGCGATCCGATGTCCAGCGCTGTCCGTCATTGGCTGAGCCTGAGCGGACCTGATGGGGAACTTCCTTCACTGTGTAATACATGTATAGACCCGCCCCTTCTAAAGTTCCCCATCAGGTCCGCTCAGCCAATGACTAGGTGTAAGGCTGAGGACCTGATGCGGAACATGAGAAGGGGCGGGTCTATACATGTATTACACAGTGAAGGAAGTTCCCCATCAGGTCCGCCCCCTCGGTATGTCAGACCGCGCCTATGTCATTGGCCTGAGTGGACCTGATGGGGAACTTCCTTCACTATGGAAATTTAAATTACACAGTAAAGGAAGTTCCCCGCTCAGGCCAATGACGTAGGCGGGGTCTGACATACCGAGGGGGCGGACCTGATGGGGAACTAGCCTTACACCTAGTCATTGGCTGAGCGGACCTGATGGGGAACTTTAGAAGGGGCGGGTCTATACATGTATTACACAGTGAAGGAAGTTCCCCATCAGGTCCGCTCAGGCTCAGCCAATGACGGACAGCGCTGGACATCGGATCTCCGCGGGACACTGGATTTCACCGCTGGAATGTTTTTTTTAATAAAGGACTTTTCCAAGGTGTTTGTGTGTTTTTTTTTTTACACTTTCTTAGTGAAATGGTAGGGGTACAATGTACCCCTTACCAATTCACATAGGGGGGGCCGGGATCTGGGGGTCCCCTTTGTTAAAGGGGTCTTCCAGATTCCGATAAGCCCCCCGCCCGCAGACCCCCACAACCACCGGGCAAGGGTTGTGGGGATGAGGCCCTTGTCCCTATCAACATGGGGACATCCTCCCCATGTTGAGGGCATGTGGCCTGGTATGGTTCAGGAGGGGGGGGGGGCGCTCTCTCGTCCCCCCCTCTTTTCCTGCGGCCTGCCAAGTTGCGTGGGTCTGGTATGGATTTTTGGGGGAACTCCACGCCATTTTTTTTTAAATTTGGGGTGGAGTTCCCCTTAAAATCCATGCCAGATCTGAAGGGCCTGGTATGGATATTTGGGGGAACCGCACGCATTTTTTTTTTACATTTGCGGTGGGGTTCCCCTTAATATCTATACCAGACCTGAAGGGCCTGGTAATTGAATTCTGGGGGACCCCCACGCTTTTTTTTTTGTCAAAAACTTTTCTATGTATTGCCGGGAGCCGACAATTCATTAATAGCCGCGAGTCAGTTTTAAATGACTTTTTTTCCTTCAAAAATGACATTTTTGCAGGGACAGTTCTAAGCATGGGAAACATGCGCCACTTTACATGCATATCATACACACTCCCCAGGTACGAAATTTAAAGGAATATTTAACTTTTATTTTTTCATTTTAAGCATTATTAAAATCACTGCTCCCGAAAAAACGGCCGTTTTTTAAAACTTCTTTTTGCATTGATACATGTCCCCTGGGGCAGGACCCGGGTCCCCAAACACTTTTTAGAACAATAACTTGCATATAAGCCTTTATAATTAGCACTTTAGATTTCGAACGTTCGAGTCCATTGTATTTAATAGGGTTCTAAAGTTCACGCGAACATTCTGTCTGTTCGCAGGTTCTGGTGCGAACCGAACAGGGGGGTGTTCGGCTCATCCCTGAGCAAGATATGGTTGACACTTTCACCCACTGAGCAAATTTGAGACCAATGGCTGCAAGCGCTGATCTGTGTGTTCTGGCAGAGGGGGAGTTTCCCTGTCAGAATACAATAGCACAATGGGAGAAAAAAAAACTGCCTTTGTGTACCCAGCTTATGTCTGGCCATAGATCTGTTTTTTCAATTAGCCAGCGGGCTGAAAAGACAAATGGATTTCTGCATCCACACAAGCAAAGTGGATGGAGCAATCCTCCCAGCTGCACTATTGGACCCTGACAAGGTCCCCTCCATTGTCAGAAAACACTGATTATGAGTAACACTGTAGATTGGCTACAGCTGCTGATCAAATGAAAATATGCTTACATTCACATTTGACAGAAATCAATCATTAGACCAGCTTCTATCAAGCATAGATAAATCTAAATTCGTCTTGTCCCTGCTAAACTTGTCAAATTTCTATCCATATATGGCCAGCTTAAAGGAGAAGTGAGCCTGAGCTCGTTTGGCTTTACTTGTTCTGTGGATGACAGGAGTGCAGTTCGTTCTGCTCTCTTGTGACCCGTTTTCAGCAGACAGCGGGTCAAAGCCCGCTATCGGCTGATGTCACAGAGCAAGTCCAGGCTGGGAAAAGATTATGACCATATGGTAGGGATCCACCCAGATGCCTGGACCAGTGAGCCGCTGAGAGCCTGAGCCAGTCCCTCACGCCTCCTCCACAGTCCAACATTCCAGTGAGCACAGGTGGCGGAGCAGACAGCAGTGACTGACAGCAGCTCTCTGCTCACAGGGCACTGCAAACTGAGCTATCAGCAGTCTTTAATCGCTCAGTTCTCAGTCTCATTGCCAGCAGGGACTAGGTAAGTATTATTTCTAAAATAAATAAATAAATAAACTTCTCTTTTAATGCAGTTGAAAATCCTCAAGTTTCTAATTTGGTAAAAACTTATGGAACAGCTGAGGTTTGTAGTTCTACAAATTGAAAAAGTTTGTATTAGGATTATAGCATAATAGTTTGCAAAAGCATTAATATTTTGTCATAATATAAAATATAATTACGACTATTATTATATTACTATTATAGTTATAACTTTTATCCACAGCTCTGGTCCCTAATAGTGTACTGACTATGCTGACAGCTCTGATGCCTATCCCTAATTTCGGAATGCCTTTAAAAGATCGATGACACATAGGGACAGATTTTAAATAACAAATGAAGCACTCAGAATCTGGTGCAGCTGTGCATGGTAGCCTCTAGCTTCAGGCCTCAGTTAAGCTTTGACAATAAAACTTGGAAGCTGATTGGTTTCTATGCAGAGCTGCACCAGATTTTGCCCTCTCCAGTTTTGGTAAATCTCCCCAATATTGTCATAGTTGACACTGCCAGTTGATACACAGAGATGTGGGGGGCGTCAAAATTTGGTTATGTGACCCCATGATGTGTAGTTACACCCATGCCCATGTGCCGTATAATACCAGATAATTTTCTGTCACTCATTGATTGGACAGCCGGAGTTGTGACAATTTTTTGGGCGTGTAATTTTTTTTTGTTTAAATTCATTTTTTTTTTGTTTAGATTCAATTTTGAAATTTCAATCTGACAAGGTTCCATCCTTGATGTGTCACATGACATGAAGTACAATGTCTGTAGTAAGCCTGGGGGCAAAGCGACTGAACTAGAATGTTCCAATGTATTAATAGACTTGTTCTGCTAGACTGGCCAGTGGCTACTATAAGAATATGAAACTACAAGAAAAATAGTCTGGAAAACAAAAATAAACACAATTTGAATCTAAATGAATCACACAAGACAATTCAAAAAACAACACTCACCTCTTCTGAAAAAAAAAAGACCTATTACATAAGATTTCCTATAATGAAAACAAGGGGACAGAAAAAGATAACACTGCATGTATAACGGAATATGAATTAAAAATTTCAATCTGCGGATGGATTTGTCAACCTCGGCAAGGATCTTTTTTCTAAAGAATTTTGCCAAAACAGAAAGAAAAACTAAATCTAAATCACAAGCTATATAGGGCAGCAAGTGAACATGTTGTTCCTGAAGTTGATATGCTGAAAGCAGAAAAAAATGGGAAAGCATTTAAGAATTTGCACAACTTTCACAAAGGCCAGATTGTAATCACTAGACTACTGGGTCAAAGCCAGGGCCTCTGATAAGGCAGTACAACCGGTCCTGTAATACTGGGCCCAGGCTTCGTCAACTAAACAGGGGGTCCCAGAGCAGCTTTAAAGTGAAGGTCCACCCTAAAAAAAAAAAAAAATTACACCAAAATGCTACAAAAAAAATGTTTTACTTACCAGAAATTGCGGTTGCTATGCAGAACTTCCTAATCTGCCTCTTCCTAGTCTGGGGCAGGTCTTCTTCTTTGTCCTCCTTGAGTTGTCTGCTGGGGAATGGGGCGCGCTGCCTTCTGGGAACAGTGTGTATCCCAGAGAGCAGCCGCCCATTTATACAACGCCACGAGACTCGCGCATGTGCAGTAGGAAACGGACAGTGAAGCCGCTAGGTTCCACTGCCTGTTTCCCTTAGTGAGGATGGCGGCCCTCGGGGGGCCGACATTGCAGGCGCCCAGGACAGGTAAGTGTCCTTATTAAAAGTCAGCAGCTACAGTGTTTGTAACTGCTGACTTAAAAAAAAAAAAATCGCTGGTGGAATCCCGCTTTAATGTTCATTTTTGCCTACCACAGCTCCTGCTTACCAGGGATTAAATTAAATTTTCTTGGGCCCCATTGTGTCAACAGAGGGGCCCAGGAGGTGGGAGCAGAGCAGGGACTTTTTTTTTTCATTTTCGGGGCATAGGCGGATAAAGTTAGGAAGGCTGTACAGGGCTCAAAGGTTTATAACAGCAGCCCTGGTCAGGGATAAAATCCAAAACTGCAGCTCTTGTGGAATGTTCCCAGTCTACAGTGGTCAGGGTCTACCAAAAGTAGTCCAAGGAAGGAGAATCAGCAACAGGGTCATGGGAGGCCAAGACTCATTGATGCACTTGGTTAGCAAAGGCTAGCACATGTAGTCTGATCCAATAGAAGAGCTACTGTATCTCAGATTGCTGAAAAAGTTAATGCTGGTTCTGATAGAAAGGTGTTAGAACCCAAAGTGCATCCCAGTTTCCTGTGCATGGGGCTGTGTAGCCGCAGACCGGTCAGGGTGGCCATGTTGACCTGTGTCCACAGCCAAAAACGCCTACAATGGGCACATGAACACTGGACCACCGGAGCAATGGATGAAGGTGGCCTGGTCTGATGAATTCAAGAATGGATGGAAGTTAGAAGTGTTGACTTGGTCTCCGTATTCCCCATATATTAATTCAATTGAACATCTGTGGGATGTGCTGGAAAAGTCTGATCCATGGAGTCCCCACCTTGCAACTTACAGGACTTAAAAACCCTGCTACTGATGGCCAGACACTACAGCATACCTTCAGAAGTCTAGTAGAGTCCATGCCTCAACGGGTTATGGTGGGTGGTCAAAATATTATGGCTGATCGGTATATAGCTAAAGGGAAACTTTTTTTTCTAGTTTTGGGTAGAGTGGGGAATAGAGTCGTTTAGGTCTTTTGGATGTCTACACAAGGGAGGCTTTTACAGTTAAATAGCTACCCCAAAAAAATTCAAATGCATTTTGAGAAAATTGTTGTAATGAATTGCTTGGCCACAGGGTCTCTATAATTACTGCTATTTTATGTCCATCAGTGGGGTAATTAAACTTTTGTGCTTGTGTGACTGCTTTAGGAACAGTAGATTGTAAGCATTTCTGGGCCAACAACTGATGTGAAAGGCTCAGCATCCCCTGTACAGCTCTGCAAACGATATCAGTGCTCTGTTAATGCAAAAAAGCAATACACTTTGATACATTTGATACGTTGGTATGCTTTCATTAACCTTTTTCTTGTGACAGTGAACATTCATAAAGCAGAGCTATGCAGCCAGTTATATGAGACTTGGGAGGAGTTGCAAGTTTTGTTATATGTGGGAAATTGTTTCTAAATTTAAAATGTATCTTCTTACAGTGAGGTGTGCAAAATGGTCTTCAGTTGCCCAAGCATATCTGAATATTGTCCCAGGCCCCTTGCCAGAAGGGGCCCCTGCTATGCAAAAATATAATAATTAAAATGTATCGGGGGATGCAATATTTTGTTTGTAATCACCTGTACGCCTAGGATCACATCTGTGCAGGAATAAATAGCATGCATTCCATACCCACATGCAGCCATTCACAAAATGCAGTGCTTTAAAAAAAACATGCAGGGGTGCAATAGACCCTTAATGACACTCCCCACACACTGAAAAACAAATGTGGAAACATGGTGCAAACGCAATATGCACTTTTCATTGGGTCACATTTTAAAAATGGTGCAGGGACCTTTTCCTTGCAGGAAATGCAGGTGCAGCAGCTGCCATGCCCATGCAAACATGTACACAGAGCCTCATAGATGTGAACCGGGCCTAAAGCTTTTATCTTGAGGTATTGTATCAGTTTTAAATGAAATTTGTCAACTCAAGTGAACTATATGTAGAGCCCCTGCATCCTTAAAATGTTACTAAACCCACAACAGTAAAATCTGTCTGTATATGCAGAATAGGATGCTTGTTATACTCACGGTGGAACTTAAGGGGTTAATCCTCTGTATTATGTAAAAAGGCTCTTTGATCCTGTATGCACAGATCCTCCCCCTTCTGCAGGGTCTCTCTTGGCAAGGCCAGATAAGACACAGTCAGAGTAGTAAGGCTGCACATGCTCAGTTTGGTCCCTATTGCTGAAGAGAACATTTCCTTGTTGAGCTGAGCTTTTCAGATCAAATGATATTTACATCACACATGTGGGCGTGTATACAGATCCTAAATGACAGCCCAGTCCCTCCCTCCTCCTGCATGCCCAGTAACTAAAAAAGAACACAGTTGATGGGATGTCACATCTTAATTCATAGATGATCCGCCTCCCATAACAGCATGAGGACACAGACTATAGTGGAAATCTCCTCCTACATGAACACTTAGCACTCAAACAGACCCTGCAGTGCCAGCTTAAGTGCTCTGTGTCAACTGGATGTAGAGAGCAGCATTCTAAAGATGATACAGTTTGAGGAGTTCATAAAACATTTCTCAGATGCCAAGCCCAGAAGTAAAGGATTCTTTGTAGATATTGCAGAGCAGGGGTCTTCAAACTTCCCAAGCAAAGGGGCAGTTTACTGTCCTTCAGCCTTTAGGTGGGGCAGACTGTAGCCATTGGGAGTAGAAAATTCCCCTGGCATCAGTGCCCCATCATTGGTTTTATTGAAAGGAATAGTGGCCCATTGTTGGTGTCAGTAGGTGGAATGGTGCCCCGTTATTGGTGTCAGTTGGTGCCCCAGGGGCCAGATAAATGGCTCAACTATCATCCCGTCCCCCCATGCCAAGGTCCTAGGTGTAATCCTGGACTCCAAACTATCCTTTCGGCCCCACATGCTATCACTGTCCATAGCTTGTCTCCTCCGCTTTCGCAACATCTCCAAGATACGCCCCATCCTAAATGACACCACAAAGCTTCTGATTTACTCCCTGGTCATTTCCTTGCTTTTAAGTGGCTTTCTGACAATGTAAGTCTATTATAAATCCTTCAGGCAATCTGAGCTTTGGGTGATGACAGATTAGGTCTGTATTGAGTTTACACAGTAAAAATTACAGAAGCTTACTAAGAGGGGTGGAGGGGAGATAAGTAAAAACCTATCCACTAAACAATGTCTAAGTCAATATTGTCAGAGGGATTATCACAGTTTCACGGCTCACAGGCAACGTACACAGAAATTTCAGCAATGCTGCAGTACGTGGTCCGTGTACCTGTATATCGCTAGGGGACAGAATGGTTTATATGCCATGGAGGCTTTGAAGAAACCGCAATCGCCGTTGTCTGTGTCACTTTGTTTTCATTTGTTTCATTTATTTACAGTCTGTACCCATCACTCTTATCTTTTTTACTTGCATGGAATGGAGAACTGCAACCAAAAGTCAAAAGGCGCGTTTGAGTAGTGTAGGGTTGTCGAACGGTTTCATCACGGGCCAGATCAACATTATGGTTGCCTTCAAAAGGCCGTTAGTGAAAAGGCGCAAAGAAAAAAGAGCGCACCAGCTTCTAGTTCAGTAACCTTTATTAAAAGAATCAAAAAAACACAAGTAAAGTTGCACTCACAATTGTAGGTATAAGTCAGGCATGTCAACAAATGCAAGGACATCATGCTGTGGACAGTAAGGCGTCCCTGTTTTCAGTTTTCCAACTGCTATAAAACTGTTTATTTACGGACTTTTGGACTGGCAAATCAGGTTTATTTTTTGGCAGTAGTGCCTGTTATTAGCACAATATGATCAAAGGGCCGTTCTAGTTGTAAAACTATATAAATGTATCCACTCTTCATCATAATAAATAATTGCCTCTGCATTCAGTGATTACTGGTTTTAGTTTTAAAGTGCAAACATGTCATACTTACCTCCTCTGTGCAGTTGGATTTGCACAGAGCAGCCCGGATCCTCCTCTTCTCTGGTCCCTCTTTGCTGTTCCTGGCCCCTCCCTCCTGACGAGTTCCCCCACAGCCCAGCAGCTTACTATGGGGCAGATCTGAAGCTCCGTGTGTCCATTCAGACAGGCAGCTGCCGTTCGTCCCCTGCCCCCTCTCTCCCCTGATTGGCTAACTGACTTTGATTGACAGCTGCGGTAGAGAATGGCACCACGGCTGTGCCCCAGCCAATAAGGAGGAGAGTCCCGGACGGCTGAGGGAATCGTGGAAATCGTTGGAGAGAGATGGGGCTCAGGTATTAGGGGGTGCTGGGGCGGCTGCTACACACAGAAGGTTTTTTTTTTTATCTTAATGCATAGAATGCATTAAGATAAAAAAACTTTTGCCTTTACAACTCCTTTAAAGAGGAAGTAAACCCTGATGGGTTTTACTTCCTCTTTTGCTCGCTGCAAAGCCTGGAAATGAAAAGCATAATGGGCTAGTATGCATTGCATACTAGCCCATTATGAGCCACTTACCTGCAAAAGAATCCAGCGATGTCGCCAGAGTAGGCAGCGTCCATCTTCTGGCCCCTCTTCCTTCTGGGCCGCGGACTCCGGCTCTGTGATTCGCCGGAGCCGTGTGACGTCACTCCCGCGCATGCGCACGGGAGCCGCGATTAACGGCACTTCGTTTTGTTTCTTCCCCGTGCATGCACCATTGGAATTTTTGTCAGACTACAAGTGAAATATCTCCTAAACGGCGCACGCTTAGGAGATATTTCCACTACCTATAGGTAAGCCTTATTCTAAGCTTACCTATAGGTAGAAGTCCAAAAAGTGGGTTTACAACCACTTTAAGTAATAACTAGCTTTTAATGTAGAAGTCTAGGAAAAATAATGGCAAGCAGAAATTCAAGTGTACAACTATTGTACACTTTTCAACCCTCCTTTTTAACTGGCATAGAATAATATTTTTCTCATAAGCAGATGTCCAGAGTACCCCACACTCCCTAACATCAGATGTCAAGAGTCGCCCAACCTCCCTTAACTTGTGTTGCTGCCGGGAGGAAGCTGGGAGCAGAGCTGGGAAGCAGAAAGTGCAGAGTCTGGAGAAGGACCAGAGGAGGGCTGGAGTTAGCTGAATGCTAAGACCAGGGGAGGTGGAGATTAGGGGGTGCACAGACAGGCACAGGATCTGTAGGAGTTATGTCCTCCTCTATGCCAATTGCTGGGACAAGGTGGAAGTGGTGATTAAGGAGTGCCAAAGCTGCAGGAGAGGTGCGAGGGCCACATGAAATGGCCTGGTGCGGGGACGGATTCGGCCCGCGGGCCTTGTGTTTGACACATGTAGAGTAGTGGATTGAATGGTACAAAATCTTTGATAGGTGATTATTCTGAATGGATGGATTCCTCCATTCAAACAAGCCAGGCGGATGGAGGAATCCTCCCCACTGGGATATTGTATTCTCATAGCGAGACTCCCTCCTGTCAGAATAAATCGATCAGCAGCTGAAAGCTGATCAAGAAATTTTTTACAACAAGCCAGTTTGACAAAAGTCTATCGGATTGGCTTCTGTCAGATAGACATTGACACACATGGATCAAAATTCAGCTGGTCCCCAAATTTCAATCCAACTATGGCCAGCTTTACACATTGAAGCCTCGTACACACGGCCGAGAATCTCGTCGTTAAAAACATGTCGTTTTTTACGACGAGATCCTTGGACAAGAATCTTGTCCCGGCCGAGTATACACACGCTCATTTCAAAGAACCCGCGGTTCTTTGAATGGAGCGTACGCGGTGACGTCATCGAATACGACGAGCATGCGCTCGTCACATTCGATGCCGTCGCCGCCATCTTGGTTCACCCTACCTTTGCCTAGGAAGCTACCGCGCAGGCGCGCATGCGTCAAAGTCATTTCGAGCATGCGCGGGCTTCCCGGCGAACAGGTAAGTGTACACACACTCAATTTTCTCGTCGAGAAACAGGCTGACGAGAATCTCGACGAGAAAATAGAGAGCAGGTTCTCTATTTTCTCGTCGAGATTCTTGTCGCTTTTCTTGACGAGAAACCATACACACGAACGAATTTCTCGGCAAGAAATCTCTGCCAGCAAGTTTCTTGCTGGTTCTTGCCGAGAAACTCGGTCGTGTGTACGAGGCTTCACATTCAAAAACTTTTGGCTGGAGATGCAGGCAGTGTTAATTTTGACATCAAAATTAGATTTAGTTTTAGTCATAGTCTTTTGACTAAAATGCCGTTTTAGTTTTAGTCGTATTTTAGTCATCTGAATTGTTTTAGTTTTTGTCGTATTTTAGTCAACTAAAATTTCCTACATTTTAGTTGACTAAACGCTCTAGTACATTGTAGCCGACTGAAAACGAATGGGTTTAGTTAAATTGTAAGGCATTATTTAAAGCATAAAATTAGAATTGCCAAAATCATATACTCCAGGAGTAATAATCGAATAACATGTTATTTTTTTATGGTATTAAGGTTTGCACATGCACTACAGACACCGATTTAGCCATTGCGATATATAATATTATAAAAAAAACTAAAATATTGCTTTTTGACAAACAGAAGTGCAGCTTTAAAATATAAAAAAACAAAAAAAAACTGTAAACTCTATTGGCTGTAATGCCATTGCACATATTACCTGAATATATTACCAACAAAAATATTAAGGAAAAAAAAAAATAGTATTTTTCTTAATTTTTTTTTTCTTTTAGCACCTTAGTAGATGCCCCCTACTGATTCTTATGTGGTAGTGCAGTGTTAATTTTGACGTCAAATTTGGATTTAGTTTTATTTTTTTTACATTTTAGTTTTAGTCATATTTTAGTCATCTGAATTGTTTTAATTTTATTTGTATTTTACGCAACTTAAATAGTGTTAATGTAGTCAACGAAAATATTTTTGATCTGCTTACAGTGCATGGTGATGCATTACCGGGTCCAAAATAAGGTAATGCAGAGAAGTTTTAGTAAAAAAAAAAAAATCCTTAGCATGTTGATGAGGGGAGAAAGACAAGGAACCAGGCAAGAAAAAAAAATCTAAGTAGAATAAACTTTAGCTTTAAGTCTTATGCCGCGTATACATGACCGTTATTCATGTCATGGAAAAAAACGAAGTTTTTCTCTACGTGATTTTTCGTGTTTCCTCTCAAGCCAGCCTTGCATACACACGTTCATGAAAAAAAAACGCTTGAGCAAAGCGCGGCGCCGTACAACACGTACGACGGCACTATAAAAGGGGAAGTTCCATTCGAATGGCGCCACCCTTTGGGATGCTTTTGCTAATTCTCGTGTTAATAAAGTTTGGTGAGAGACGATTCGCGCTCTTCAGACTTCGTGCTTTTCAGTCCGTTACAGTGTGACAAATGTGCTATCTCCATTACGAACGCTAGTTTTACCAGAACGAGCGCTCCCGTCTCATACTTGATTCTGAGCTTGCGCGCTTTTTTTCCCCCTCGTAAAAGCATACACACAACCGTTTTTCACGACGATAAAAAGAACGACGTGAAAAACAACGAGAAAAAATAGAGCAGGCTCTAATTTTTTTCCGGGCATTTTTCTCGCCGAGAAAAATGCACTGGAGCATACACACGGCCGTTTTCACAACCATTTTTAAAAATGGCATTTTTCTCGTCATGAAGAACGGCCGTGTGTACGCGGCATTAAAGTTTTTTTTTTTTTTTTTGCCAAAATTATTATTTTGGGGAGGGAAGGGATAAAATAAGAAATTGCTAGAAGCCCTATCATTATTAATACCACCAGAGTTGGAAAAATAGACTTTTGCATACAAAATAATTGTTAGATAACAGAAAGTCATACTAGGGTACACATCCCAGTCTGCCCCTATTATTTTTTTTTACTACATGTTTCCAGTTGAGATAATGACTCTCATTATTGGTCTAGGTTTACCTTGTCTCTGGTAAACACAGTTTTGTAATACAGAACGTGTTGGCCAATCTAAAATGTTTAATTTGTCGCAGAAACAGGAGGTGTAGGCAAATTTTCAAATGGGGACAATTGTACCAGTGACAAGTTCCTAAGAGGAGATATCCCTTCACTTTGGAAAGATCTCCTCTCAATACTTCTTGTTTCTCTGAGACAGGAAGTGAATGGAAAAGAAAATGGTTGTTTGATTTGGTTACCAGTTTCTTGGAAATAAATACTGGCTTTAAGGCCTCTCTACTAATAATATTTCGAGTTAGTCTAATTTTTCCCAGCCGAGCCAATAAAGTACCAGCCAGGTGGGAACCCTGTTAATTGATGATCAGATCCTCCCTGTATGCTCAATTGACCTCTAATATATTTGGCGGTTTCCAGGCTATGTACCAGTTTAAGACTTCATACACACTAGGAGCAGAAAAAACTTCAACGTTTTTAGCTTAAAAACCTGGCATAAAAAGAAGCATATTGTACAAAGTTTAGGCGAGTCTATGAGAGTTTAAGAGCATTTCGTTTGTAGGCGTTTTTTGCACTACGTGCCCCTCTGCAAAAGTTTTACTCCCAAAATAACCAGAATGCATTTCACAGCCTTTTTTTGCTGGGTGCCATTTTTGACTAAAAGAGCAAAGGATATTGTGAGCAGAGATTCCTGAGCCATCAAGAGCCATGCCAATCTACTCTTTAATTCTCCTCTTCCGAATACTCAGGGTGCTCCAGTTCACACTATTTCCTCCCAGGTTAAATATTTTATAATTCTGACTTTATAATCTGGGTGAGATTTATCCCAGAGGTTGGCATGTCCTTGCACAGCTGCAATCAACTGATGTTGTGTGACCTCCCTCCTCGTCATGTCTCTCTCATAGAAAGATGGAGACGATGGACAGGGTCAAAAGATACTTCCTGTAAAGCCAGGAAATTATGTACAGTGACAACACACCTTTTTTTTTACTAAAAAAAAAAGTTGAAACTTGACGTTCAGAAGAGATAAGAGGAGTTTAGGAGAGACTGACGTTTTTACAGCTCCTAAACTTCTCCAGAAAACGCGATAGAGAAGGTTTTTTTTTCCTGCCTCTGAACGTCCCTGACAGAAAATGCCTGTAGTAGTCAATAATGTGCAAAGACACATAGAGCACAATAGAAAGTGCTTCTAGAGGCAGGAGAAAAAAACGTCAAACGCCTGTAGAATCAACGTTATTTAAGTCCAGTGTGCATGGAACCTAAAGATTGTCCTTTTTTTTGTTAACAGGTTTGATGTATCAGTCTGTCAGCAATTCCGACCAATTACCGTATACAACCTTGTCACAGAGGGAAGTCCCCAGAACTCCATCAAAAAGCATTGACACCATGAAGGTGAGAAGACAGCTGTCGATCAATGGGCCTGATATCTCATAAGTGTCTGAAAGGACAGTGCCTGGGTTCCTATAGCAACCAGATAATTATTTTCATTTTCGAAGCTGAAATGAAGAAAAAATAGATGGAAACTGTTTAGTAGTAGTGATTAAGACCATCCAGAACTGTTTAGTGCACATAAAGACACATAATCCTGGCTCTTTAAAGCTGAATTCCAGGGGCAAACAACTACATCCACAGATGATACTGTATATATATATATATATATATATATATATATATATATATATGTGTAGCACTACCCCTGTAGGAGCTGCTGGTTTAAAGTTTTGGGCCTACCGTTACCTTTCTGTTCACCACACTTGTGTCAGAGATCCCTCTTGAAGAGCTTTCATGAATGTTCACACCAACGCTCGGTTACTTTTTCTTCAAGAGCTTTATTATACCAGTTCCAACAGAGGGGTAGAGGGATAGGGGAGGTTCAGGTATTTAACACATAGCGCCCTGCTCCTGTTGGGTAGGCGCTACACACTTCTCCGACCGCAAAAAGACAATGTCCCCATCGTCGAGAAAAATATGACTCTCACTCCTGAGAGTCAGTACCTGAAACCCAGAAAAAACTTGGACAGGAAAGGGGGTGGGGGTAAAACAGTACAAGAAAAATATGGGTTTAACATACACACGCAATGAAATCACATCAATATATATATATATATATATATATATATATATATATATATATATATATATATATATACATACACACACACACACACACACACAGTATTCCTATCTCTCTCTCTATCTAACCCACCCATTCTCCGGTGGTTTTTGATAGAAGATCCCAATGCCTGAAAAAGAACAAAACAAGCAGACATATGCAATAATATAAAATAACGCCCGAGAAGCAAAGCCTCACTTCCTGGAGAAATGAGCCTTTCTTTCTACACATATATGTACATTGTTGGGTGTAGGTAGCTAAGAAAAAAGTATGAGAGTCCAGTTTTGCTGAGTAAGCTCCCACCACCTAGTGGCAGAAATACAACAAAACAAAGTCCTAAGTACTGAACTCATAGACGAGATCTTGACTCCAACATCTTCCGGCAACCTAGCACTACCTAGCTACATACCCACAGTCCTTTCAGAAAGAAAATCTTCCTTTCTTTTGGCAAGGTGTAAAACAAAAACCAAGACAGTCACCGTAACTTTTTTTTTCACCAGTAAAATTGTGGATCAGGTAAAGTTAGTGATTTTCCCTTCTTGTCAATGCTGGTGATAAAGTAGACCACATCGTCCTTCCCTGGTCGGCAAATGACCACTTTGTCTCCGTGGATATGCCTACCATAACTCCAGTGCAGCAGGCACTCCTTGAAGCGATCATCCATGGCAAGGGAATAGCTCATCTTCCGGAGCGGTTTTGGCACTGAAAGATAGTCCCAAACAGCCTTGTGGTACCACTGTTCTCTGCAAGACTCAACTTCCTGCATAACTTCCCTGGGAACATAGGGGAATTCCAGTCCATATTCTTTTTCCACCCGTTTATTTAGTAACCTCTGTGACCAGGCAAGTCTTGGCAGGGATCTGGCACTTCCATATACAGGGGGTACATGAATTTGTGGACTTGTGCACCAGAACACTTGCAAACCGTTTTCCTGAACCCAGCGAACTGGGCCAGGATTTCATCAGTAACAACCGGGGGTTCCACCCTGGGTGTTGTCTCCCCCGAGTCCATAGCTGCGTACTCAGAGAAAGTAAAAGCCGAGGCGACATCATCACTATTTGCCCATAATAGCTCTTGCGATCTCCAATATATTTCCACAGACATCTGACAAAGAGTCCATCTCCGAATCTCCCAGCTCCTCCGCCGGCAAATAATTACACACAGTCCCCAATATATTCCCCTTAGATCTCTCACCCGTTCCTGTCGTGGACTCCTCGAAAATCAGACTTTTCTTTGGGTCCGGTTTGGGTAGTCTCTGGGGTAGGCCTTGACCACGGCCGCGGGAGGCCTTCACGTATCCCACCTTCCTTCGGACAGTTGCAGCAAGAACAGTTGCAGTGGAGGTAAATACAATTGAGGTAACAATAGCGGCGATGTCCGCTGATGACTTTCCCATAGCGGTAACAGCGCTATTCCCCTTCGGGATTACTCACGGCAGCAGATGCGGCAGATGTAGGCCTAACCACTGGATCGAAGGCAGCAACTTCTTCTGTTATGTCTAGTCCACTCTGTAGGCACGAGGCGGCATCGTGGGTTGCTCTACAGCAAACAGGTACTCCCCGCATCGTAGACATCGAACAAAAGCACGGGGGTGAATAGCCAGTCCTTCGCACCTATTGCACAGCATCTCCAAAGCCTCTACATCACCGATTGTGTAAAGTACGAACCGCCCATGCGGTCTCAGACGAAAACCAGTGTCTGTCAGTACAGTCCCTGGCAGTATGACACTGGTAGAGGTACCCACAGGGAACATCCTGGGCCCCATAGCAGACTGCGTTGACAGGGTTGAAGAAATGGTGGTGCTCCGTCTCTTTCTGGACACACACGCAGCGTCTCACGTGGCAAGCAGGCGGGAACTTCTCCCACTTGTTCTTTTTGGCACGTAGCTCGCGGGCTTTCTTACTTTCTTGGCTCCGCCCACAGCCCAAGCAGCCTAGAAGTGATCGCAAAGTTCTCACCCTTCTTCTTGACGGAGAAAAAAATTACAGTCCAGAGCCCTCTGTAACATAAGTCCCAGATGAACAGTTCACTGTAGTTGCTATAGGTAACGGCAGATATCCCGGACGAGCCTCCACGTGTAGCATGACCCCCGTAGGAGCTGCTGGTTTAAAGTTTTGGGTCTACCGTTACCTTTCTGTTCACCACACCCGTGTCAGGGATCCCTCTTGAAGAGCTTTCATGAATGTTCACACCAACGCTTAGTTACTTTTTCTTCAAGAGCTTTATTATACCAGTTCCAACAGAGGGGTAGAGGGATAGGGGAGGTTCAGGTACCTTGCTTTGCGGATCACGGGCACAATCTTAGATCCAGAGGACAAATCAGTTCCACGCTGGATTCAGCAACCACCGGATAGGCCTACTCTCACTGGCCTAGCAACCGGTGCGTAGCTCGTTCAATGTCTCTGCCACAGACTTGATGAGTGCTGTCTAATAGTTCCACAATCTTCCGCCACAAGATCGTGTAACCACACTGACACTTTGCAAAAATTCCTTTAAAAGTACACAGCTCACAGTGCCAGAATCTTTCAGCCAGCCGGCAGCACCGCAAGGCAAACTTGCCAGGATGCCTCCCTCAATTGAGTCCCCAATTGTTCCGCTTCTTTCCGCAGGCAAGAATGTCTAGGACCATCCCTGGACCAGCAGGCCCCAACAATCTCTGAACCCACCTCTCAGCCGCAGAGCCTCAGGCCAGCAGGCCCTGAGGCCGAAAATGTCTCGCACATCCCTGAGGCCAGGAGGGCCCTCAGGTCAGGATCCGGCAACGAACCCCGATAGAGCAGGCTCTGTCTCTTAAGTACATCCTCCCAGACTGCACAGCGGGTTGACCACGCCCCCTGAGCCACTTCTGGGAAAGGAATACCCAATACACCTAGCCTGCTGCATTTCTAACCCTGACCTGTGGTGACAGTGACACCTACTGTCAGGTGGAAAACGCGCAACCCAGCCAGACTAAAACAGAGCCAACAATTTAGCATAATCCCTCTGAGCTAAACTACTGCTCAGATAACTAAATTTAACACATAGCGCCTCCTCAACAGGAGCAGGGCCCTACATACACATACATACATACATACATATATATATATATAGTGTATCTCACAAAAGTGAGTACACCCCTCACATTTTTGTAAATATTTTATTATATATCTTTTCATGTGACAATACTGAAGAAATTACACTTTGCTACAATGTAAAGTAGTGAGTGTACAGCTTGTATAACAGTGTAAATTTACTGTCCCCTCAAAATAACTCAACACACAGCCAACACACATGTCCAAACCGCTGCCAACAAAAGTGAGTACACCCCTAAGTGAAAATGTCCAAATTGGGCCCAAAGTGTCAATATTTTGTGTGCCCACCATTATTTTCCAGCACTGCCTTAACACTCTTGGGCATGGAGTTCACCAGAGCATCAAAGGTTGCCACTGGAGTCCTCTTCCACTCCTCCATGATGACGTCACGAGCTGGAGGATGTTAGAGACCTTGCGCTCCTCCACCTTCCATTTGAGGATGCCCCACAGATGCTCAATAGGGTTTAGGTTTAGAGACATGCTTGGTCAGTCCATCACATTTACCCTCAGCTTTTTTAGCAAGGCAGCCGTCGTCTTGGAGGTGTGTTTGGGGTCATTATCATGTTGGAATACTGCCCTGCGGCCCAGTCTCCGAAGGGAGGGGATCATGCTCTGCTTCAGTATGTCACAGGACATGTTGGCATTCATGGTTCCCTCAATGAACTGTAGCTCCCCAGTGCCGGCAGCACTCATGCAGCCCCAGACCATGTCACTCCCACCACCATGCTTGACTGTAGGCAAGACATACTTGTCTTTGTACTCCTCACCTGGTTACCGCCACACATGCATGACACCATCTGAACCAAATAAGTTTATCTTGGTCTCATTAGACCACAGGGCATGGTTCCAGTTATCCATGTCCTTAGTCTGCTTGTCTTCAGCAAACTGTTTGCATGCTTTCTTGTGCATCATCTTTAGAAGAGGCTTTCTTCTGGGGCAACAGCCATGCAGACCAATTTGATGCAGTGTGCGGCGTATGGTCTGAGCACTGACAGGCTGACCCCCCACCCCTTCAACCTCTGCAGCAATGATGGCAGCACTCATATGTCTATTTCCCAAAGACAACCTCTGGATATGATGCTGAGCATGTGCACTCAACTTCTTTGGTCGACCATATCGAGGCCTGTTCTGAGTGGAACCCGTCCTGTTAAACCACTGTATGGTCTTGGCCACTGTGCTGCAGCTCAGTTTCAGGGTCTTGACAATCTTCTTATAGCCTAGGCCATCTTTATGTAGATCCTCAGAGAGTTCTTTGCCATGTTGAACTTTCAGTGACCAGTATGAGAAAGTAAGAGCGATAACACCAAATTTAAACACACCTGCTTTAACACTAACGAGTCACATGACACCGGGGAGGGAAAATGGCTATTTGGCCCAATTTGGTCATTTTCACTTAGGGGTGTACTCACTTTTGTTGCCAGCGGTTTAGACATGAATGGCTGTGTGTTGAGTTATTTTGAGGGGACAGCAATATATTTACACAGTTGTGCTTCAATGTTTGCATACCCTGGCAGAAATCGTAAAATGTTGGCATTAATATTGAAAATCTGACTGATCTGATCATGCCAAAAAAACTGGCTTTTTTTAGAGATAGCTATAATTTGAAGCCATTTATTATTACATAGCTGTTTGGCTCATTTTTAAATCATAATGATAGCAGTAATCTCCCAAATGGTCCTGATCAAAAGTCTACATACCCTGCCATGTTTGGCCATGGTACAGACACACAAAGTGTCACATACAGGTTAAAATGGCAATTAAAGTTTAATTTCCCACATCTGTGGCTTTTTAAATTGTAATAAGTATCTGTGTATAAATAGACAGTGAGTTTGTTAGCTCTCACGTGGATGCACTGAGCAGGCTAGATACTGAGCCATGGAGAGCAGAAAAAAACTGTCAAAAGACCTGCGTAACAAGGTAATGGAACCTTATAAAGATGGAAAAAGATTTATAAAGATATCCAAAGCCTTGAATATGTCAGTCAGTACTGTTCAATCACTTATAGGGAGAGAAAATTTTGGGGATCTCTTAATACCAAGCTACGGTCAGGTAGAACAGGAATGATTGCAGCCAAAACAATACTTGAACAAAAATGAGCTGCATAATCAAGTTGCCAGAAAGAAGCCTTTACTGCACCAATGCCACAAACAAGCCCAGTGATGTATGTCAAGGTGTTGTCAGGAAAAATTTTAACTGACTTTTTCAATTTTTTGAATTATTGAATACAGGGATGCATTATAGTGGTTGTTAAGCCACTGTAATATAATCTTCCTATTCCCTCTGTATCATAAGAACATGTGTCCCTGTGCTTGTGTAATATGAAAAAATCCACCGATCTGTAACGATATAAGCCCTGCTCCAGGCGCACAGCTGATTGCTCACCTCTCTTCTGTCTCGGCTCACAGCTGCAGTGGGCAGGGCCGAGCCATCCCGCTGATGTCAGCTGGGGAGGCAGAGGAGAGAGAGAGAGAGACGATGATCAGCTGGGCGCTGGGAGCCGTTTATACAGGTACAGATCGGTGGAGTTTTTACATTACACAGGCACAGGGACAGATGTTCTAATGGTACAGAGGGGATAAGAAGATTTATGATAGGAAAGAGAGGAGCGGGGGGGGGGGGGGGGGCGGCCCAGGTATGAGCAGGGAGGGGAGGGGGGAGGAGGACAGAGGACACAGACACAGGGAGAGCTGCAGACAGGAGAGCTGTGGCTGACGGGGTCACGCAAATAGACCACGGTATCATGGGCTTAGCAGCCATGATTATCGTGGTCTGTTTGCAGGGGGGAGGGTATTGCCTGGCAGGATCAGCCAGGTTTTTTAGGGTATACAGGGGGCCAAATGACACAGCACTGTGCTGTATAACATGCTTTAAGGGGGCAGGATCACATTGTTGTTTTTTTGGGTTAACAAAAGTTTTAATTTGTGTCCTTTATATCTACCTATGGTTCAGCTTTAATTCTTTCAGTAGGGTTTTAAAAAAAAACTGAAAACTGTTATTCGTTGCCAGGGGCTACACAGACCACTTGTAAAGCAGACACATTTATGGCTTTTTGTAAACATTGTGCAGGCTTATGCATCATAAACATAAAAAAAAAAAAAAATAATCATTTGGGACAGAAGTGATGAAGATCCTAATTTGCAGCCTCCACAAATTCTTGACAAAAGACACGTAATGTCAGGAGGTGCAGTATAGTGAGAATTGTCACCTTAGGAAAGAAAGTATCACTAGGCAAAAATAAAAATAAATAAAGCCTAAAAAAAATCAAATGCAGCCACCACATCTAGGGACTGGTAATCTGTATTAATAATACAATAAAAGTAATATATTACTTTTTTGTTTTTAAAAAAACTATTTCATGAATTATACCAAATGCTTTAAAACATCACTTGAGCATTACAAGTACTTGTCATTGCATTCCCATTGTAAAAACTTCTAAGAAAAGGACAGCAAGTCATGTGACCAGCCATATTTCACCAGGAGACATGCTAATGGTCTGTTGCCATCCTTGCCTAGTAGACAAGGCAAAATAATACACCAACTGTTGGCAACCAGAAGTCACCTCCGACCTCAAATAATAATTTTGGTTGCTGTGGATTATTAACCTTTTGAACTTTTTGCAGTGCTGTTTTAAATAAACCTTAAAGGATATCTAAACTAAAAACCAAAATGTAATATATTGCAGCTTGCTAGTCCTTAGATGTGGTGGCTGCATTCGTTTGCTTTTGTTCTTCAAGCCAAGAACATTTTCATCAAGTCCAGAAAATACTTAAAGCGGAGTTACACTCAAAAATGGAACTTCTGCTTTAAGTGATTGGTGACCCCCTGACATGCCACATTTGGCATGTAATTTTTTTTTGGGGGGGGGGGCGGATACCCAGTTTTAACGGGCACCCAGCTCCCACTTCCTCTTCTGGCTCTGTGGCGCTGGAAGGATGTTCACCTCTCCCTCCCTGCAATCTTTTGGGAAGCACCACAGGTCCCAGAAGATTGCCCGGCCATTCACAGCATGCAGCGCGGCTCGCGCATGTGAAGCCACAGTCAGGCGCCCACAGTTAGAATTCCGGCGCCATGGAGAAGAGCGGGGCTTCCTGCGCCTGCATCGCTGGACCGTGGAACAGGTAAGTGTCTGATTATTAAAAGTCAGCAGTTACACTTTTTATAGCTGCTGACTTTTAAATGGGTGGAACTCCGCTTTAACCACTTCCCGCCCGCTGTATAGTCATATGACGGCCGCAGGAACCCTTCGTCCCTCCAGGCGGCCTTCATATGACGTCCTGGGATTCCCTGCAGTGAGGAGAGCACGCTCGCATTTGCCACATCACTAGGGACCCGATGCACGTGCCCGGCGGCTGCGATGTCCGTCGGGCACCCGCGATTGCTCGTCACAGAGCAGGGACGGGCAACTACGTCCTGTCAGGTGAGGAGACCGATCCGTGTGTTCCCATTACAGAGGAACACCGAACGGTCTCCTCCCCTTGTGAGTCCCCTTCCCCTACAGTTAGAATCACTCCCTAGGATACACATTTAACCCCTTCCTCGCCCCCTGGTGTTAACCCCTTCCCTGCCAGTCACATTTACACAGTAACCAATGCATTTTTATAACACGGATCGCTGTATAGATGTGAATGGTCCCAAATTAGTGTCAAAAGTGTCCGATATGTCCACCGCAATGTCACAGTCACGATAAAAATCGCAGATTGCCGCCATTACTAGTAAAAAAAATGTAATAATAAAAATGCCATAATTCTATCCCCTATTTTTGTAGACGCTATAACTTTCGTGCAATCCAATCAATAAATGCTTATTGCGATTTATGTTTACCAAAAATATGTAGAAGAATACGTATCGACCTAAACTGAGGAAAAAAATGAAAAAAAATTCAAAAAATTGCTATATTTATTATAGCAAAAAGTAATAAATATTGTGGGTTTTTTTTGTTTTGTTTTTAATTGTCGCTCTTTTTTTGTTTATAGTGCAAAAAATTAAAACCGCAGAGGTGATCAAATACCACCAAGAGAAAGCTCTATTTGTGGGGAAAAAATTATCAAAAATTAATTTGGGTACAACGTCGCATGACCGCACAGTTCTCATTCAAAGTGTGACAGCCCTGAAAGCTGAAAATTGGCCTGGGCAGGAGGGGGGTGAAGTGGTTAAGGAACCTGCAAGATATGCAGTGTCCTTGTCATTCCTGTAAGAGGAACTAAAAACACAAACCATGTTATATTCTATCTGTAAACTACTAATCCTCCTACCCTCCCCCCCCATGTAAAGTAGATGGAGAGAGAAAAACGTCCAGTT
This sequence comes from Rana muscosa, assembly GCA_029206835.1. Lineage (NCBI taxonomy): Eukaryota > Metazoa > Chordata > Amphibia > Anura > Ranidae > Rana > Rana muscosa. The sequence continues at coordinate 169,971,899 of CM055118.1, forward strand.
TGGGTGACAACCATGGTTCCCTTCATTGATACAGTGGAATGAGTGAGTTTGTCACCATAGGACAGAAAGTGTGTTATTAGCATAATTACCAGGTAAAAAGTTTGAAAAAAAAGTTTGAAAAAAAGAGGACTACCATATTTATCGGCGTATAACACGCACAGACGTTTAACACGCACCCTAACTTTAAGAGGGATGTTTCAGGGAAAACACTTTCCACAGCCCCCTGCGTATAACACGCAGGCACAGTTTACCCTCTATTTACAGGGTAAAAAAAGTGAGTGTTATACGCCAATAAATACAGTAATTTGGTCACAACAGCTACACTGAAAATCTACAATATATAAATTTTTTAGGTTTAGGTACACTATAATATACTTAAAATGTCCTCCTGTTCTTCAGATATGTCTTCTTCCAATCCAAAATGTCAAGCAGTCTCATGTGTACAAACACTGCTTCTCAGCTGGGATTTCAACCCCGTATCAAATGCCCTGCAAACAAAGGAGACTCACCCAACTAGATGGCATTCCTGAGGAATATCAGTGCCTCTAGGCTGGGGTGCAGAATGTAATGTAAAAATAGACCAACACATACTCCAATCTAGGCATATCTAGTCGAGACCTTTCCCAAACTCAGGCAAAAAGTTTTAGTCATGAACCTTAAGGCGCCTAGGAACATTAAACCTTATTAATTGACATTTAGAAAGGTGTATGTAAATATCATAACCCAGCCAATCTGGAAAGGCTGCCCAGAGGTCGGCCATTACCCAAACACCAGAAGCGTTGGAGGCATTTCCCTGACTCCAAACAATAAAGACATTCCTCTGCTCTCAGCATGTGTCACGTGTGAAAATTGTAAACTTTGTTCCAGGTACAGAGGGCCTGTCACTGACAAATGTTTTCACAACATCAATGGATCATGACAACTCTGCCTGTCAAAGCCCATAGATGAGAAATGAGCCCTTATAGTTACTTCACCACTTGCCTACTGGGGCAATTTTTTTATTCATTTTTTCGTACACGTTAAAATCAGTATTTTTTGCTAGAAATTACTGTAACCCCCTCAAAAAGTATACATTTTCTGAAAGCTTAAACTCTGGAGAAAAAAATGGTGTTAGTTTTTTTTTTTTTTTTTTTTTTACGTTGCACGATATTTGCACAGTTATTTATCGAACACAATTTTTTCTGGAAAAAAATACACTAATTTAATTTTAGAGTAAACAAACACAATATTATATATATATAAAAGATTAGGTTGCGTCAAGCAAATAGATACCAAACATGTCAAGTCTTAAAGCAGAACTATAGGCAAAACTTTTTTTTTTTTTGATTTTGGATAGAGTAAAGGAGGGTTATAACCTCTGCCAGACTTGTTTCTCGCCATTTGTTTTCCATAGCAGAGATTTTCCTTCACTTCCTGTCCCACACCCAAACAGGAAGTGAGAGGAAACCCCTGCAAATTAAGGGAATTTCTTGGGGATCCCCAGGTCACCACAAATAGTGTCCCCTATGGAATATTTTCCCTCTATTACTTTTCTGGGGACAACCCAAAAGTTGGGATTTTCTTTCACTTTCAATGATAAGGGAAAACAGGACAAATAGGGTAAATCTCCTTATTGGGGGACACAGACAACAAAAAAAGAGTGAAAAGCTTTCCAATCCCTCTATCCAAAGCTAAAAAAAAAAAAAAATTGGCCTTTAGTTGTACTTTAAAACAGTGCATGCCTGTGGAAGCGCAAATCATGGTATCCAAAATTTTCTATAGGCAACACTTTAACAGCAGGTTACCGGTTTAGCGTTAATCGTGAACTATGGCCACAGAATTATCAATCCTACACCAACATTAATGACAATACCTCACATGTGCGGCACAATTGATGTTTACATATGCTCACTCGCCCTACACTGAGATTTTTATATGGAATGTGTGCGTGGGTGATTTAAAATATTTTTTTTATTTTTTTTTATAATTCTTTTTTTTTTACATTTGTAATGCAGAGACCACTCTTATCTGAAAGAGGACCGTCCGCCATTAAAGAAGGATACTGGGGTTATGGCAGCCATCTGCTGCCATAACAATGGTATTCCACTTCAAATAGCCACCGTATGATGATGGCGGGAGGTCTGCAAGTAGTTAAAAGATTGTTTTTTTTTGTTTTTTTGTAGAGACCTATATTTTTTTTAATCTATGTTCTTTTTTTTATTTATTTACAAAACACTTTCACCCTTCTTTTGCTCAGGCCAATTTTCATATTTCAGCATCGTCATGCTTTGAATGACAATTAGTCATGCAACACTGTACCCAAATTAAGTTGTTATTTTTTTTGAGATAAAGCTTTCTTTTGGTGGTATTTAATCACCACTGGGTTTTACATTTTTTTTGCTAAATAAACGTAAAAGACCGAAAAAATATAATTTTTTTTCTTTGTTTTGGGTTAAAAAATATTTAGCAAATCTTTCTTTATAAATGTAGGCCAAAATGTATTCTGCTACAATTCTTTGCTAAAAATAACCCAAATCGGTGTATATTATTTAGCCTGTAGGAAAGTTATAGAGTCTACAAGCTATGGTATATATTTTTATTATTATCCTACAGGATTTATATTGTACCAACAGTTTGCACAGCGCTTTACAATGTGAGGGCAGACAGTAGAGTTACAATATAGTTCAATACACGAGGAACCATAGGGCCCTGCTCGTTAGAGCTTACAATCTAAAAGGGAGGGTCAAGTGATACAAAAGGTAATAACTGTGGGGAATGAGCTGATTGAGGGGGAAATAAAAGTACAGTTGTGAGGTGGAGGCGGGATAGGCTTCTCTGAACAGTTTTCAGGGATCGCCTAAAAGTGGATAGAGTTGGAGATAGGACAGATTGGGGTAGGGAATTCCAAAAGATAAGAGAGGCTTGAGAGAAGTCCTAGAGACGAGCACGGGAGGAGGTGACAAAAGAACTAGAGAGCAGAAGGTCTTTGGAGGAACAAATATAACAATTTAGTTGGTATTTTGAGACTAGGTTGGTGATGTAGCTGGGGGCTGAGTTGTGACATAAATGAAAGCCATCTATTGTGTATATTTGCCATGTGGGTCGGTACAATGATCTGTTATCTGGTGAACACAGCAGGTGACAGATCTCACTGCAGCGCGGCCCGTGGGGCACGCACGAGGCACGTCCCGGGGAGGATGTCATATGCCGATCCAGAAATGAGCAGGCATTTGAAAAGCAGGACCCCTGTTGCTGTATCACTGGAACTAATAAAATGACACTTCTGCCATTAACCACTTGGGCTCCATAAGAGTTTACCCCCTTCATGACCGGGACATTTCTTGCTATACGCCACTATCCCAACGATCTACCCAAATGAAATTTGTATCATTTTTTTTTTCCACACAAATAGGGCTTTTTCATGGTATTTGATCACCACTGGGTTATTTTATTTTTTATTATATAAATGAATAGAGGCTCAAACTTAAAAAATATATATATATTTTTTTTACTTTAATGGCCCACCTAGCCTACTGGATTCCTCCTTGCAGTGTGTGTGTCATGTGTTGGTATATACACTGCAGTGTGTGTGGCATGTGTTGGTATATACACTGCAGTGTGTGTGTCATGTGTTGGGGTATACACTGCAGTGTGTGTGTCATGTGTTGGGGTATACACTGCAGTGTGTGTGTCATGTGTTGGGGTATACACTGCAGTGTGTGTGTCATGTGTTGGGGTATACACTGCAGTGTGTGTGTCATGTGTTGGGGTATACACTGCAGTGTGTGTGTCATGTGTTGGGGTATACACTGCAGTGTGTGTGTCATGTGTTGGGGTATACACTGCAGTGTGTGTGTCATGTGTTTGTGTACATTGCATTGTTGTCATGTGTTGATGTATACACTGCAGTGTGTGTGTGTGTCATGTGTTTGTGTACACACTGCAGTGTGTGTGTGTCATGTGTTGGTGTGTACACTGCAGTGTGTGTGTGTGTGTGTGTGTCATGTGTTTGTGTGCACACTGCACTGTGTGTGCCATGTCTTGGTGTATACACTACATTGTGTGTGTCATGTGTTGGTGTATACACTTCAGTGTCTGTCATGTGTTGGGGTATACACTGCAGTGTGTGTGTGTCATGTGTTGGGGTATACACTGCAGTGTGTGTGTCATGTGTTGGTGTATACACTGCAGTGTGTGTATGTCATGTGTTGGTGTATACACTGCAGTGTGTGTGTCATGTGTTAGTGTATGCACGGCAGTGTGTGTGTCATGTGTTAGTGTATGCACGGCAGTAAGCATTACAGCCTTACAATGACTGCTCTTTCTCTCAGTAATAAGCCAGGATGAGGCTTGGAAGAGAGGAGCTGCTGCATAGTCTGCAGAAGGCTGAGGGGGATGGGGGTGATGCTGGGTAGGACGGGACAGGGGCGGGTTTACTGAAAGCTAGGCTTGATTTCTCACACAGAGGCTGACAAGCTTTCAGGAAGTGCTTGAGAGCTGCCAAATTCAGTTCAGCAGGCAAACCGTTGTCGGTGAAGAACAGGAAGCAAAGCAGCCGATTGCCTGGCTTAGATTAGACTAATCAGCTAGCCTGAAATTGAATAATATCAAAGTTAACCACTTGCCGACCGCCGCCTGTATATTTACGTCGGCAGAATGGCACGGCTGCGCAAGGGGACATACTCGATGTCCACCGGTGTCCCGCGATCGTGTCACGGAGCTGCAGAACGGGGAGATGCCTGTGTAAACAAGGCATTTCCCTGTTCTGCATAGTGACAGGACAGTGATCTACTGCTCCTTGTCATCGGGAGCAGTGATCACTGTCGTGTCACTCATAGCCCAGCCCCCCCACAGTTAGAATCACTCCCTAGGACACACTTAACCCCTTCCTCGCCAGTGTCATTTACACAGTAATCAGTGCATTTTTTTAGCACTGATCGCTGTATAAATAAGGTCCCAAAATAGCGTCAAAAGTGTCCGATGTGTCCGCCATAATGTCGCAGTCACGATAAGATTCGCAGATCGCCGCCATTACTAGTAAAAAAAAAAAATAATATTAATAAAAATGCCATAAATCTATCCCCTATTTTGTTGACGCAATAACTTTTGCGCAAACCAATCAATATACGCTTATTTTTTTATTCATGTAGAAGAATACATATCGGCCTAAACTGAGAAAGAAATTCGTTTTTTTATATATATTTTGGGGATATTTATTATAGCAAAAAGTTTCAAAATTTGTATTTTTTTTCAAAATTGTCGCTCTTTTTTTGTTTATAGCGCAAAAAATAAAAACCGCAGAGGTGATCAAATACATACACAAATAGAGCATTCTCTTGGTGGTATGTATGTATGTATGTATGTATGTATGTATGTATGTATGTATATATATACACACACATACATACACACACACACACTTTTTTTTTTTATGTCCAGACACACACTTTTAATATGTTATCCTACTGCTTTTTTGTATTTTCCCCCCAGGACTATCAGACATCACATTATGAAAATGGGAGTGGAGGATACTCCCAATATGGCCAACGAAGGCAGGAAAATGGTTGGGCTGGAAGCTACTCTACGTACGGTCAGTGGGGTACCGAAAGAGACATAAACCAGAGGAAGCCTCTATCTAGAAAAGAGATTTCCCCAGAACGAGATGTTGGAATGGTAACATACGAACAAAGGAAAAACACATCAGCTAGTTTGAGATATCCAGAACACCGGCAGTACAATGCCTCCACTGTCCGCTATTCACGCTCCGAATTTGGTACTGCGGCTAGAGCACGGCAGAGCACCACCAGAAAGACCAACATGTCTGACCAAGATTCTGTGTTCATGACCAGCGGCCCAAATAGTCCAGCCAAAGCCATCTACGAACAGAGGAACAGCCGAAGTCTTAACAACCTTCTTGACAAGGAGAATTACCAGACTTCCTACATGGCTGGTAGTAGTCAAGTCAAAGCTGTAATCCCACCACAACAGATACAGTACAGTAGACCAGAGATTTACAGAACGACCCAACAAAAGACTGTCTACAGGACCGGAAAGGGGGAGTATTCTGGAGCCAGTGGAATGATCATGAGTGGCAAGAGACCAACCATGACAGCTGGGAGGGTTGCTGTTGGAAGTGGAATTGTGCAGTCTCGAGTTGATGGTGTCCAGATGGAAGGTGCTGTTGGGTAAGTCAGTTGTCATGAATGTGTTTCTTAACCTCCCTGGCGGTATGATTCTGTCTGGAATTATGTATCAAAAGCGGTACAATTATTTTGCATGGAAATTTGGTGTTGTGTATTGTAGGCCTGCAATTCTTAGTAATTACTTACTTAAACCTGACCAAACAAGAGTCTAGTAGACATCCCGGGTATGATAAAGTTTGAAACACAAAATCATAAATTATAATATAATAAATAACTATAAATAATTATAACAAATAGTAATGTAATTATAATAAAAATTATTCAATAATGTAATCAAATCAAAAACACTGAGATTTGCTCAGTTGCAGAATTGTCGCTGTCATTAGATTTAGTGTTTGATGACGAATTTATGTATTGTGTTTTTCACTTTTTGAATTTGGCACCGAACTCCGCCCCCGTGCGCCGCAGCATCGCAGGGAACGGAGCTCGGCACTCGGCAGTGTGAATCGAGCGAGACACGGCTCGCAGACACTGCGGGGAGACATCGCAGGATCCAGGGAACAAGGTAAGTAACTTCCCCTGGATACTGCGATGTAGCCAGAGTCAGGCTCGGGGTTACCGCTTTTGGTAGTAAAAACTCAACCTGAGCCAGACTCGGGAATACCTCTAAGAGGGTTAAAGAGCATCTGCACTGAAATAGTAAACATAATGGAAGACAGACAGATAGACACTATAGGGTTTATTTACTAAAACTGGAGAGTGCAAAATCTGGTACAGTTCTGCAATGAAACCAATCAGCATCCAGGTTTTATTTTCAAAGCTTAATTGAACATACTGAAGTTAAAAGCTGCACCAGATTTTTTACTCTCCGGTTTTAGTAAATCAACCTCATTGCTTAGTTATTCCAGTGCTAAAGTTTCCAGAATATTTTGTTAGGCCCCTTTCACACTGAGGCGTTGAAAAAATGATGACGCCTATGCGTTTTTACCGCGTTTTTGCGGTAAAAAGGATTATTTGGTATCCCACAATCCTCCACTCTACTGTGGTCATGTGACCTTCCCACAGCTTCTGGGTGTTTTTTAGTGCGTTTTTACAGCGGTACTCATTCATTTCAATGGGGATAGGCGTTTTTACAGCGCTATTTTATGCGCCCCAAAGATGCTCCAAAAAAGCTGTTTGCAGGATTTTTTCCAACGCACAGCCAGCAAAACGCCTCAGTGTGAAAGCCCTCAGGGCTTTCACATTGAGAATGATGGGGCAGGATTATTTCAGGCATTTTTACAGCGCTGTTTTTACCGCGAAAACACGGTAAAAACGCCTCAGTGTGAAAGGGTTAAATTTGCATTATCCACTCGGTTGATTCACGTAATGTCCCCTTGTGACTGTGCTTTATAAAGAAGATGCGGCTATATACCTATTTCAGAGCGCCGATCGACGCTCACGTGACCTGCCGCCTCTCTCGCAGACAGCTGCAGCGGGCGGTACCGAGGATCCTCTGCTGACGTCAGTCAGGAGGGGAGGAAGAGAGAGGCGGCCCCGCCCACTGCAGCTGTCATGTGAGAGAGGTCACGTGATCGCAGATTGTCGCTCTGAAACATATATAGCTGCATTTTTTTTATAAAGCACAGTCACAGGGGGACATTACATGAATCAACCGAGAGGGTAATATAAATTGAACCCTAATTTGCGCAGCAGGAAGGGAGGGGGCGGGCACTGACACAGAGCTGTCAGGCAGGGAATGGAGGAGGGAGAGGATGGAGGAGAGCACATAGGAGAGACAGGAGACACAGTGGATGACAGCGGCACATTAACTGACCACAGTGTCACGGTGGAGGGCAGAAACTTGCAGGATTAGCCAGGTATTTCAGGTTTTACAGGGGGCCAAATCACACAGCACAAGCACTGTGCTGTATAACATGCTTTAACCACTTAACGACCGCTCACTGTATATATACGTCGGCAGAATGGCACAGACAGGCACAATCACGTACCTGTACGTGACTGCCTTCATATAGTTGGGGGGTCCCATCAGACCCCCCTTCTATACAGTGAGCGGTGGTTCTCGGTGCGGGAGCGATCCGTAATGAGGGGACGGCCATTCGTTTCCGGCTACCCCCTCGCGATCGCTCCCGGCGAATGAGAATCTTCCTCTGCCTGTGTAATGTAAACACAGGCAGAGGAAGTGATGTCATCTCTCCATGCGGCGGTCTTTTCGATCCGGCGCGAGGAGAGAAGACATCTCACAGTAAGTTCACCAACACTACACTGACACCAGTACACGTAGGCACACTTACACCCCCCAGTCACCCCCAGATCACCCCCAGTCACAGTGCACCATTTGCAGTGGTCATTTTTTTACTGATCACTGCAATCAGTGTCATTTGTGACAGTAAAAAGTTGCAGGGCAGATAGGTTTAGGCCCCTTTAGGTCCAGGGTAGCCCCCTAACCCCCCCCCCCTAATAAAAGGTTTAACCCCTTGATCGCCCCCCAGGTAACCCTTTCACCCCCTAACGCCAGCGTCACTAAGCGATCGTATTTCCGATCGCTGTATTTAGTGCTGGTGGTGCCCTAGATAGCCATTTATTTATTTTTAGGTTCGCCGCAGGTTTTTATAGCGTCGGGTACCCCCATATATTATTTTAACCCCCTGATTGCCCCTAGAGTTAACCCTTTCACCAATGATCACCGTATAATTGTCACTGGTGACACTGGTTAGCCAGTTAGTTATTTAGTTATATAGGTTACCCGTCAGGTTTTTATATAGCATCAGGTACCCCCATATATAACCTAAAAAAGGTTTTAACCCCCTGATTGCCCCTAGTTAACCCTTTCACCAGTGATCACCATATAAGTTTTACGGGTGACGCTGGTTGGTTAGTTTGCTTTTTATAGCATCAGAGCACCCGCCGTATATAACCCAATAAAGGTTTAACCCCCTGATCGCCCGGCGGCTGATATCAATAAGGTTTTAGCGCCAGAGAGGGTCTGCGTCGCCCCAGGCAGCGTTAGGTTAGTGCCAGTAACGCTAACACCCACGCGCAAAGCATACACCTCTCTTAGTGGTATAGTATCAGAACAGATCAATATCTGATCTGATCAGATCAGATCTATACTAGCGTCCCCAGCGGTTTAGGGTTCCCAAAAACGCAGTGTTAGCGGGATCAGCCCAGATACCTGCTAGCACCTGCGTTTAGCCCCTCCGCCCAGCCCAGCCCACCCAAGTGCAGTATCGATCGATCACTGTAACCTACCAAACACACATAACTGCAGCGTTCGCAGAGACAGTCCTGATCCCTGCGATCGCTAACAGTTTTTTTTGAAGCGTTTGATACATTTGCTGACAGTCAGGTGCTTTTTTTACCTGTGAATCTTATTAGTGTACCCCTAAATTTAGAGCCCAAAATGGCAAATCGAAGGTACACTAGTAAACAGGCCTACGAGATTCTGAGCATGACTGATAGTGAAGAGAAGGGCACGCATCTGTCAGATTCCAGGCTCAGAATATCTTCCCGTAGAAGACAGTGAAGTCAGGGGCTCCATGTCAGATAGCTCTGACGACGAAGATGAGGTCCCTGCTAAGGTCAGGTGTACCCGATCCCGATCTTCTGAGGTTGTTGAGGAGCAAGAACCGCAGGGCTCTCGTATCATGGAGCAGAGTAGTACTAGCGCCGATATTCCTTCTGGTGAATTGGCAAGCACCAGCGGCCTAGTACAGCCTGGGCGTACATCCAGCACTGCAGTATCACGTGGTGACGTGGCGAGTCCCATAAGTGCAGTTCAAGCTGGCGAGGTGGCAAGCACAAGTAGTGTCCCGCTGCCACCAAGAATAAGACAAAGGCAGGCCCGTCGTGCCCATAGTGCCCTTCCTGCAGAATTCGCCTATCCTGATTGGGTCCCCACCACTTCTGCAGAACCCGTACTTCCCCCATTCACTGCCCAATCCGGTATTCAGGTGGAAACAGCTGATTTTATGCCAATTGATTTTTATTCGCTGTTTTTCACTGAAGATCTCTATAGATCTATTGTGGACCAGAGTAATTTATATGCTGGTCAATTCATCGCCGCTAGTCCCCAGTTGCCTTCCATTGCCAAAGATTGGAAACCAATTACGGTTTCCGAATTTAAAGACCTTTCTGGGCCTTTCCCTCAAGATGGGCACACATAAATTCCCATCATTGCGTGCTTATTGGTCCACGCACCCAATTGACCACATGCCCGTGTTCTCTGCCTCAATGCCCAGGAAACGATACTAGCAGATCTTGCGGTTCATGCATTTCAACGACAATGAACTTTGTCGTCCACGTGGAGACCCTGAATACGACCGGCTCTACAAAATTCGGCCCCTCATAAACCACTTCAACGAATGTTTTGCAGCCTTGTTTATTCCCGATCAAGTTGTCTGCGTTGATGAGTTCCCTGATTAAATTTTCTGGCCGCTTGTCTTTCAAGCAGTACCTTCCCAGCAAGCGTGCCAGATACGGGGTCAAGCTCTATAAGTTCTGTGACAGGGCAACAGGCTATGTATGGAGCTTTACGGTTTATGAGGGAAAAGATAGTCAGGTTGAGCCGGTCAACTGCCCGCATTACATAGGGAGTGCTGGCAAGATAGTGTGGAAATTGGTGTTACCCTTATTCGGAAAGGGGTACCACTTGTATGTGGACAATTATTACACGAGTGTGCCACTGTTTAGTCACTTGTTTGATCATCAGATTGGAGCATGTGGCACCGTGCGACCTAATCGCCGGGGCTTTCCCCAGAGGCTTGTAGATTCCCGTCTTAGGCTGGGGGAGAGAGCCTGCTTGAAGTGTAATAACTTGCTCACTATGAAGTGGAGGGATAATAAGAATGTTTGCCTTCTTACCTCCCTTCATGCAGACACGACAGTCCAAATTCGTACGGCGACTGGTGTTGTGGAGAAACCCCTCTGTGTCCACTAATATAACCAAAATATGGGAGGGGTGGACCTCAACGACCAGTTGTTGGCGCCATATCTAATTGACCGTAAGGCGAGACGCTGGTACAAAAAAGTGTCTCCATCCTTATTCCAATTGGCTTTGCTGAACGCTCATGTGCTATACAGAGCTTCAGGCGGGACGTTATCTCTTCTAAAATTCCAGAATGAGATAGTCACAGAACTCCTGTATCCAGGCGGTTCTGCACCTCACCATCCCCAACGAAATGCAGTAAGCCGTATGTCCTCGAGAGTACCCCTACCCAACGAGCCCCCCAAAAAAGATGTCGTGTCTGTAGCAAGCGCGGATTTAGGCGTGACACCCGTTATTTTTGTCCACGCTGTCTTGACAATCCTGGTCTTTGCATTGGTAAATGTTTTGAACGCTTCCACTCAAAAGTGACGTTTTAGCGTAGGGTACAGCATTGCACAGAACAGGACACAGGGTCTCCCAAGATGCCATCGCATTTTGAGAGACCCGAACCATTACAGTTGTTAAAGTTACAAAAAAAAGTGTAAAAAAGAAAAAAAAAAAACAAAAAAAAACGTAAAAACAAAAAAAACACAAAAAAAATATAAAATAAAAAAACCAAAAATAGTTGTCGTTTTATTGTTCTCTCTCTCTCTATTTTCTCTCTATTGTTCTGCTCTTTTTTACTGTATTCTATTCTGCAATGTTTTATCATGCTTGCTTTTCAGGTATGTAATTTTTTGTTTTCAGGTGCGCCATTCAGCTGCAGCGCGGAATTATTTATCTTGACAGCAACAGCGTTTGCTCCCACGATACATAAAGCCGTGACTCGAGTGCTGTAGGAGGTGATTTCACCACCACAGTTAAAAAAAAAGAGCATATATGCCGAAGCATAGGGGCGGAGGAGCGATTTTGCTCCTAATGTCGCGTACATACGGTCGAAATTCCGACGGAGGCTTGCCTGTGGAAAAGTCCGACTGTGTACGCGGCATAACTTTTTTGCGGGAGGATGCCCCCATGCTTCGGCATATATAAATGGTGCATGTATGCCCATCATTAGAAGTGTGTGGATGAAGGGAGGTATTCTAATGGTGGGCATACCCACCGATCAATCTTTTTTTCGTTCAGCCAACAGGCTACATATATATATATATATATATATTAGGCACAGGTTGCGTTAAAATATTTTTTTATTTTTTACAATTTTTTTTTTTTTTTTTTTGGTATTTGCTTTGCAGGTATGGTATGGCAAGGTCTTACTGTTATACTGTAATGTTACTTTGTTTTAATGTTAACCATCATTTGCTTAGCAGTTACGCCATTCAGTTGCAGCGCGGATCTATTTATCTTGACAGCAACAGCGTTTGCTCCCACGATACATAAAGCCGTCACTCCAACGCTGTAGGAGGTGATTTCACCACCACAGTTAAAAAAAAGAGCATATATGCCGAAGCATGGGGGCAGCAGGGGCGGAGGAGCGATTTTGCTCCTAGTGCCACGTACATACAGTCGAAATTCCGACGGAGGCTTGCCCGTGGAAAAGTCCGACCGTGTGTACGCGGCATAACTTTTTTGCGGGAGGATGCCCCCATGCTTCGGCATATATAAATGGTGCATGTATGCCCATCATTAGAAGTGGGTGGATGAAGGGAGGTATTCTAATGGTGGGCATACCCACCGATCAATCTCTTTTTTTCGTTCAGCCAACAGGCTACATGAAAAAAAAAGATTACAATACATGTCCAACAAGGACCAGTAACGTACTGGTATGTTGCTGGACTTTGAATGGTTATACCAGAATGATGCCTGCGGGTTTAGGTATCATCTTGGTATCATTCTTTTCAGCCAGCGGCCGGCTTTCATGTAAAAGCAATCCTAGCAGATAATTAGCCTCTAGACTGCTTTTACAAGCAGTGGGAGGGAATGTCCCCCCCCCCCGGATATAAACAGCGCCATTGGGAAATTGGGAAAGCATTTTATCACACCAATCTTGGTGTGGTCAGATGCTTTGAGGGCAGAGGAAAGATCTAGGGTCTAACCCCCCAATTTTTTTTAAAAAAAGAGTACCTGTCACTACCTATTGCTATCATAGGGGATATTTACATTCCCTGAGATAACAATAAAAATGGTAAAAAAAAAAAATATATGGAAGGAACAGTTTAAAAATAAAATAGAAAAGCAAAATAAAAAATAAATAAAAAAAAGCACCCCTGTCCCCCCCTGCTCTTGCGCAAAGGCAAACGCAAGCGTCAGTCTAGCGTCATATGTAAACAGCAATTGCACCATGCATGTGAGGTATCACCGCGAAGGTCAGATCGAGGGCAGTAATTTTAACAGTAGACCTCCTCTGTAAATCTAATGTGGTAACCTGTAAAGGCTTTTAAAAATGTATGTAGTTTGTCGCCGCTGCGCGTTTGTGCGCAATTTTAAAGCATGTCGTGTTTGGTATCCATGTACTCGGCCTAAGATCCTCTTTTTTATTTCATCAAACATTTGGGCAATATAGTGTGTTTTAGTGCATTAAAAATAAAAAAAGTAGGATTTTTAAAACAGCTTACCTGTAAAATCCTTTTCTTGGAGTACATCACGGGACACAGAGCAGCATAGTCATTACTATGTGGGTTATATAGAATTACCTTCAGGTGCTGGCACTGGCAACTTCCAAAACAGGAAGTACCCTCCCCTATATAAGCCCCTCCCATCCGGGAGTACCTCAGTTTTGTAGCAAAGCAATACGTGTCCCCAAAAGAGGGGTGGGAGCTCTGTGTCCCGTGATGTACTCCAAGAAAAGGATTTTACAGGTAAGCTGTTTTAAAAATCCTACTTTCTTGTTCATACATCACGGGACACAGAGCAGCATAGTCATTACTATGTGGGACGTCCCAAAGCAATGCCACATGAGGGGGGGGGGATACACCATACATAAGCTGGGCGCCATCAGGCATGAGGATCTTTTGCGGCCTGCAACACACTGCGCCCAAAGGCGACATCCTCCTGACTTCTAACGTCCACCTGGTAGAACCTAGTAAACGTGTGTACTGAAGACCATGTTGCGGCCTTACAAATTTGCGCCAGGGAGGCCTGGTGATGCACTGCCCATGAAGTTCCAACTGCTCTCGTGGAGTGCGCCCTAACTTTGAACGGAGGCGGTCTACTTCTCAAGCCATAGGCTTGTATTATGACCTGTCGAATCCACTTGGCTAAAGTAGATTTTGATGCTGCCTGACCCTTTCTGGGGCCTTCCGGCAGAACAAACAAAGAATCCGTTCTACGAATCTGAGCAGTGGCTTTTAGATAAGCTTTAACTGCTCTTACTACATCCAAAGAATGCAATAAATTTTCCTCTACCGAACTTGGTTTGGGGAAAAAAGAAGGAAGAACCACATCCTGGTTCAAGTGAAACCTCGATACCACCTTAGGAAGAAAGGCTGGGTGAGGACGTAATACTACTCTGTCCTTATGGATAACCAGATATGGCTCTTTACAGGACATGGCGGCTAATTCCGACACTCTTCTAGCCGAGCATATGGCTACTAAAAATATCAATTTCCTGGTGAGTAGAACCAAGGAAATGTGCCGCAAAGGTTCAAATGGCTGCTTCTGCAGAACCGACAGAACCAAATTTAGATCCCATGGGCATATGGGAGCCTTAATCGGTGGAATAATACGAGTCACACCTTGCATAAAGGATTTGACAAGTGAATGCATAGCCAGGGGCCTTTGAAATAGTATTGACAAGGCCGAAACCTGGCCCTTGATAGTACTTAAGGCAAACTTCCTGTCTACAGCCCACTGCAGGAAGTCCAGAATTCTGCCTATAACGTACTTACGTGGATGCCATTTTCTGGCCTCGCACCAAGTGATGTACGCCTTCCAAACTCTATAGTAGATCTGCCTGGATACAGGCTTCCTGGCATTGATTATAGTTGATACCACAGAGTTAGAGAGACCTCTCTTCTTTAGGATGTGGGATTCAATAGCCAGGCCGTTAAACTTAGAGTTAGTAAGGAAGGGTGGTATATCGGTCCTTGCGAAAGCAGGTCCGGACGACGTGGAAGGGTCCAAGGACTCCCCACAGACATTTTGATGATCTCCGCGTACCAGGCCCTTCGGGGCCACGCTGGAGCCACCAGGATCACCGGCTTCTTCTCCAACCTGACTCTGCGAAGGAGTCGAGGCAACAATTGTAGCGGAGGGAATGCATATATCAGTCTGAACTGATCCCAAGGGAACACCAGAGCATCCGAGCCGCAAGCGAGGGGATCCCTTGTCCGGGAGACAAATCTGTCCACCTTTGCGTTGAATCTGGATGCTAGCAGATCTACATCCGGTGTTCCCCACCGCTGACATATTGCTCGGAAGACCTCGGGATGAAGGGACCATTCCCCTGGGCATAACTGTTGGCGACTCAGAAAGTCCGCCTTCCAATTCTCCACCCCTGGAATGAAGACAGCCGATATACATGGGACATGCTTTTCTGCCCATTCCAGGATGTGACTTACTTCCCTCTGGGCTGCACGACTCCTGGTGCCTCCCTGATGATTGATATATGCCACTGCTGTGGCATTGTCTGATTGAATTCTGACAGGGGACCCTTGGAGTCTGGATGTCCAGGCTACTAGGGCGTACCGGGCTGCTCGTATCTCTAAGAGATTGATGGGCAGGGTTTTTACTACATTTGACCATCTGCCCTGGAGAGACCATTGCTCCAGTACTGCCCCCCAGCCTATAAGGCTGGCATCTGTAGTGACCACCTTCCAAGATATCGGGCTGAAGGGTTTTCCCTTCTGGAGATTCTGGGGGATCAACCACCAGCAGAGACTCTTCCGAACGGAAGGGGACAAAGCCATCGGGAAGTCTAGAGCCTGAACTTTTCCGTTCCAGGCTGACAATATGGCCCTTTGTAAATTCCTTGAGTGGAATTGGGCGTATGGTACAGCTTCGAATGATGCTACCATCTTTCCTAGCAGCCTCATGCACAGGCGTATGGACGGCTGTCTCTTTGCACAAAGCAGACGGACCAAGGCCCTCAAAGAGGATACCTTGTCTAGAGGTAAGAAAATCTTCCTCTGGTCTGAATCCAGCCGTAGCCCTAGATATACCAGGTTTTTCACTGGCTGTAGGGCTGACTTGTCCAGGTTGATGACCCAACCGTGAGACTCTAGATACTTGATTGTATCGACAATTACCACTTCTAGCTTGGCAACTGAGTGGTCCATCAACAACAGGTCGTCTAGGTATGCCATTATCATTACACCCCGTGTTCTTAGATCGGCCAACAGTGGGGCCAGAATTTTTGTGAACACTCGTGGTGCTGTGGCCAGACCGAATGGTAAGGCTCTGAACTGAAAATGGCGCCCTTCTACTGCAAAGCGTAGGAATTTTTGATGACCTGGAAAGATGGGAACATGCAAGTAAGCATCTTTGATGTCGATCGAGGCTAACCATTCCTCCCCTTGTAGGGCAGCGGTGACCGATCGGATCGACTCCATCCGGAAAGACCGGACGTTTAGAAATTTGTTTAGACTCTTTAGGTCCAATATGGGTCTTATGTCCCCGTTTGGCTTCGGGACTGTGAAAAGGTTTGAGTAGAAACCCAACCCCCACTCTTCCATAGGAACCTCCATAATTACTCCTTGGAGCAATAGTTGTTCTAACGCCAATAGGAGAGACCCTCTTTTCAGAGGGTCTCTTGGCATGCCTGACCACATAAAATGGGACGGAGGAGACTCTTTTAACTCCAACTTGTATCCCAGAGTTACTGCGGAGAGCACCCATCTGTCTTTGATCGTCTCCCGCCAGGTCTCTGCGAACAACTGAAGTCTTCCCCCCACCCGTTTGAGTGGGGGAAGCCCTTCATAGGCTTGACTTGGAGGCTGGTTTAGTACCTCTTCGGATCCAGGGCTTTTTATTACCCTGTGGCTGTCCCTGATTTTTACCTCCTGAGTTTGACCGAGGAGGCCGTCGGAACTGCTTAGTAGCAGACGTCGCAGGGATAGGAGAGGTAGTCCTCTTAAAAGATGGACCCCTAGACCTCTTTTTACTCGGTAAGAGAGTACTTTTACCACTGGAAATCTTCTGGATATACTTATCCAGGTCTTCGCCAAAAAGGCGTTCCCCATGAAATGGGAAGCTAACTAAGAGCTTCTTACAGGGAGCTTCAGCAGACCAGTTTTTGAGCCACAGAAGCCTACGCATATGTACCAAAGACAGCGTGAGGCGGGAGGCCTGATGGATAGAATCCTTGATGGCGTCAACCGCAAAGCATAATGCTCTAGGCAGATCAGCCAGAGCCTGGGCCTGCTGGTCTGGCAAATCCCTCAGGACCATTTTCATCTGATCCTTTAAAGCTTGGCAGACCCCAATAGCTGCCACTGCTGGCTGTGTAACAGCCCCTGCTGTGGAAAAAGCAGATTTTAATAAAGATTCCAATTTTTTATCCACTGGATCTTTGAACATTTGAACATTATCTACTGGACATGTCAGTGATTTGTTCACAGAAGAGATGGCTGCATCCACCGTAGGAACATTCCATCTCTGGGTGAACTTTTCCTCCATGGGATAGATCACCGGAAACCTTTTAGGCGGAACAAATAGTTTATCAGGATGTTCCCAGTCCTGGTATATAAGTCCTTCCAATAATGGATGTATTGGAAAGGAGCAATTAACCTGGGGAGCTTTTAGCGACCCCAATGAGGAGACAGCAGTAGTTGATGGTTCAACAAGAGGCATTTTAAATGCAGATCGAACCATGTCAGTTAGGGTCTGGACCCACAATCTTTCAGTCTGCGATGCTGAAAATGGTTCATCTACTGTCGATTCCTCAAAAACAGAGCTAACCTCCTCCTGATCCCCTTCAGGTAGGTCGGTCCCTTCCTGGGACTGTTGCTCTGCCAACAGGCACTCTAATGGAGGTGATGGAGATCTGGCGCGCTTTCTTTCCTGTAGAGAAGAAGCGATCAATGCTGCCAATCCCTGCTCCAATCCCTCCAGAGTTGAGGAAAAAACCTCCTCTGTTATATATGCAGGAGCAGGTGGGCTGAGGACAGCCGCAGTACCTGGCACTCCCGGGGGTTCCTTATGGGTATTAACCTCTGATTTCTCAGGGGAGGAGGGTGCAGATGACTGCTCCAGATCCTCAGAGCCCGATGGAGACCCCCTACACTTCCTGAGAGGTATATCTCGGAGTTTTTTAGGCGGCATATTCCTTAGTTCAAAGCCGAGGTATTCCAGCCGCAATACACCCCTTACTGATATAGTCTAATGCAATTTGCTGCTATGTACATCAGTGGGTGTCTACTAATGCGTCTTTCTGGGGATGCCTGTATCAACCGCCCGCTGTAAGCCCCTATACCATGCTACCAGCTCCTTTTCATGCTCTGTGTCCATAGCAAGCAGCGTGGACTGAGTCCTTTTATCTTGCTGGGACGCCCGCACATGCGCAGAAGCGCTGGGCGCACAGAGCGCGTCATCCGCCAGGCTCCGCCCCCTTTTTTGAAGCTAAACCTTATAAAAGGAAAGCATGTGTGCGCGCGCGCGCGTGCACGTGTGCGCTCTTGGCGCCATGTAGGGAGAGGAGCCAGGGTCCCTGTTTCACCAGGACTCGGGGATGGAAGGAAACTACTTGGCAGCATGACAGAGGAATGCAGCTTCCCTGATAGAGAGCTCACTCATCTGCCTGGACTTTCACCATGGAAGGAATAGTCCCAAGAAAAAAGACGTTCCACAGCGGCCTCTAGTGGACAAACACAGGTACCGCACCTTTGTCTTTTTTTTTTTTTTTTAAAACCTCCTTTATGAAAAAACATTTCCAGGTTTACAGTTTTTTTAAAACTTCCCTTATGAAAAAACATTTCTAGGATTTCTTAGGCATATACAGCTATTAGCGGGAATACCCTTTAGGTAACAGGCAGAAAGACATATTAGGCTTGGGGGTCCCCTCAATAGAACCAAGTTCCTGAGGGGCCCCCACTTACCTTTTCCCCGCCGCAGGACTTTGTTTGGTCCACAGAAGCCCAAACTTCACCTCTCACGGCAGGCATTGTACTAGACCTTCAGGGACCGGGTTCCCAAGGATTCCACTCCCCTGGACCTGTATAGCACCCTGCACAGATAGCCTCTTGGTTTTGGGTATGACCAGAGCTCTGGATCCCAGGGTCCAGCCCTCCTAAGAGAGGCATTACAGGCAAAACCCTGCTCTTCTCTGCAAGGCCCGGGTACCGACCGTTTAGCTATGAAGCTTTTTTGGTCGGATCCGGAATAGCTTGCTAAGGCCCAGAGAACCTGTACACAAGCCCAGATGAATACATGTTAACCTTGGCCAACACCTTAGACACTGGCAAAAAACTGAGGTACTCCCGGATGGGAGGGGCTTATATAGGGGAGGGTACTTCCTGTTTTGGAAGTTGCCAGTGCCAGCACCTGAAGGTAATTCTATATAACCCACATAGTAATGACTATGCTGCTCTGTGTCCCGTGATGTATGAACAAGAAAGGGTGTTTTTCCCCCAAAAAATGCGTTTGAAAAATCGCTGCGCAAATACTGTGTGTAAAAAAAAAAAAATGCAACACCCACTATTTTAATCTGTAGGGCATTTGCTTTAAAAAAAAAATGTATAATGTTTGGGGGTTCAACATAATTTTCTTTAAAAAAATAAATAAATGTTTTCATGTAAAGTGTCAGAAAGGGCTTTGTCTTCAAGTGGTTAGAAGAGTGGATGTAAGCTTCCTAATGTTGTGTATAAAATGCCAGAACAGTTCAAATCCCCCCCCCAAATGACCCCATTTTGGAAAGTAGACACCCCAAGCTATTTGCTGAGAGGCATGTTGAGCCCATTGAATATTTTTTTTTTTCCCCCAAGTGATTGAATAATGACAAAAAGAAGAAAAAAAAAAAAAAAAAAAAAAAAAAAATGTACAAAAAGTTGTCACTAAATGATATATTGCTCAAACATGCCATGGTTATATGTGGAATTGCACCCCAAAATACGTTCTGTTGCTTCTCCTGAGTACGGGGATACCACATGTGTGAGACATTTTGGGAGCCTAGCCGCGTACAGGACCCCGAAAACCAAGCACCGCCTTCAGGATTTCTAAGGGTGTAAATTTTTGATTTCACTCCTCACTGCCCATCACAGTTTCGGAGGCCATGGAATGCCCAGATGGCACAAAATCCCCCCAAATGATCCCATTTTGGAACGTAGACACCCCAAGCTATTTGCTGAGAGGTATGTTAAGTATTTTGCAGATCTCGCTTTTTGTCACAAAGTTTTGAAAATTGAAAAAATAAAAAAAAAATGTTTCATTTTCAAAAACAAATGAGAGCTGTAAAATACTCACCATGCCTCTCAACAAATAGCTTTGGGTGTCTACTTTCCAAAATGGGGTCATTTGTGGGGGTTTTGTGCTATCTTGGCATTTTATGGCCTTCAAAACTGTGATAGGTAGTGAGGAGTGAAATCAAAAATTTGCGCCCTTAGAAAGCCTGAAGGCGGTGCTTGGTTTTCGGGGCCCCGTACGCAGCTAGGCTCCCAAAAAGTCCCACACATGTGGTATCCCCGTACTCAGGAGAAGCAGCAAAATGTATTTTGGGGTGCAATTCCACATATAACCATGGCATGTGTGAGCAATATATCATTTAGTGACAACTTTTTGTAATTTTTATTTTTTTTTGTCATTATTCAATCATTTGGGACAAAAAAAAAAAAAATATTCAATGGGCTCAACATGCCTCTCAGCAATTTTCTTGGGGTGTCTACTTTCCAAAATGGGGTAATTTGGGGAGGTTTTGTACTGCCCTGACATTTTAGCACCTCAAGAAATGAGATAAGCAGTCATAAATTAAAAGCTGTGTAAATTCCAGAAAATGTACCCTAGTTTGTAGACGCTATCACTTTTGCGCAAACCAATAAATATACGCTTATTGCTTTTTTTTTACTAAAGACATGTGGCTGAATACATTTGGCCTAAATGTATGACTAAAATTAAGTTTATTCGATTTTTCTTATAACAAAAAGTAGAAAATATCATTTTTTTTTCAAAATTTTCAGTCTTTTTCCGTTTATATCAGAAAAAAAAAAAAAAAATAAAAAAAAAAAAATAAAAAAAAAAAAATAAAAAATCGCAGAGGCAATCAAATACCATTAAAAGAAAGCTCTATTTGTGGGAAGAAAAGGACGTAAATTTCGTTTGGGTACAACATTGCATGTCTACACAATTTCCAGTTAAAACAGCGCAGTGCCAAATTCTGAAAACACCTCTGGTCATTAAGCTGCATAATGGTCCGGGGCTTAAGTGGTTAAGGGAACAGGATTTTTTTTTTTTTTTTAGGTTGACAAACCCTTTAGGGCATACTTCGGAAAGATAATGCATGCAAGATTTTAAGGAGAGTTTCAGTTTTTTTTTTTGAACGTTGTGCGTTATTTTACTGCATACTCGGATGCGGTAAAACATTGCTTAGTGAATTGTGCCCATTGTTTTTCTAGAACGGCAGGTTTTTCTAGAACTTTCGACAAGGTTGGTGTGATTGGGATTTCCCACACATATGCCAAACGTCATTAAGTCAAAGTTAGTAGAGAGCACCCTATATTTAGAAGGCCAAAGTGGACCCTACTGTTCTGCAGCACCTGTAGAGACCAGAAAACGTGTTCAGGAGACCTCTGGCATCTGTGTGACCTGGTAGTATATTTAGTAGATATTCATAGGTTATTCTCCTTTCTGTAATTGTCAAAATTCCTGATACTGGGGTATTTGAAGTGGATCTGTACCGTTCTGCACAAACCTATGGGACAACAGGCAGGAAGACTTGGATTACCCTGAAATTAATGCACAGTACACAGTACAGTTTGGCCACGGCCATTTATTATTGGTTTAATAAAAACAATTGAATATATAAATATTAAATAACATATCAGGAATAACTCAACTGAATACAGCTTAGCCACCACGACTGCAAAACCTGAGTATTTCATACAAATTGACCTAGTCACTATAACTCAGGCCATATATAAAGAGTTTGTTTTTTGATAGCTGTCCCCCTTTGAATAATAAGGTGACACCACCACACAATAAAGGCTGTGCCATAACAGGGGTGGCGGGGAGCACCACATCTATTCCTTCTGAGGTGACTGAACCTGCTGGATCAGAACCCTCCTTAAATATCCCCCTTTAGAGGTTCTAGAACCTTCTAAGAAAAGATCACCTGACCTTCCCAGAAGTCTCATGACCTCTCCAAAGACCATCTGATCTTCCAGAAGACAACAGTGTGTCACAGGCCCACAGGGAGACTTTAAACTGCCTCTTGCTGTCATTCCTGACTTAATAGAGCAACAGTATATTTTTTTTTCGAAATTAAATACCATTTGTAATTTAAAAGCCTGCAGGAGCCTTCAGTTGATCTTCCCCACACTGCTGCTAACAGGAGAAAGTATTTCCTCAATCTCCTTCCACCCCCAGTGATCAGATTGACATTTTTTTATTTTTTATTTTTTTAATAAAGATGGGAATCCTGTTTGAGAGTGAGCAAGCAGTAAGGTTGCTAAGGACTCGGCCATAGGCACTTGATAGTCTAATGTTTTGACAGAACTGACCAGATAGATTACCTCTTGAAGTCCACAGCAGACAAATGTAAATATGTGTGGGCATTCATATGAGCTTGTTGGACAACCCATTTCAAAACTTTGGGCATTTATATAGAATTGACCACTACTTTGTGGCTATAAGAGTCTCCAATTTTCTAGGAAGGCTTTCCACAAGATTCTGCAGTGTATCTGTGGGAATGTGTTCTCAGTCAACCAAAAAGAGCATTTGTGTGGTCAGGTAATAGTATTCTATTTCATCCCAAAGGCATTCACTAGGGTTGAGGTCATGGCTTTGTGCAGGCCATTCAAGTTTCTCAACACCAAACTGGTCAAACCATGTCACATAATTCTATAGTATTAACAATACTGGAAAACCTGAGGGGGGATCAACATACTTTGGGCCTTAGGCCCCTTTCACACGGACGGATAGAATGGTGCTTTAACTGAGGATTTTCTAGTTTTCTACCGCAGCTAAAAGCACACAATGCTTTCCTATGGCCCCATTCACACACAACGTTTAGCTGTGATTTCGTTACATGCGGTTTGGTGCGAATAGAAAAAATAGAATTGAATGTGTCCAGGTGCGATGTAGCGCAGCTATATGCACATAACCGCAGGTAATCGCAGTCTTTTGTGTCAACTGCAGATAGCAGCGTGAACAAAAGAAAAAAACTACAGGAAGCACATCAAAATAAAAACGGTTGCTATGGAGATGACAATAATGGTCAACCGCAGCTAAACGCAGCCGCATGTAAACGCAGCTAATCGTAATGTACAAATGCAGCTAATCGCAGTGCTTGAAGCCTTGAATTTCACAGAACAAAAACATTCTTTTTACTGCGGCAATTTTGCCGTCCGTGTGAAAGGGGCCTTATAGTGTAGGTGATGTTAGTTAGATGTTAGCTATAGAAAACAACAAAAATGTGATTAGTACAGCTTTGCCATTAGACTGGAATTTTTCTTTAACTGATTAGTGATTTCTGATTAGTTGCTTTAGGTTTTAACACTTTGTTCATGATAACTGCTGTTGCCATTGCCAATGAGAAATCATTATCTCTTTTACCAGAAGCTCGGCCCCGGTTCAGGTGACTACAGAGGTGGACATGACCCTGGAGAGGGCGGTGGGTCTGCTGCAAAGTGAAAGCTCAAGCTCATACTGGCTAGTCACAGCTGCCAACTTCATTCAACATGAGTGCTTCCAGAAGATAGAGGCAAGAAAGCGGGTATGTTTCCCAGTGATATTTGGAACTCTCTTGTGTTTGTATGTATTGACTGTATTGACTCAAATGGATGGCACCAATTGTACACTTCAACACTACTCTCATGGATCTCGAGCATCCATTAGCATGATAGTGTCATTAAGATTGCAGACTCCGCCTCTTTACGTGTATGGTCCTGCAGTCGTCAGATCTTTTCCAGTCTTGAGCTTTTTCCTTTAAATCGATCGCCTTCCTCTGGATCAACTGTGGGTACCGAATTGGGTATATGTGATTGTATGATAATACATATGTATATTTTTTTTAAGGTTGAACTGGATGGACTTGTGTCTTTTTTCAACCTGACTAACTATGTAACTATCTGAATGACTGAGCAGTATTTCATCCGTGTGGGGTTACAAGCATGTTAGACCTAATTTCCCTGTCTTATTATGAAGGCGAGCAGGTTGGAGTGACTCTGGTGATTGGACTGCACTTCATAGTGTGTAATTTAAAGGAGTACGCACACCTTTTGGACTAACCTGGATTGAAGACTTTATTATTTTGTTGTGTACATATATTTGTGGATTCTTCACAGTATTTTGGCTATTTAACACTTTATATTTGAACTTTGACATGTGTTTTACACATTAGCACACTTGTTGTTTGCATTATGATTTTGCCTCAGTTTTCACACAGTACTGTTTTGTTACTTGTACAGTATCTCCCAAAAGTAAGTACACCCCTCACATTTTTGTAAATATTTTATTATATATTTTCATGTGACAACACTGAAGAAAAGACACTTTGCTACAATGTAAAGTAGTGAGTGTACAGCTTGTATAACAGTGTAAATTTGCTGTCCCCTCAAAATAACTCAACACACAGCCATTAATGTCTAAACCGCTGGTAACAACAGTGAGTACACCCCTAAGTGAAAGTGTCCAAATTGGGCCCAATTAGCCATTTTACCTCCCCGGTGTCATGTGACTCATTAGTGTTACAAGGTCTCAGGTGTGCATGAAGAGCAGGTGTGTTAAATTTGGTGTTATCGCTCTCACTCTCTCATACTGGTCACTGGAAGTTCAACATGGCACCTCACGGCAAAGAACTCTGAGGATCTGAAAAAAAGAATTTGTTGTTCTACATAAAGATGGCCTAGGCTATAAGAAGATCTCCAAGACCCTAAAACTGAGCTGCAGCACGGTGGCCAAGACCATACAGCAGTTTAACAGGACAGGTTCCACTCAGAACAGGCCTCGTCATGGTCGACCAAAGAAGTTGAGTGCACGTGCTCAGCATCATATCCAGAGGTAGTCTTTGGGAAATAGACGTATGAGTACTGCCAGCATTGCTGCAGAGGTTGAAGGGGTGGGGGGTCAGCCTGTCAGTGCTTAGACCATGGCTGTCATCCCAGAAGGAAGCCTCTTCTAAAGATGATGCGCAAGCAATCCCGCAAACAGTTTGCTGAAGACAAGCAGACTAAGGACATGGATTACTGGAACCATGTCCTGTGGTCTGATGAGAACAAGATAAACTTATTTGGTTCAGATGGTGTCAATTGTGTGTGGTGGCAACCAGGTGAGGAGTACAAAGACAAGTGTGTCTTGCCTACAGTCAAGCATGGTGGTGGGAGTGTCATGGTCTGGGGCTGCATGAGTGCTGCCGGCACTGGGAAGCTACAGTTCATTCAGGGAACTATGAATGCCAACATGTACTGTGACATACTGAAGCAGAGCATGATCCCCTCCCTTCGGAGACTGGGCCGCAGGGCAGTATTCCACACACATCCAAGATGACCACTGCCTTGCTTAAGAAGCTGAGGGTAAAGGCGATGAACTGGCTAAGCATGTCTTCAGACCTAAACCCTATTGAGCATCTGTGGGGCATCCTCAAACGTAAGGTGGAGGTCTCTAACATCCACCAGCTCCGTGATATGGTCATGGAGGAGTGGAAGAGGACTCCAGTGGCAACCTGTGAAGCTATGGTGAACTCCATGCCCAAGAGGGTTAAGGCAGTGCTGGAAAATAGTGGCGGCCACACAAAATATTTGGGCACTTTGGGCCCAATTTGGACATTTTCAATTAGGGGTGTACTCACTTTTGTTGCCAGTGGTTTAACCACTTAAGCCCCGGACCATTTCGCTGGTCAAAGACCAGGCCACTTTTTGCGATTCTGCACTGCGTCGCTTTAACTGACAATTGCGCGGTCGTGCTACATGGCTCCTAAACAAAATTGACGTCCTTTTTTCTCCCACAAATAGAGCTTTCTTTTGGTGGTATTTGATCACCTCTGCGGTTTTTATTTTTTGCGCAAAAAAAAAAAAATAGAGCAACAATTTTGAAAAAAAATGCAATATTTTTAACTTTTTGCTATAATAAATATCCCCAAAAAAATATATAAAAAAAACTATTTTTTTCCTCAGTTTAGGCCGATACGTAGAAACAAACACAAACGTTTCTGCGCTGCTACTAAGTACAAAAAAAGCGGCTGCAAAACCTGTGGACAAAAAGGTGCATAGAACAAAAAAACAACAAAATTGCAGCGCTAAGTGGGTGTGTATCAACAAATAAATGAAAAAAACCCTAATATACAAGAAAAAACTGAATAATTCCCTGTGTGAAAAATGTGGTTGTTGAAACAATAAATAGTCCTTAGTGGGTGATCCTCAAAAACACATTCAAATTAATATAAAAATAGAGTCCAATAGTGTTCCATAATAATCCAAAATAAATTTGTTATAGTGAACAGCATCAAACACTTCTGGATCAATAGCGAAAAGGAAAAGGACCACCACCGATATAGAGGAGGCTTACCAGACTTAGTGGACCCTACTGAACATATGTCCAGAGGGTCAACATAGGCTTTGGATGTATGTTCTTAAAGAGTCAGCAGCTGATGATGTACCCAAGGAGTGTCTCTCACAGCAGCTCACAATGGAGAGGTTGGTGTAAACTTGAAAGATGATGGCTCTTCCTCCCCATGTGTTCATCTTAACAATTTTTTTCCTCAGTTTAGGCCGATACGTATTCTTCTACATATTTTTGGTAAAATTGGTTTGCGCAAAAGTTATAGCGTCTACAAAATAGGGGATAGTTTTATGGCATTTTTTTTTTTTTTTTTACTAGTAATGGCGGCGATCAGCGATTTTTATCGTGACTGTGACATAATGGCGGACACATCGGACACTTTTGACACCATTGTAATTTTTACAGCGATCAGTGCTATAAAAATACTCTCATTACTGTGAAAATTACACTGGCAGTGAAGGGGTTAACCACTAGGTGGCGCTGTAGGGGTTAAGTCAGTACTAGGGAGTGATTCTTACTGTTTGGGGGCGTGGCTACACGTGACACGTCACTGATGACTGATGACCGTTCCCGATCACGGGGAACAGCCATCAGTGACATGTCACTAGGCAAAATAGGGGAATGCTTTGTTTAAAAAGGCATCCCCCTGTTTTGCCTTTGCCGGCCGCAATCGCAGGCCGCCCGGGAACATCGAGTTCCCAGGACCCACGAACACGCTCACGAGGCACGCGTCGGGGCGCGCGCCCGCTGGGCGGCAAATTTAATCACTTCAACACCAGCCTTTTTTTACCACCTCAATACTGGGCCTATTCTGGCACTTCTCTCCTACATGTACAAATCATCATTCTTTTGCTAGAAAATTACTCAGAGCCCCAAAACATTATATATGTTTTTTTAGCAGACACCCTAGGGAATAAAATGACGGTCATTGCAACTTTTTTTCTTGGACGGTATTTGCGCAATAATTTTTCAAACGCCTTTTTTTGGGGAAAAAAATGGTTTCATGAATTTAAATAACAAAACAGTAAAGTTAGCCCAATTTTTTTGTAAAATATGAAAGATGATGTTACGCCGAGTAAATAGATACCTAACATGTCACACTTTAAAATTGCGCACACTCATGGAATGGCGCCAAACTTCGGTACTTAAAAATCTCCATAGGCGACGCTTTGAAATTTTTTACAGGTTACCAGGTTAGAGTTACAGAGGAGGTCTAGTGCTAGAATTGTTGCACGCGCTCTAACGCACGCGGCGATACCTCACGTATGTGGTTTGAACGGCGTTTTACATATGTGGGCGGGACTTATGTGTGCGTTCGCTTCTGATCGCAAGCTACCAGGGACAGGGGCGTTTTAAATTTTATTTTTTATGATTTTTTTTTATTTTACTTAATTTTTTTATTTTTACACTTTTTTTACATGTTTTTTTTTTTTTATCACTTTTATTCCTATTACAAGGAATGTAAACATCCCTTGTAATAGGAATGGTGTGTGACAAGTCCTCTTTATGGAGAGATGCAGGGTCAATAAGACCTCACATCTCTCCTCCAGGATGGAAAGCATGCGATTGTGAAAAAAATGTCACCGATCTCATGCTTACTAGCCACAATGGCGGCTTTGTTTACTTCTGAGGACCCGGGCGTGACGTCATCACATCGCGCCCGGGCCTCCGACGATCATAGAGATGACTGGTGACCATCTGGTCACCAGTCATCTCTATGGTTCACCTCCGCCGCCGGACGATTCATTCTCCGGGCCCCCGATGGCACGGGAGAGCCCGGAGAAGCACCGGATGGCGGCGGGAGGGGGGGGGGGGATGTCCCCTCCCGCCGCCTATAAGAACGATCAAGCGGCGGAACCGCCGCTATGATCATTCTTATTGTGCGCAGAATCGCCGGCAGAAGACAAGGATATCTGAATGATGCCCCTAGCTGCAGGCATCATTCAGATATCCCCCCACAAAGCCCAGGACGTCATATGACGTCCACCCAGGATGGGAGATTCTATCTGTGGACGTCATATTACTATGGACGGGTAGGGAAGTGGTTAAAGGGACGTACAGGTACACCCCTTTGCCTGCCCGTGCCATTCTGTCGACGTACATCTGCGTGCGGCGGTCGGCGAGTGGTTAAACATTAATGGCTGTGTGTTGAGTTATTTTGAGGAGACAGCAAATTTACACTGTTATACAAGCCGTACACTCACTACTTTACATTGTAGCAAAGTGTCATTTTTTCAGTGTTGTCACATGAAAAGATATAATAAAAGATTTCCAAAAATGTGAGGGGTGTACTTACTTTTGTGAGATACTGTATTTACAGTGGTTTATCATTATTTTTATATCACTTCATTATTGAAAGTTTTTTCTGTAAATTTAGTTTAGTAAGGGTAGCGCTGCACTACATACTTTGTTATTGGTACACAATGAGGTGGAGAGTTGTCACTTCCAACTTCTAGCTTGCTCTCTGGTGTGATTGTGATTGCGCAGATTGATATTTGTAAAGATGTACAGATCAGTAACTCAACACAGGGATAGTGGTAACCCCTTATAATGGGTACATCATATGTACAGATCGGGGAGCTTGATGTAAGCTCCTCATAATGATCATGGCAGGTGTGTAGAACCAGGAATCAAGAACAAGGATGACTGAAATCCCTCATAATGGGTAGAGCAGGTGTGCAGAGCTGGGAATTCAGCACAGATACGAGGGGAGTCCCTCATAATGAACAGAGCTATTGTGAAAACAGGAAATTGGTATAGGGATCTCACTAATAAAGTCCCTGAGAGATAGAAGAAACTGTTTACAGCCAGTATATACACATATGGAAATCATGCACAATTTTATCAAAAAGTTACTTTTATAGCTAAACATCACAGGCGTGCATACGAGGCACTGATTCTTCCTGCTGACCCCCCCACCCCCACAGCGCTGGAAGCTTCCCTCTTTTCCTGCCAGCTGCTGCAGGTGGGGAATGTTTCAGAATGGAGAGCGGGGTAGGGGGGGGGGCGATAAAAATTTCATTTAATGGCCCCTTCCTCTTCTGAATGAACACCGTGAGGGATCAGTACCTATCGTCCTGTGTCCATTCTTAACTGAAGCTGTTTACTATGCTTCAGTTTGTTATTGAACAGGAAGCCGTTCAGCAAAACAGAACTTTTCTTTCATTCACAGTCCAGTGCAGCTGAGGCTGCAAAGAAAGGGACTGGGGAATCTCTGTCCTTAATCCTTCTCTCTGTTTCAAAAGTGAGAAAACAGGGGTCTAGTTAGACCCCTGATATTTCACCAAAGCCCCCCCAACAGGGGCTCTTAAAAAAAAAATTGTAAAAAAAAAAAAAAAAAAAAGTGTGTGTGTGTGTGTATATAAATATAGAAAAG
Organism: Rana muscosa; assembly: GCA_029206835.1. NCBI lineage: Eukaryota > Metazoa > Chordata > Amphibia > Anura > Ranidae > Rana > Rana muscosa. The sequence continues at coordinate 170,001,906 of CM055118.1, forward strand.
AAAGAATGGTGCAAAGACGGGTACAAACACTGCGTTATGAGACTAATAAAAAAAAAAAAAAAAAAGTGAATGTAAACAAAATGAATATACAGGGTATCATGTAATCTGTGATGATAATCATAATATTTAATCAACTTAAAAGAAGAGAGTCCTGGTATAAAACATATAGTCCATATATAAAGATAAAACAGTAGCACTGATGGCAGCTCCCTTGAGAGTAAAGCAGACTCTGAAAGGCAAGATAAGAAACAGCAAGGTGCGCCTACTAAGTCCGGAATGGTAATATAACAGTTTATTAGTATAAATAAGTGATGGTGACTGTGCTGTGATTAAACTATAGTGGAAAAGTGAGGGAAGGGGCTAGGGCCAATCTAATAAAGGAGGACCAGAAAATGAGTGACGTGATAACATCAAATGAGTGACACAAATGCAAAAAAATGTTGATACATATAAATGTCACATATAGTGACCATGAACACTTGCAAAAAAATACAGATATATAATGTCCTGAATAAGTAAAAATAGTGCAAAAAAAAAAAAAGTGCAGAAAAAACGTGTGTTACAAGAAAAAACGCAGCACAGCAATGTGTGAACTGCAAAAAATAAGTCCAAAATGTACCCAATAAACTCTAAAGGATGAAAGTTCAGTACTGTAGTGAATCCCGTCACCATTAGTTGCTAGGGTGTTTTACCAAAAAACTCTTCAGTGCAGATCCACCACTGTGTTTTCAAGCAGCTTACCTCCTGGCTGCAATAAACAGCATGAAGTGCACTCCTGTTGTAGGCAGCAATGGATAGTCCTCTCAGCAAAAATCTCATTCACACTCCCATGGGATGTATAAAGGTATGTAAACGGAAGAGGGAAATAAAAAATGTATATAGCATAACTCTGTGGTACCAGGTTGATTGACTAAAAATAGATTTTCTCAAACTCACTTTTAAATAAGCGAGCATGCACATCAATCCACGAGCACTGAACTCGTCTCTCGGACTGCAACCTTCAGTGATAGTACCCCTCCAATAAAAGTGATTGCAAGATGCCTCCCAGGTGAAGATGCATGGGAAAGAAACACAAACAAGGAATAATGGTGTAGCTCTGAGAATCACAGAAATGGAGTGGCTGCAGTAGATGTTCTCACACTCACTTTTGGTGGAGGTGAGCGTGGGCAACAATCCACGAGCGCCGCGCTCGTAATGTCTGCGCTGCAGGCTAAGCCGATTAGGTCCCTCCAATATCGGTGATCACAGAGTGCACAATACCAATGGAATAAAAAAATTTGGAAGGCACATAGTGTGAAAGTGTAAACCACTAGACGTCTTTATTAAAAGCAATGGAAAAAAACTCACATGTAAAAGTGGGAGGGGGAGAGCTCCGGTATCCTATGAGCGCCGAGCTCGTTTCCTCACGTCCAGCTATGGGTGTATCTGTGCTAAAATCCTGACGCGTGACATCACATCACGTGACTTCTTCAGAGGATAGCACTAGATACACTGGGATGGTTTAAATAGTCTTCTGCTGTGGGCGAGCGGAGGCCATTTTGTTGAAGACTCCCATTGTTATCCTTGTAAAAGACACCAAAGAGAGTCGCGGCCATGTTTGCTGTGACTATATACTATACAATAGGAGGGGGGAGGAGGTGTTGGTAATCTGGCTCAAAGCCATTCTGGATATTTTGCACATGTTCTTTCACACGGATTCTAAGCAGTCGTTTGGTGCGGCCTACATATTGCAGTCCAAAGAACATGTGCAAAATATCCAGAATGGCTTTGTTAAACATAGCGTCTCGAGGCATTTTGCAGAGGTACATAATAGAGACCCCTCTCACCTAAAATTCTGGGGTATAGTACCATATAGTAGACCGTGGAGGGGAGGTCATAAAGTTCAGACGCTTAGCCAGATCGAGTCCCATTGGATTTTTTCTTTAGATACTTTTGCATCCAAAGGTCTGAACATTGAGTTTGACCTTAATTGCTTTTTAAGCGATTATTAAACATCCAGCTTATATTTCTCTTCCCTTTGCTATATTCAGTCGACCTTCGGGTTCTCCTGATATTGATATTAATCCACCACTTTTTCTTTACTGTATACCATGCAAGGAGACACCCATCTGCATATGTTTACTGTCGATACATGTAATTTTCATCATTGCTATGTATGCCCTTATGGCAATATACCACTCCCCCTCCTCACATTACCAGCGTGGGTGTATCTGTGCGGCTTTTCATATATATATTATATATGTGATTCCAATGATTTTAATAATTTTTTATATGCTGCCCTCACTGACTTTAGCATTGCAGCTTTTTAATTTTCAATTTTCAATTTCAATATTTAGTGTCTGGCGTAGTGTTTACGTTCATGCCACTATTTTAATACATGTATTCCCCCTTTTGTTTGGTTCCAAGTGTTCATGGTCCATGGATCTAGCAAATATCTGACTCACCATTGCATACATATGGGTTCCATTGGTTTGCGAGTATGCATCGTGCCATCTGCGCTTCAACATGAGCCAGATTACCAACACCTCCCCCCCCCCCCTCCTATTGTATAGTGTATAGTCACAGCAAACATGGCCGCGACTCTCTTTGGTGTCTTTTACAAGGATAACAATGGGAGTCTTCAACAAAATGGCCGCCGCTCGCCCGCAGCAGAAGACTATTTAAACCATCCCAGTGTATCTAGTGCTATCCTCTGAAGAAGTCACGTGATGTGATGACACGCGTCAGGATTTTAGCACAGACACACCCATAGCTGGACGTGAGGAAACGAGCTTGGCGCTCGTAGGATACCGGAGCTCTCCCCCTCCCACTTTTACATGTGAGTTTTTTTCCATTGCTTTTAATAAAGACATCTAGTGGTTTACAGTTTCACACTATGTGCCTTCCAAATTTTTTATTCCATCGGTATTGTGCACTCTGTGATCACCGATATTGGAGGGACCTAATCGGCTTAGCCTGCAGCGCAGACATTACGAGCGCGGCGCTCGTGGATTGTTGCCCACGCTCACCTCCACCAAAAGTGAGTGTGAGAACATCTACTGCAGCCACTCCATTTCTGTGATTCTCAGAGCTTCACCATTATTCCTTGTTTGTGTTTCTTTCCCATGCATCTTCACCTGGGAGGCATCTTGCAATCACTTCTATTGGAGGGGTACTATCACTGAAGGTTGCAGTCCGAGAGACGAGTTCAGTGCTCGTGGATTGATGTGCATGCTCGCTTATTTAAAAGTGAGTTTGAGAAAATCTATTTTCAGTCAATCAACCTGGTACCACAGAGTTATGCTATATACATTTTTTATTTCCCTCTTCCGTTTACATACCTTTTATACCAGGGGCGGATCCAGAGTCTTTTCTCGGGAGGGGCACTGGCAAAAAAAGTTTTTTTTGTGGGAAATTTATCGGGGAAATGGTTGGTGTCGGCGCTTCAATCATCCCGACACCATGGTTGTTATGGTGTCAGGATGATTGAAGCGCATTATTTCTAATATAACATTGTAATATGAAATTAAATAGTTCAATGCAGAATCAGTGGGAGCCCCGAGTGTGTCACTTGCCACCGTCGCCTGCAATTAGTGGGAGTCCTGAGCGTGTCACTTGCCACACGTTGTGGATTGTCACTTGCCACGTCACCTGCCACATCTTGTGGATTGTCACTTCCCACATCACCTGCCACACCTTGTGGATTCTCACTTGCCACGTCACCTGCCACACCTTGCTGATTGTCACTTGCCTGCCACCAGATGCAGATTGTCATTTGCCACGTCACCTGACACAATTTGCGGATTGTCACTTGCCACGTCGCCTGCCACACCTTGCGGATTGTCACTAACTTGCCTGCTAAGGTGTAGTTTTGGTTGTCTCTTGCTGTGTCCCAGACTCCCAGAGTCAGGCAGCAGAGAGATAATGTAATCTCTCTGCTGCCTGCACAGTGAGGGCGGAAGTTACTGCAGGAATGCAGGGCAGGCACGGGCGGTGAGAGATGATCTCATCTCTCTGCTCCCCCGCTCCCGGCTAGCTGATTGGCCAGCTGCCACACTGAGCCTGCTCTCTCATTCTCACCTGCGCTGCCAACACACTGAGCAGCACGGTCTGCCCACGAACCGCGCCGCCCCCGACAACAAACCACGCAGCAAGCGGAGCCGCCCGCTTTCTTACCCGTCTGTGGAGCCGCACGCTATTGCACCTGCCCGCAGAGTGGCCTGACGTGACTCACTGACGTCACTCGTTGCTAGACGCCAAGCGGCCCAGGCATTAGCAGCGAGTGCAGGGAAGAGGCTCCACCCACCTCCTCCTCCTATGCTCCTGGTATCGTGTCAGTGCGCCACGTAACTACATTAGACGAGTCTCTCTCTCAGCGCCGCTGATCGGCTGATGTGAGAAACTGAGAGAGAGACTCAGAGAGGCAGCGGCAGCCGCAGAACAAGTACGGTATATACTCGAGTATAAGCCGACCCGAATATAAGCCGAGGCACCTAATTTTACCCCAAAAAACTGGGAAAACTTATTGACTCAAGTATAAGCCTAGGGTGTCCTAGGCTTATACTTGCCTCACTTTGCCTCACTGTGCCCATGCCTCACTGTGCCCATGACTAGACTGATTTTTAACATGGAAGTCTATGGAAGGAGTGCCCGGCTTTGAAAAATCGGTTCTCCAAGACACCAAACTTTTCAAACTTATAGAGGAGACATGGGGCTACATGTGTGCCAAGTTTGGGGTCCAGAGGACCTACGACCGGCCGGTACCGGGTACGCAAAATCACTGGAGAAATGACCGTTTAACATTGGAGTCTATGGAAGGGGTGCCCGGGTTTAAAAAATCAGTGCTCCACGGCCGTAGGTCCCCCAGACACCAAACTTTGCACACTTGTAAAGAAGACATGGGGCTACATGTGTGCCAAGCTTGGGGTCCAGGGGACCTACGAACGGCCGGTACCGGGTCCGCAAAATCACCAGAGAAATGACCGTTTAACATTGGAGTCTATAGAAGGGGTGCCCGGATTTAAAAAATCAGTGCTCCCCGGCTGTAGGTCCCCCAGACACCAAACTTTGCACACTTGTAGAAGAGATATTGGGCTACATGTGTGCCAAGTTTAGGGTCCAGGGGTTCTACGGCCGGCCAGTACCGGGTCCCAAAATTTCAGGAGATCAGGCGCAAAAAAAAAAAAAAACAGAGCAAGCAAGTGAGTGTGACAGATGGTCTTGGGGGGGGGGGGGGGCAATTGCCCTGTTGCCCCCCCCCCCTGGATCCGCCACTGTTTTATACATCCCATGGGAGTGTGAATGAGATTTTTGTTGAGAGGACTATCCATTGCTGCCTACAACAGGAGTGCACTTCATGCTGTTTACTGCAGCCAGGAGGTAAGCTGCTTGAAAACACAGTGGTGGATCTGCACTGAAGAGCTTTTTGGTAAAACACCCTAGCAACTAATGGTGACGGGATTCACTACAGTAGTGAACTTTCATCCTTTAGAGTTTATTGGGTACATTTTGGACTTATTTTTTGCAGTTCACACATTGCTGTGCTGCGTTTTTTCTTGTAACACACGTTTTTTTTTGCACTTTTTTCTTTTTGCACTATTTTTTACTTATTCAGGACATTATATATCTGTATTTTTTTACAAGTGTTCACGGTCACTATATGTGACATTTATATGTATCAAATTTTTTTTGCATTTGTGTCACTCATTTGATGTTATCACGTCACTCATTTTCTGGTCCTCCTTTATTAGATTGGCCCTAGCCCCTTCCCTCACTTTTCCACTATAGTTTAATCACAGCACAGTCACCACCACTTATTTATATTTTCAATTTGTCTATTCTGGATTGGACCCCCTGGTGTTTGCTGCAGTGTCCCTCCCACCGTTTGGCCCCATGTGCCCAGTCTGGCTAGCGCGGGTGTTCTTTATATTTTGAGAACAGTTTATTAGTATAATCAGTCAAATGGCTACTCACATGACAGTAGTGAGAAACAAGCATGGGTGTCTCAATATGGGGTGTGCGGTCACTCTGTTGTTCGGGGATACATCCCGAGTGTGGTCTCAGTTAGCTGCAAAATTCCTGGACTAGACAGAGGGATCAGTAAAATAGAGCCAGCCGGCCTGTGTTCTGCTCTGCAGGTGCATGCGTGTCAGTCAGCCTGTGATGGAGCCTGCCGGCCTGTGTCCTGCTCAGCGGCGGCATGCGTGTCAGCGTGGAACGCACTCGGTACGATCCGGAAGTGACGTCGGGATGTATCCCCGGATAACAGAGTGACCGCACACCCCATATTGAGACACCCATGCTTGTTTCTCACTACTGTCATGTGAGTAGCCATTTGGCTGATTATACTAATAAACAGTTATATTAACATACTGCACTTAGTAGGCGCACCTTGCGGTTTCTTGTATATAAAATAAATATATATAGTCAAGAAAAAATTAAATCATAAAAATTTAAAAAAGTACAGACACTGTCCACTGCCCTACTGACACCAATCTCTGCCCTACTGACACCATCCACTGCCCTTATGATAAAGTCCACTGCCCTACTGACACCATCCACTGCTCTACTGACCCCAACCTCTGCCCTACTGATATGTCCACTGCTCTACTGACTGACACCGTCCACTGCCCTATTGACACCGTCCACTGCCCTATTGACACCTTCCACTGCCCTACTGACACCTTCCACTGCCCTACTGACACCTTCCACTGCCCTACTGACACCCTCCACTGCCCTACTGACACCCTCCACTGCCCTACTGACACCCTCCACTGCTCTACTGACACCCTCCACTGCTCTACTGACACCCTCCACTGCTCTACTGACACCCTCCACTGCTCTACTGACACCCTCCACTGCTCTACTGACATCAACCTCTGCCCTACTGACATACCCATTGCTCTACTGACATCATCCACTGCCTTAGTGACATCAACCTCTGCCCTACCTACACATCCACTGCCCTACTGACACTGTCCACCACCCTACTGACACTGTCCACCACCCTACTGACACTGTCCATGTTTTAATACAGTTTAAATGTTTGTTTACATTTATATATAAGAGTGTGTGTATATGTATGTATGTATGTGTGTGTGTGTGTGTGTGTGTGTGTGTGTGTGTGTGTGTGTGTGTGTGTGTGTGTGTGTGTGTGTGTGTGTGTGTGTGTGTGTGTGTGTGTGTGTGTGTGCATATATATATATATGTATATATGTAGCGGCCTCACCCCCTTCACATGTTTATCGGTTGTCCGAAAGCTCTTGTCTAGGGGTACCTGGGTTTCGAGAGTGAGGTGCGCTACGGCCCATGTCCTCCCCATGGCTGTGGGTGAGGTGAAGGCCAGCATCAATATCTTCCTCGGGCCAAATGTGCATTGGGTTGCGGAACTTAGCCCTGCTATGCTGAAATCTCCCTTTGCTCCCATCAACAGAGTCCATACACCGATCACAGTCCAACTGTTAGTTTTATTCCGTAGCTCCACAACAAACAATATATGGCAGGATACGGTGGGATGAGCAGGCCGAGGCACTATCCGGATTGTAGTCCCTACACCCCCTGTGCTATGACCAGGGGTTGCAGGAGTCTTGATTAGAACAACTTCGCTGCGCTGCGGCCCCTATCAGGGGAAGATGACCCTCCAAGGGAGTTACCGGAGGCCCGTCCGTCACCGGGTTGACGCTGCTCCGGAGTCTTCAGACGGGTGACCTCCCCAGCCTCCTCACCTCAGATGCGGGTCCCCTCGCAAGGGGCACCCTGGAATCACTTCACCCTCGCGGGACCCGGTCGAAGTCACCAGGTCCCAGGCCTTCTACAAAGTACCTCACCCCAGGCTGAAGGTGCCTGGGATGGACTCCAACTCCAGCTTCATTCCGGCCAGGCCTAGGGTGCCCAGGCCGGAACCTTGAACCGCCCGCACCCAGGCCGAGGGCGCCTGGGTACGTGAAGAGATGATCCCCCCCAAAGACCTCGTGGCGAGGGCGTCTCCCCCTTTTATCTCCTCCCATCGACACCACGGCGGGTTCCCCGCCCCAGCCGTACCATCTCCAGGAAGGGACAAAAAGGGTAACACTGTGGTAGTGATTCTACCTCGAGCCTGTAGGTACCCCGCCACCCACAGGCCAAGGAGAATATTGCACCACCCAATCCTCCACGAATAACAAAAAGGGGTCTAATCCCTGACATAATTACACACCTGGGTCTCTCTACCCCCAGGTGTATCCCACTAACTTTGAAGACCCCGCTACACATATATATATATATATACACACACACACACACACACACACACACACACACACACACTTGTATGTGTTTGAGCTCTGGGGTGCACACCCTAATGCAATAGGCTGCACACACCCATGCTTAACATCAGTGCATGGAAAATAAATGTTTTCTTTTATTATAGTCTACTAATTTGATTGTGTTTGATGCCCTGGTCAGCGCTCAGAGGAGGGAATGAGATTTAGTTAGGAAGGCAGGAATTTCACACAAGAGTGACATCTTAATCCCCTCTGGAATTCAGAGTCTCTTTCTGAAATTCATTTCAGATGGAGCTAAAATACTGAAGTAAATTTTTAGCAGCTGGACTTTTCTTTTGGTGAACATGGAAGGAGAGACTAATGAACAATCTAGGTTGAACTAGATGGTCTGGTGTGTTTTTTCAACCTGACTATATAATGTAGCTATGGAACCATGCCAGGACTAATCATTGCAACGTCTAATGCCTTGTACACACGACCGGATTTTCCGATGGAAAAAGTCAGACGGGATCTTTCATCGGATATTCCGACCGTGTGTATGCCCCTATCGGACTTTTTCCTTCGGAAATTCCGACGGACTTGGATAGAGAACGTGTTCTCAATTTTTCCGACGGACAAAATTTCTATCGGAAAATCTGTTCGTCTGTATGCAATTCCGACAGACTAAAAACCACACATGCTCGGAAACAATTCAACGCATGCTTGGAAGCATAGAACCTAATTTTCTCTGCTTGTCGTAGTGTTTTAAGTCACCGCGTTCTTGACGGTCGGATTTTAGTGTGACCGTGTGTATGCAAGACGGCTTGAGCGGAATTCCGTTGGAACTCCGTCGGACAAACCGTCTGACTTTATTCTGACGGACAATCCGGTCGTGTGTACAGGGTATAAGAAAACTTTGAGGCTGCCATGGCAGACTTCTCATTTTGTAAATGTTGATTACCTGGCTATCATGTCAATCCTCATGCTTCTAAACTCTGAAAATGACTAACCAAAAACAAGTATTGAGATAAAGATTTCATATAAATTGAAAGAATATATTACATCAGCTTAAATTAATTATTAAGAGAAACATATAATGCTTTTGGGTCAGTTTTTTATTTTTGTTTTTTAATTAGCCAGGAGCAAATTGCAGCAACCCCTTGCCACCAATCGGACATTATCTATCCTTGGTCTTCACTAAATGGATAAAATCTGCTATTTGATTAGTTGTCACTAAATACTGCTACACTACATGTTAGGAGGTAGTGTATTGTAGAACTCTCTCGTCCCGTTAATCATGTCAGTGCTTTATCGACAGGTATACTCCCTAGGTGGGATTCCACGGCTGATACGTCTTCTGAGCAATGAAAATGAGGAAGTTCAGCGGGCAGCCTGCGCGGCTCTCAGAAATTTGGTGTTCGAGGACAATGATAACAAGCTGGAGGTGTGTGAGCAGAGGGGGATGCCAATTCTACTGAACCTGATGAGAGACACACAGGACCTGGAGATAAAGAGACAAATCACAGGTGAGGCCTCTACTTTTATATATTGGAGGTGGTAGTAGGGTTGCCACCTGTCCGGGATTCAGCCGGACAGTTCGGGTTTTGAATCATGTGTCCAGGTTTCAGGTGGGCTGAAACCTGGACACATTATTCAGACCAAGCTGTGGTTCCTCAAGTAACCAAGATAGTCACACACAAATCTGTTGCCATCCGAGAGCTGCGGGCGGTTGTCTGGAGGCAGGTTTGGCATTACTGGGATGCAGGGTGATGATGTCAGCAATAACAATTTGACCACAATCACTGTTCGCTTTGGCACGCTATGCGCACCACATTACTACTCTCCTTGAGGCACCCAAAGGTGTCCCAGGCTGCTAAAATGTTCGGGTTTGGCTTTAAGAAAAGGTGGCAACCCTAGGTGGTAGAGCTGCCATAAAGCCATATATATTTGCCAACAACCAGACTTACAATGGTATTTAGGCATTGGATAGGAATGCTGAATCTGAAATGGTAATAATGTTTTCATTTTGACTGTTGGGCTTTCAAGCTAACGATTGCAATACTAATTCAAAATATCTGCTCACTAAAAATACATTGGGGTTGATTTACTAAACCTGGAGCGTGCAAAATCTGGTGCAGTTCTGCATACAAACCAATCAGCTTCCAGTTTTTTTTTTTGTTTTTTTTTTGACAAAGCTTACTTGGACAAGCTGAAGTTAGAAGCTGATTGGCTACCATACACAGCTGCACCAGATTTTGCACTCTCCAGTTTTAGTAAATAAACCCCAGTGTATCCATCAAGGCACTAAAATCTCATATAAGCTTTGACGTGTTTTTAAATCTGCAGTTTTCATCAAAATATTACCCATTCAGGAACTTTTAGTAGAGTGACAACATTCTTGGTCTCCCAGTTGTGCTCCCCCATTGTCCACCTGTCATAGGGACTTCTCATGTAGACTACAAGTGGCCATTTCCACACAAATTATGCAGACATGATCCGCTGCTGTCACCATCAGGAAATCCACCCTTAGAAAATCCAATCTAATGCTAAGTTGTCACTGAGGTGCATGTAGACATGAAGTGGCCACAAAGAGGCAGAGGGACGTCAAAAGCACAAAGAATACAAAAATGCAAAAACTAAAAATCTTTATGATTCACGGTACTTAAAGTAAACGATCACCTTGTAAAACAACCCATTCGGTTTAAAATGGAAATAAAAGGCAAAACATTTTTGTATAGATATAAAAAAACAATATAAATCCATTTTTTTATTTTTTATAAGTGATCACATTCCCTCTGTTCTCAGCGGTATAAGAGCTGGGGGGAGGAGAAGCAGCCGTACACTGATCTTCCCAGTAAATGACTGTGCAGCAGGGGCATGTCAGGACAAGTCTCATCAATTGAAGAGAATATGCTCCCAGCATAGCTAGAGAACTGACCATGGGGTCATGCAATACAAAAAGAACAGGATACTTTCTCATACAACTACATGGTACAGCAGGCACATATCAGGAATATGAAGTGTTGAGGCAACAAATGATTTAACGCTGGGCATACACAGATGACATTTTGGTCAGTTCCTGATGAACAGGCCAAAATTCACCTTGTGGGTGGCGCTGTCAGCACCTTCCCATCCGGCATTCTTCATTTTCCAAATAAATGAAGCTGGGCAGAAAATTGTCACCCAAACAGTGGCTACATCCAGGCAGATACAGATGCTGTACGGGTATTCTGACAGCTAACAGCACCAGCTGTCAAAATACAACAGCTGCAGCGATAGATTTGTCCACCTGCGCTACATAGTGTGCATGGCAGAATCAGTTTGATTTTATTTTTATTTTTTTCGTTCAGCCTGCAATAATTGGTTGATAATAATGAAATATGTGGCCATATATCTTCCTCATTCAACAGAATGCAGTTTGTCTCAGGGGAATTTCAAGTTTATGCGTATAGATTCATTTTCTTTATTTTGAAGCACAGATTTCTGCACATTGTTTTGAATTTTCTACGCCCAAATGAATTTTTTTTTTTCTTCATGCAAAGTGAAGAGAAGTATTCAGAATTTTCATTGGTGCCAGTGCAATAAAATGGCTAAAACTGCACGAAATGTGTCTGTGCATTCACCTTACATTCTAACGAGTCTGCTCGATGTGCACAAAAAAACCTTAAAGTGTTACTAAACCCAGTAATATGAAAATAGTTCATCCCCCCCAGTGCCCACAGCTTTTAAATCTTAGGTTTTTACCTTGAAATACTGCCACTATATATATAAAAGAGAAAAGGGAGTTTTTGGGACTTTAGCTGAGGCAGGAACCAAAGGGGTAACTGCCGTCATCCCTATCAAAATTACTTAAGGAGGGGAGAGCGAGAAGTGGGACTTTAAATGAAGCACACAGCAGTAAATTGAGAAGTCAAGCGAGTAAGAAAATTGGATTTATTTTGTATTGTACATTCACTTATAGCATATATTGGGCATAAAGCCTCTAAACCATAAGTATTTAAATGTTTACAAAACAAATACATGAGAATACACAATTTGATATACATTTACATAATGAATACAGAGATCGCATGATTCAAATAGCAGACAGGTAAAAACATGATTACGGTCATAAAAAATAATAAAGGGTCCATGGTATAAAATGATGGTGATAATTAGTGGCTCTACGCGTTTCGTGACCTGGTAGCCGCTGATCAGGAGCATAAACCATGGAATTTAAATTTAAAATGAGAAAATATACATATCTAAATAATCTTAGGTAGTTTGGGTTGGGAATTATGGATGATAAAAAAGAAGACAAAAAAATGATAATCATGAGCACGGGGAGATTTGCTTGGGGGAGAGGGAGGGAGGTTCATTTGGTAGAGAAAACTTACATCTGCAAACTGCGCGAGCGTGGCGCGCCAGCGTGAATCGCCAGTGCACGCCTGAGCTCAGGGCCGTGTAGTGGTCTGAAAGGGTAGCAACCGCCAATAGAGACAAGTCCCAGGCAGGTAGTGTTGGTTGATGCCCTACACAATGGTGAAAAAATAGCCCCTATGGGGAACCAGAAATGTAAATAGGTGTAATGGTGTGAGGTGTGGTAGGTGTATGTGAAATTAGGTGTGAAATAGAAGGTGTAGGGAGGATAAGTGCATGAGAGGTGAAGGGATGAATAAAGGAATGAATTGTAAGTGTTATGCTGCGTACACACGATCGTTTTTAATGTCATTTTCAAAAACGATGTTTTTCTCGACGTGATTTTTCTTGTTTCCTCTCAAGCTTGTCTTGCATACACACGTTCATTAAAAAAAACGCTCGAGCAAAGCGCAGTGACGTACAACACGTACGACGGCACTATAAAGGGGAAGTTCCGTTCGAATGGCGCCACCCTTCATGTTAGTAAAGTTTGTTGAGCGACGATTCGCGCTTTTCAGCCTCGTGCTTTTCAGTCTGTTACAGCGTGACGAATGTGCTATCTCCATTACGAACGCTAGTTTTACCAGAACGAGCGCTCCCGTCTCATACTTGATTCTGAGCATGCGTGTTTTTTTTCCCCCTCGTAAAAGCATACACACTACAGTTTTTCACATCGTTAAAAAAAACGACATGAAAAAATAGAGCAGGTTCTCATTTTTTTAGGCCATTTTTCACGTCATTAAAAATGCTCTGGAGCCTACACACGATCGTTTTTAATGCCCAATTTAAAAAATGGCATTTTTAACGATGTGAAAAACGATCGTGTGTACGTGGAATAAGAAGTAGAAAAGACAAGGTGAAAAAAGGGGAGAGAGAGAGAGGGGTGTAGAGGGTGAAAGGGAGAAAAAACTGAAAAACACAACAAAAAATGGGAAAGCGAACACAGAAAACAGCAAGAGCACAAGGTGAGAGAAAACTGAAAAAAAAAAGAGAAGTGGAAATGCATGTGTTTTCAACTAAAAGCCAGAATCCATATGTGTGTGAATGGTCCGAGAGGGACAGAAGGAAGGATGTGGTGTGGGTGAACCGGCCATGGGAGGTGCCTATATAGGTGTGCCGCTGCAGACAGACCACCCAAAAATCACAGAGGCAGCGACAGGCAAAGGGGAGGGGAACGCTTTCACCTGGGTGGCTCAGCCGTCTGGCGATTAGCACTAATTCAGCTCCCCATTGAGCCTGTCAGTGTGGAAGGAAGCCGCCATAGGTGGCATGCCAAGGAGGCGTGGACCTGCTCCACATTGGCGGCATGATGTTGATGCGCGGCAATAGCACGTCACCCGTCCCGCGTCAATGAGAGGCAGGGAAAGGGTGAGGATCATGCCATGCATCACAACTGACGGGGAGGAGGAGGAGACCTGCAACAAGCTAGACCGATGACACAGCCCAGGATGCACTGAGGCAGATCGGAAGAACAGCAACCATAAAAGTTGCTGTTCATTGATCTAAAAATTAAATGAATAAAACATATAATTAGGGATGGAACCACACAGCAGTAGTCTATTGCAGTAATAACCAAAAAAACACTGGCCTTTAATGGCCCTGTGACTCTATTATTCAATTAACTTTTTTTCCCTATGCTTCATTAATATATACATTTTCCCATCTTTATTATATATTTTATTCATTTAATTTTTAGATCAACCTAAGATTATTTAGATATGTATATTTTCTCATTTTAAATTAAAATTACATGGTTTATGCTCCTGATGAGCAGCTACAAGTTTGCGAAACGCATAGAGACACTAATTATCACCCTAATTTTATACCATGGACCCTTTATTATTTTTTATGACCGTAATCATGTTTTTAACTGTCTGCTATTTGAATCATACGATCTCTGTATTCATTATGTAAATGTATATCAAATTGTGTATTCTCATGTATTTGTTTTGTAAACATTTAAATACTTATGGTTTAGAGGCTGTATGCCCAATATATGCTATAAGTGAATGTACAATACAAAATAAATAAAATTTTCTTACTCGCTTGACTTCTCAATTTACTGCTGTGTGCTTCATTTAAAGTCCCACTTCTCGCTCTCCCCTCCTTAAGTAACTGCCACTATATACCTTTTTGGATGATCTGTATACCACGGTTACATGATAAACTGCACAGTTTCTACAGTGCTGAGAGTTCAGGTAGGAGGAGATTTCCACTACAGCCTTATACACGCCCACATGTGTGATGTCACCTGGCTAGCTCTGATAACAAGTAAATGTCCTCTCCAGCATAAAAAACACAACTGAGCATGTGCAGGTCGGCTACCCTGCCTTTGTTAGCTGGCTTTACCCAGATACAGTGCAGGAGGGAAGGAACTATACATACAGGATAAAACAGCCTTTTTACACAATGCAGAGGATTAACCCCTTAAGTTCCACAGTGAGTATAACAAGCATGCTATGCTGCATATACAGACTGATTTTACTGTTGTGGGTTTAGTAACACTTTAAATCTTAAAAATGTTTTTACTGCAGTATTTAATAAGGAACGGAATTTCAAGTTGAAATAATTTTTTATTGCAGTGAAATGTATGTGTTATACAGCAGAAAACAGGGGTGAACGAGCCCCAAGGAAGCCCCTAGAATGATATGACAGTTGCCCAACCCTAACGCATTCAGCCAGATCAGATGAGGCAATAGCTCTATGTCCGTGAGTTGTCCTCAAGCTAGCTGGCTGCTTATCATCACTAGTTACAGTCCATTGGGCAGGCTAAAATAACACGTTGCTGGTGAATGAATTTATGCAGGTGACGATAGGATGTTGTTGTAGGCGTGAAGCTACTCAGTGTTCTTAGGAAATGGCCTGGAATATGAGACGTGTCCGCTATCTTATGATGTTTTATGACTCACGCTGCCAAGTTTCTGACAAGCCTGTGCCAAGTGTTGACAAGCTAAAGACTGATGGGCACAATGGCTGAGCACACAAGCTGAAGATAAGTTGGATGTACTGCAAGTGCAGCTGCCCACCAGCCCAGCAAATTATGGCAAAACAGACCCATGGGGAAATGTAACCCATGTGGTCCTACAGGGGTAATAAAATGGTTCCTTACCCTACTGAAATCACCCACGAACATTAGACCAGTCTTTCTCAACCTTTTTTGAGTTAAGGCACCCTTTAAAATATTATGGGCAATCTCGAAGCACCCTTTAAAAATTATGGACAGTCTCAAGGCACCCTATTCTAAAATGTAAAATCTATTCTAATAATTTCACATAATGCAGCAACATTCACACAAAGTAGGACAACCAACGTTAGAGGGGATATATTCTTGCAAAGCAAATACTCTTTTGCACACTGGTACTGACTAGCATTCCAATATTTCTCTTCTCCCTCAGTTTTTCTTCTATACTCGGCTAATGTGACCCCAACCCTGATGGAGAGGGCCAGGAGAGGGGGATACAAGGATACTGTGCAGACGACTGACATCTTTCATAATAACTGATAGTCATTACATTAGGACGCTAGAAGGTTGTAATGGTGCACAAGGAAAACCTGTCGCTTTTGTGTAACTAAAAGGCAGGCTTATCCACCCGCTGGCTTGTATACAATTATTGGGCAATTTTTAGGCATTTCGCCAAGGCACCCCTGAAGAAACCTCAAGGCACCCTGGTTGAAAAAGGCTGCATTAGACGATGCATTAGACGATAGTCATCACGTATCAATGTTATTTCTAAGGAACGCTACGGTTGTTGGCCAATATCTGAAATAGTTGATGATTGCCAGGGATCAACTTTCCTACAAATAGGCTCAGCCAGGGAGTGTCAGCCAGAGTCGTGAAGAAGCAACGACATACACAAATGGTCACCTTCCTGTTTATGAACATCCTGTATTTTTTGCAGGCACCTACAATTTTTCTTCTGGTTAGTTTCCTAGACCACTGCCAATAAAGTACTTTCTGTCATTGACTGTAAAATGACAGCTCACTAGGCTGTCAATTACAAAGCCTTGCATATCTCCCCTCCCCATGTCACTAAACGCCCGCTGAGGCCTGAGGACGCCTGGCAGGTGTCCTGCTGTGTGCTGGCATGGAAACTGTGTCTTGTGGTGTTTTTTTCTTTAAACTGTATTGAAATATTAAAGTGACATTTTGTTTATGCCTATCTACTGCAACAGTACGTTACTGAAAAATGTAGCATGTTTGCATTTTTCAACATTGCATTGTACATCACACCACAAATGTTTCCTATGAACCCTTGTGATGACTGGCATTGCTGTTGATCATGTGCAGAAAAATTAATGTAAACAGGTCCTAATTGTGGAAAAGGTCCCTAATTTAGGTAAATGATTACAGAAATGGGCTAGGGTCAGGCTAGAACTTTTATTTCCCCTCCACCTGCTTAGTAAGGAGCCATTTTTAGTTTAAAGTGCATCTAAATCCTATTCTAAAACAAACCTATTTAACAACACCCTTTTTCCTTGTAACATGTTTCAGGTTACAGTACCTGGCCCCCTCACCCCCCTGAGCCCCTTACTCTGTGACAGTGAGCAGGGGTTCTTTTCCCCCCCCGCAGCTGCTGTCACATTTAAAATTGGCACAGAGATCTGTTAATGCATAAACTACAAGTCCCTTCTACCACCGCAGGAGATGGTCTGGCAGTTCTCAATGGACCATGAGTGTGTTGATCAGCACCCTCATTTGTCTATTGGAGGGAGAGTGTCTGACATTGGTCCTGCGATGTTGTGATTGTGGGTGCAATACTTTCACCTTTGTTTCCCACAAATGAAAGCATGCAAGGTGAAACATACTACACCCCCTCGTCTTTCATTATGTCAATAAATATATGTAGAAACAATTTCCTGCCAAATATTTTTTAATTATCTTCAGCTTCAGTGATTCAGACAGCCAGGTCCATGGCCACACTTTTTTTTTTTTACTGCAGGTTAGCAATACAGCTTAAACCTGTGATGCCCCATACACATGATCAGAAATTCCGACAAGAAAGGTCCGATGTGAGCTTTTGGTCAGAAATTCCGACCGTGTGTAGGCTCAATCGGACTTTTACTGTCGGAAGTTCCGCCCACAAAAGATTGAGAGCAGGTTCTCTATTTTTCCGACGGAAAAAGTTCCTATCTGAAATTCCGTTCGTCTGTATGCAATTCCGACGTGCAAAAAAACACGCATGCTCAGAATCAAGCAGAAGAGCCGAACCGCCTATTGAACTTCATTGATCTCGGCTCGACGTATGTCTTGTACGTCACCACGTTCTTGATGGTCGGAATTTCTGACAAGATTTGTGTGACCGTGTGTATGCAACACAAGTTTGAGCCAACATTCCGTAGAAAAAAAAACACGGTTTTCTTGTCGGAATTTCCGATCATGTGTACGGGGCATAAGACAAAAGGCATAATGAGCTAGTATGTATCGCATACTAGCTCATTATGAAATACTTATCTTAGAACGAGGCGTCGGCAGGTGATCCCGATCCACGCCGAGGGAGCTGACATTTTCCCTCTGCGTATCTTCCGGGTATCGCGGCTCTGACGCTGTGAGTGGCCGGAGCCGCGATGTTGTCACTCCTGCGCATGCGCGCGGGAGTCTTCTTTCCGGCAAGGTCCGGCAGCGTCTGCCAGACCTTCATCCGGGCATTCAGAGCGCATGCGCCGCTGACATCAGCAGCTGCATGCAAAGGGAATATCTCCTAAACCGTACAGGTTTAGGAGATATTCTTTTTACCTACAGGTAAGCCTTATTATAGGCTTACCTGTAGGTAAAAGTTAAAACAAAGGGTGTACAGCAGCTTTAAGCTGGCCATACATGGTTCGAAATTCGTCCACTTCAGCAGGGACTGTCGACTTTTGTCGAATGGGATGTTGGAAATCTTTCATTTAATGGGCTTCTGCAACGTTGATCAGTGTATTCTGACAGCGGAGGAGCCCTTGCTGTCAGAATACAATAGCGCAGTGGGACAGATTTCTCCATCCGCCTTGCATATGTGGATGTGGAAACTGCTGGTTAATAAAAATAAATAAAAAATGACCCATCTATGGCCGGTTTTAACCTAGGTGAGGTGGCAGAAGAAAGCTAGTAATAGCCTGTTTTTCATAATTTTTTGCATTTTGAAAAATAAAACTGTTTTCCTTAATGCTTTTAGTCCAGCAATCGACTTTTAGATGAGCGTGATGGTTTGTTTTTCTCAAAAGATTCCGCAATCAGTTTCTCTCATGTCAGTGAGAAATGCTGCACATTGTAGATTGATGCAGATTCCCAGCCCTGTCACACGGAGCACAAAAACAGTCTAAAAATACATGTGTGCAAGGCGAGGAAACTGCTTATTAAATGAAGGTTTTCATTGTACAGAAACACATTCTGACTTCTTATTATAACATCTACCTGGAAGCAATTCTTGTTCTTACTTTGATGTGTAGTGCTCACATGTACTACATTATAAAGCATAATTGTAGCTTTAAGAGGCAGCATATCATCCTATCAGGGGGTATGATCAGCATACTTGCTGAGCAACTGTTTGCTGGACTACATAAAAAAAAAAAAAACGCAATAAACATTGATTGGTTTGCACAAAAGTTATAGCGCCTACAAAATAGGGGATAGATTTATAGCATTTTTATTATACATTTTTTACTAGTAATGGCGGTGATCTGTGATTTTCACCAGGACTGCGACATTGTGGTGGACAGGTCAGACACTTTTGACATTTATACAGAGATCAGTGCTATAAAAAATGCACTGATTACTGTGTAAATGTCACGGGAAGGAAGGGGTTAACACTAGGGGGCGATCAAGGGGTGAAATGTGTTCCCTCGTGTGTGTTTCTAACTGTGGGGGGATGTGACTGACTAGAGGAGGAGACAGATCGCTGTTCCTGATTAGTAGGAACAGGAGATCTGTCTCTTCTTTCCTGTCAGAATGGGGATTTGTGTGTTAACATACACAACTCCCCGTTCAGGCTCTCGTACCCGTGATCGCAGGTGGATGGCGGATTTCGCGCCCGCCGGCCACGCTCATCGGGTCCCCCGCCGTGCAGCGGGTGCGCCTGCTATGGCTCTTTTAAAGGAGCCGACGTACGGGTACGTCGATTAGCGGGAATGAGCCGACCTGTCGCCATATAATGACGGCAGCTGGTCAGCAAGCGGCTAAGCACTATTTAGCATCGCTTATCTACAGTTTGATAAATCATTGCCTTAGGCTGGCCATACATTATACAATTTTCTTATTCAATTTCCTTTAGATTCACTCTCAACTATGTAGTGCAAGGGCCTGCCTAATTGCATAAAATTTTAAAGTGTTTAGGTTTGACCTCATATTATATGGTTTTGGTAAATCTAAAGGAAAATTGTATATTGTATGGCCAGCCTTAAAGTGTCACTAAACCCACATCATAAAAAAGTCTCAATAAATGGTGTATTACATGCTGTTCATACTTACTCAGTCACTATGTGATTTGTTAAATGCATTCTGCAAAAAACCTGGTTGATCCTGTTGTTCTCTATCTCCCCCTGTTGTCTAAGTCCCCATTGCAGCTAGGGATTTTGCAGAGCAGTGTTGGCAACTGTGCACATGCTCATTTTTCAGTGAGTTTCTATGCTGAGCATTTCCTCCCTATCACATCTGAGCAGCCCATGTGACTATAAAGTCCCACATTTGGGTGTATACTCAGTGTTAAATGATTGCCCACTCCCTCCCTCCTCCTCCATACTCACTAGCCAGCTAAACACAATGAGATGTGTGAGATATTACATGTAGATTGATGGAGGCTTCATATCCCTCTTATTCTAAGACACAGGCTGGAGGGGCGTGAAACAACCTGTGACTGGCAGAAATCCACCCACACTATGTTACTGCTAAAAAATAATAAAGATTTGATTTCAAATATATATTTGTATGACCGTTTAAAACAGTTTCTTGTTATTAATTATTTATTTTTACTCTGCATTCCAAAGGCTAATTTTTTTTTTTAACATGTGACCAGCAGCAGAGGACTAGAAGCTCCTCATGCTTATGTTTCCCTGCAGACAGGCTGGGAAAGAGCTTGGTCATGTGACAGCTGTTCATCGATTAGGAAAAATATGTTTTTTTTATTAAAATTACAGTGCCATCCTCCACGTACAGAAATAGAAGGGACAATGTAAATTAAACAGTGTGTGTTTAGTATCACTATAATGTTTACCACAATGGTGTATAGCTTTTGCTTTCCGTGCCCCATTCATATAATACAATTGATTTCCTTTTTTTTGCCTATACCATATTGTAGAGTATTTTTATCCCAGATTTTTGATAATTGCAGGCTTACTCTGGAACTTATCATCCAATGACCAGTTGAAGATTATGCTGATCCGGGACGCTCTGAGCAACCTAAACAAGAGCATTATCATCCCATGTTCTGGCTGGAAGGAGGGCGAGTACTCCAAGAGCGACATGATGAACGATTCTGACATCTTCCACAATGCCACCGGCTGTCTCAGGTAATAATATGTAGCTGTTACTCTGATTTTATAATGATTTAGGAAATAGGTTAAATTCACAATGCTTCAGCATCTGCCTGAAGGCACTCTGTTTTCAGCCATGTGATTGTAATGCCTTGTACACGCGTTCGGACGTTTGCCCGTGCAAAAGTCCGCCGTGAGTCCGTCGGAAGTCTGACGGAAAGAAAGAGAACAGGTTCTTTATCTAATGTCCATTGGACTTCCAACAAAAAAAGACTGATGGAGGCTACACACGGCCGGACTTTCTGAGAAAAAAAGCCCGTCTGACTTTTTTTCTCGGAAAGTCCGGCCGTGTGTACAAGGCATTACTTTCAAATTTCATTGGACTGTCAATTTTATGACATGTTTGCTTGCGAATTGGTCCCACGGCCTATCTGTTTTGATGACTGGTGGAATTTTTCTTCTTCTTTTAATAAAGTCTAGTTAAAAAAAAAAAAAATCTTTTATGCCCTGTACACACGATCGGATTTCCGATGGAATAAAATCCGATGGAATTTTCCGTCGGAATTCCGATGAAGCTGACTTTCATCAGTCTTGCCTACACACATCAGACAAATTCCGACCATCCAAAACGCTGTGATGTACAACACGTACGACGGCACTATAAATGGGAAGTTCAAATCCAATGGCGCCACCCTTTGGGCTGCTTTAGCTGATTTTGTGTTACTGCGTGTTAGTAAAAGTTTGGTGTTAGCCGATTCGCGCTTTCATTCTCCGTGCTTTTCAGTCTGTTACAGCGTGACGAATGTGCTATCGCCATTATGAATGCTAGTTTTACCAGAACGAGTGCTCCCGTCTTGTAATTTAGTCTGAGCATGCGTGGATTTTTCTCCAAAGGAGTTCCACACAGACAATCGGAATTTCCTATCAGTTTTTTTTCCATCGAAGAAATTTAAAACATGTTCTATTTTTTTAGACCGATGGAAAAAAGTCCGATTGGGCCCACACGATCGGTTTTTCCGATGAAAAAAGTCCATCGGACTTGATCAGTATAGATCTATACAGGATCACAACATGCAGCAGTGGTGTATTTTAGTTTTGTGCAAGACTAAAACCGGGTGCCCCCCCTCCATCTAAATTTGTCCCATCCCAGCTGCTTTAAAATTGCGCACGCCCATGCAACGGCAACAAACTACGTAAATTTTACTATCCATAGGCATAGCTATAAAAGCTCTTACAGATTACCACTTTAGATTTACAGAGGAGGTCTGTTGCTAGAATTATTGCCCATTCTCTGATGTTCGTGGTGATACCTCACATGTGTAGGACGATTGCCTTTTGCATGCATGTGGGACCGACACGTACTTTCGCATTTGCGTGCGAGCACAGGAGGATGGTGGAGTACTTACATTTTTTTTTTTATTTAAATTATTTTATTTTTTTATTTTTACACTGTTGCTTACTTTTTTTTTTTTACTTTTATTGCTGTCACAAGGAATGTAAACGTCTTTGTGACAGTAATAGGCATGTGACATGTACTCTTTATGGAGAGGTCTGGTGCAGACGATTTCCGAGTAAACCGGACGTGATGTCATCGCTTCCGGTTTACTGTTACGAACAGCTGATCAAAGCTGATCCTGGCTGGTCGCTTGGGTCTCCTGGTGGGATGGGAGAGTCTGAGAGAGATGCTCCGATTTCTATTGCAAGAGCCAACCATCGGCTCCAAAAAAAGATATCAGGCATGATCCCGGTACAAGTGCCGCCCAAGGCAAACGCGGTAGATACGCCCCTGCCATACAGGTGTGTTGCATAAAATGTATCTGCATATTACAATTTATAGCCACGTGTGCATAGAGTTGAATACAATGTTTGTTGACTTTTGATAAAGTAAAAAAAATAACAAAGAAGAAAAGATTTGATGGATTGGTACAATAAATCGCAGCACAGGTGCACAAAGCACACCAGCGGGTCTGCATAATGAACAGTCACCATTGTGAACAATCCCTTAGCCAGAGTTCAGCTTAAATATAGTTCTTTCCTATCCATAATATTGTTGCATGATGAAAATGTTGCGATTGAAATGTGTGATCTATGTGTAGTAAGCCGGTTTATACAAGTTTTCTCTATGAAAGGTTGTTTTAAAATTCGTTCTTCATGTTTAATGCAGAATGATGATTACCCCTTTGATTAGCTGTGAAGTTACACTAAAACGGTAATAACATTGCTACATTGTAACTTTTCCTGACACTGCACAAACTGTTCTGTAAATGCCTTTTTTCACAGGAACAGGAGGAAAGTCCCAGCTGTCATGCTAGTAAATGCGACCGGAAAGCTGCAGAGAAGGAGGAGGCGCTGGGTGTATACACTATGCATGTCCAAAGTAACTTGATTACCTTTATTGGGCATGTGTAGCACACCTAATGTCCATAACTGGTTAACCCCTTTGTGCTAGTCTGAGTTAGCTATTTAAAGGGATCTTTATGCCAGAGATTGAAAGAAGGGCTCCCAATCTTGTGATTACTGTGATTGGCTATCACAGTTGTCACATGATGGAAAGCCCATCCTAACAGCTCCCAATAAATACACACTGGCAAAAAAACAGGCAGTGCCAGCTGTACAGTATATGTGGCAGCCTGGCGTTACAGTCTCAGCAGTTCAGTGCAATTACTCTTCCTTGGGATATATCAGCCATACAAGGAATTAAAGTGATTGTAAAGTATCGTTTTTTTTCCTATAAAAAAAATAAAATAAACATTTTATACTTACTTGCTCTGTTGCAGTGGATTTGCACAAAGCAGCCTGGATCCTCCTCTACTCATGTCCCTCTTCGGTGCTCCTGGCCCCTCCCTCTTTTTCAGTGTCCCCACAGCAAGCAGCTTGCTATGGGGGCACCCGAGCCGAGTCACATCTCCATGTATCCATTAAGACATGAAGCTCCACCCCCTCTCTCTCCTGATTGGCTAGCTGACTGTGATTGACAGCAATCAGGAGGGAGGCTTGTTATCTTAATGAAAAGAATGCATTAAGATAAAAAAAAAAACTTTTAACCTTTCTCTACCCTATCCAAAACTAAAAAAGAACATTTTGGCTTTAGGTATACTTTATAATTTACAACACACAATGCACATTTTTCCTAGCTAGAACTCTACGATCAGTATTGGGGGCATGAGCTTTGCTGATTGGAGAGCTTGAACTCTAAAGCCATGTACACACGATCGGATTTCCTATGGATTTTAAACCAATGTATTTTTCCATCGGAAATCCGATGAAGCTGACTTTCATCAGTCTTGCCTACACACCATCAGTCAAAAAACCAAACGCCGTGACGTAAAACACTCAGACGAGCCAAGAAAAATTAAGTTCTATGCTTCTGAGCATGCGTCGACTTGATTCTGAGCATGCGTGAGTTTTTTATCCGATGGAGTTCCTCACAGACGATAGTAATTTGCTATCGTTTTTTTTTTCCATCGGATAAATTTAAAACATGTTCTATTTTTTAACACCGATGGAAAAAAGACCGATGGGGCCCATACACGATCGGTTTGTCCGATGAAAAAAGTCCATCAGACTGTTTTCATCGGTAAAACCGATCGTGTGTACAGGGATTTACTCAGCAGAGGATGTGTTGGACCTCTGCAGAGAGACCACTGTCTCAGCAGAGAGAGCAAGAGTCCTTCTCTACAGCATGCTGGCCGGGGACAGGCTTTTTTTAAACTCAGGCTCTGGCTTTTTTTTTTATAAAAGCCAACTAAGGACTTTTGTACACTTTTTTTTTTTTTTTTTTTTTTTTTTTATACACCTGGAATGTTTTTAGCTGATGTAAATTGAAGGTTTAATTGAGCTTCAAAGGCTTAATTTTTCTACAAAGTAGATCATTAAGGAAGGAACGTAGCCAAGGCCACCTTTTTTCTCAGGGCTCCGACAATCAAAGTCATGCTCCTTTCAGAACTCTCCCTTTATTTTCAGAAAGCAGACTTACAAAATTCTTTCCCCTCACATTGACTACTCGGCTGCCAGGTCTCCTGACCATTCCTGTAAATCAGGTTGGCAGATTTGGCATTTGCTATTGTCTAAGCACAATGCCTCTTTCAGCCTGAAACAATTAAAGTAATCCTCAGACAACACAGCTTGAATCGGAGGAATTCTTTATATGTGAGAAAATAAATGAACAAGAAATATCTGATGCCTGTCTGACTCATAAGGGAAGCCATTTTAGCATGACAGGGCAGGACAGGGTTACATTCGGCGGCTGGTACTGCCCGCTAAACATGACAGGAGGGATACATTTTGCTGTGCATTTGTAAATCCCCATCTGCTGCCTTTGCAGTTTTAAAGGCCCATTTACACTAGATGCAGTGCAGTGCTTTATTTTCTGCATCAAAAAAGCATGGAAAGTATGTCACATGGGATCCAATGGCATAGTTCACGCCAGCGCAGTGTGTTCCAGTACTTTTAGTTTCCTGAAAAAAAAGTACAACATTCTGCTCTTTTCCTGCACAGAGACATACTGGAATGCAGCAAACGCATCAAAAAAAGTGTTAAAAACGTGCATGTTGGAGGATGTTTTTGTGGTGTGAATGGGCACTCAGTTGGGGTGTGGAAATAACAGTCCAACCTGTTGTTTTTACTTCTCCCCTCTCAACTACAAGTGTAACCAAGGCCTTAGTTTGGCTGTTTGCTGAACCTCCAAACAAGCAAAAATCATTAAAGTCATAAACATTTCTCTGGTTCCTACAGAGCTGCATTGTGCAAAATAACTGACTGTTGTATAGCTGCGCTGTGACTTGTAGTTCCTCCGTAGCATGAAGATTTCTGTGTGCTTGGGGCTACACCTGTTCTCTTACCGCTCAGTCATTTCACATACACAATGCACACAGCAATGCGTTAATAATTTACAAGGTGTACAGCTGGTGTCACATCGTCAGAGGCCGAGCTTAGGGCTTCTGTCTGCTGATGACAACAAATTATCACGCCATGTTGTCTAAGTTGCAGAGCTAACAGGCAGGATAATATTGTGGATAGCAGTTGATAAGCCTCAACAGTCTTAATATTTTCCTGACAAGCAGAATTGAAGTGGAACCCCATTACTATGAAGGAATAAGGATGTCTGCCAATTTTTTTGTTAAAGTGGAACTATAGGCAAATCTTTTTTTATTTATTCCATTTTGGATAGAGTAATGCCGCATA
Source organism: Rana muscosa (assembly GCA_029206835.1). NCBI lineage: Eukaryota > Metazoa > Chordata > Amphibia > Anura > Ranidae > Rana > Rana muscosa. Next base: position 170,028,152 of record CM055118.1, read on the forward strand.
CACACGACCGTTTTTCACGGCGTTAAAAATGCAATTTTTTAAATTGGGCATTAAAATAGATCGTGTGTGGGCTCCAGAGCATTTTTAACGACGTGAAAAATGGCCTAAAAAAAAATGAGAACCTGCTCTATTTTTTCACGTTGTTTTTTTTAACGACGTGAAAAACGGTAGTGTGTATGCTTTTACGAGGGGAAAAAAAACGCGCATGCTCAGAATCAAGTATGAGACGGGAGCGCTCGTTCTGGTAAAACTAGCGTTCGTAATGGAGATAGCAAATTCGTCTCGCTGTAACGGACTGAAAAGCACGAGGCTGAAAAGCGCGAATCGTCGCTCAACAAACTTTACTAACATGAAGGGTGGCGCCATCCGAATGGAACTTCCCCTTTATAGTGCCGTCGTACGTGTTGTACGTCACTGCGCTTTGCTCGAGCGTTTTTTTTAATGAACGTGTGTATGCAAGACAGGCTTGAGAGGAAACAAGAAAAATCACGTCGAGAAAAACGTCGTTTTTGAAAATGACATTAAAAACGATCGTGTGTACGCAGCATAAGGGTAGGTTTTAACCTCTGTAAAGTTTATTTTTGCCATCTTTGTCCCATTGGGGGGATTTCCCTTCACTTCCTGTCCTAAACTCAAACAGGAAGTGAGAGGAAATCCCTGCAAATTAAGGGAATCTCTTGGGGCCCCTCAGGTCACCAGAACATGTGTCCCCATTGGAAGATGTCCCCTCTATTACTTTTCTGGGGACAACCCAAAATGTGGGATTTTCTTTTACTTTCACTTTCAGGACAAATATAGAGGGTGGTATGCAACATCTTTGGAGCAGTGTAGCTCTGTTCCAAACGAATAGGCTCCCTAATGTGTTGCACATAAAACACACAGTAACAAACGTTCAATACACATGCATTATTTGCAAGGTACTGGTGTGAACATTTTGCCCTATTTTGGAGACTCTGTTGTGTTTTCAGGACAGGAAATTAAGGCAAATCTCCACACTGGGGATGTGGACAGCAAAAAGAACCTGACAGAGGGGTTTGACCCCTCCTTCTTCTAATTAGGAGTAAAACGTTTAGCTTAGAGCTGCACTTTAGGAGCAGGTATACGTGAAAAACAATGTTCTAAAACCCAAGACGTGTCATAATTTCCATCAGCGATCCAAAGTACATTTGATTTATGTCTCATATAAAGCCCTCTGTGGAAGCAGTAGTCTCTCTGTAGAGATCAGACACACCCCTTGAGTCAGACCTACTGTAGAGCTCTCCAATCAGCAAAGTGTATGCTCCCTACTGATTGGAGAGCTCCAGCTCTGACTCGGCAGGAGAAACCACTACTTTCACACAGAAAAAAGGGTCTTTCTCTGCAGCGTGCTGACAGGCAACAGACTTTTCTGCTCAAGCTTTGCCAAACTTACTGAAAATGTAATGGTAGTTGTTGGGATTCATCCCATAACCAAAGGGAGTCAGACTTCAGTTGCAACTTGCAAACCAACACTAGTTTCTGAGAGGCCCAAAGGAGAAGGTTTTCTGAGTAGCGGAAGTCATAGAAGGCATCTTGTGGTGTCTTCCCTTGGACAAGACTCATACGTTTAAAGTTTATACATGTAGCGGGGTCCCCATATTTGGGGGCCGCTATATTTGAAATTTAGGGGGTAGCCTGAGCATTAGTTTGGCTCAGGCTGTTTGTTTGTTTTCTTTAGGATTGGACTCTGCTCTGCTGCGATGTTGTCTGGTCGTACAGTTCCCTTTGACCTGCAGGTGGCGATGTTGCCCAGGTCCCAGGTTGAACCACAGGAAACATTGCAGCGTGATTGGGTGTCCTCTCTCAGCGGCCGTGCAGTGGGCGTGGTCGGCCTGCTGTGCATGCCGGGAGAGGGTACTTAAGGGGCAGACACCATTGGTGCGGGGTCTCCGTCCTCGGCACGTACCCCACCTTCTGTGGCCCTCATGGCCAGGGGTGCGTGTGAATGTGCTGGGTCCCGGGCACATTTAGCCCGAGGCCCCATTGTTCCAGGTAGGCCCAGTACCTTTTAACTGAGGCCTACAACCAAGCAACGGAATCCCAGGGTGCCCGTGGGAGGGTGACCCGCTCTGAAGGAGAGGCAACCAGGGGAGGAACTTTCTAAGGGGATCGGTGAAGGATGTCGCCGTCTCGGGAGAGGCCTGGTTACCTGTCAGAGGGAAGGATTCTGTGATACACCATAAGCTCTTGTAATGTGCCCCATTGGCACCTATGGTCTCTAGTTACAAGTGCTAAAAAGTTTGGGACTAATGCCGCGTACACACGACCGCTTTTAATGTCATTGAAAAAAACAACGTTTTTTTCGACGTAATTCTTCTCAAGCCTGCCTTGCCTACACACTATCGTGGAAAAAAATGCTCGAGCAAAGCGCGGTGACATACGAAATGTACGACGGCACTATAAAGGGGAAGTTCCTTTCGGATGGCGCCACCCTTTGGGCTGCTTTTGCTGATCCTCGTGTTAGTAAAGTTTGGTCAGAGACGATTTGCGCTTTTCAGCCTCGTGCTCTTCAGTCCGTTACAGCATGACGAATGTGCCATCTCCATTACAAACGCTAGTTTTACCAGAACGAGCGCTCCCGTCTCATAACTTGCTTCTGAGCATGCGCGTTTATTTCACGTGGTTAAAGCCTACACACAGCCGTTTTTCATGACGAGAAAAACGACGACGTGAAAAACGAAGAGAAAAATTAGAGCATGTTCCAAATTTTTTAATGGCCATATTTCACGTCGTGAAAAATGCTCTGGAGCCCACACACGATCGTTTTTAATGACCAAAATAAAAAATTGCATTTTTCTCGTCATGAAAAACGGTCGTGTGTACGCGGCATTAGGAGCTAATAGGTTCTGTGGCAGAGGATCTTCCTAACACGTCCCTAGAAGAAACAAAGCTAAAGTAATTGTTCGTGCTCCACTCCGGCTGCTAGGACCGTGAGAGAGATCTATCCGGGTGAGCAAAACCCACTCAGGCTTGAGTGGCGACGAGGGTAAAAAGGTGCCGCGTACCTGAACCTGCCTCCCTATCCAACTCTATCTCTATCTTCAACTTTTCTACTAAGTTAGTAGCAAAGAGAAAATAAACTCATCTGTTGGAGTTTAACACTGTCTGGACATTGACCATCTTATTAGAGAAAATAGACTTTTCCCTACACTCTAGGGACGAGAACCAACGGAACGAGGTAACTCGCTGCAGGACCCAAAACTGTTAACACCGCTCACCCTCTACACAATGGAGGATACTGGGCATGTGGCATGGTGTGTCCTATCCTGCAAGTGGACAGGGCCGTCGGAACAGGACAGGCAAACCAAGCAACTGCTTGGGGCCCCCAGCTGGCCTGGGGCCCCAGCAGAGCTGCCTCCCCTCCCGCAATTGGCGGCCCCTCCTCCCACGATTTGGCGGCCCCCTCCACCCTTAATTCGCGGCCCCCCACCCGCGATTGGCGGCCTCCTCCTCCCATGATTTGGCGACCCCCCCTCCCGCGATTTGGCGGCCCCCTCCTCCCGCGATTTGGCGGCCCCCTCCTCCCGCGATTTGGCGGCCCCCTCCTCCCGCGATTTGGCGGCCCCCCCCTCCCGCGATTTGGCGGCCCCCCCTCCCGCGATTTGGCGGCCCCCCCCTCCCGCGATTTGGCGGGCCCCCCCTCCTGCGATTGGCGGGCCCCCCCTCCTGCGATTGGCGGCCCCCCCTCTCACGATCGGCGTCGATCTCCCGCGTTAGCACCCCCCCTTCTGAATTAAAGCACCCCCCCCACCCCCCCCTGCTTGGGGGCCCCAAATTCTCAATCTGCTTGGAGCCCCCAAATTCCTTCAAACAGCCCTGCAAGTGGAGGTAAGCAGGACAGGGATCTGTGTGCTACATACAGATGACATGTTCTCTTTAATTCCTTTTATCACAGCGGACGCAGTCATGTAGTGCTATTTAGTAAACACTAGCCCTGTGGATCGACGTGCCAGGTATGGTTTCACAGGTAGACTTGGCTCCTGGCAGGATGTTTACAGACCAATGTACTTGTTGAGTCTTGTACACAAAGTATAACACTAAATACATTACTTTAAAAGGAATCTGCTTGCACTTGGCAGGGAGCTGGAGTACAATGGGCTGTACATGGAGGACTAGGATTGTCTAGAGAAAAACACAGCCTAGGATCATCCTGAATAATACATGCAGGCAGATGTTCCAATCACTCCTTATGGGGCATTACAACGTGGTGCTGACAGATATGAATAAAATATCAGACAAAACAAAATATTTAAAGGAGTGAGCCACCCAAACGTGGTATTTTAGTTAGAATTGAAGCCTGGTGGGCTGAGGCAACTGCTGGCTTCTTACAGGTCTTGGGTATTCCAACAGTGTGATCTCCCTGCAATAATTCCTGGCTCTGCTCCTGTCTATCTACGAGTTTTGGGTGTCTCCTACAATCTATTTGCGTTTCTGCTACTCCAGTTACATTCTCTATAGCATAACATAAATTTATAATCCAGCAGGGATGGTGGGAGCCCCTCAAAATGCGCACACAGTAAGTGTGCAGACCCGGGAACTCAGCTTAGGGATGCTAGCAAACCCTCATAGTGAGCACTGTGGGTGCACAGACCCAGGAACTCAGTGCAGGGATGGTGGGAAGCCCTCATAATGGGCACAGCAGGTGTACAGAGTCTAAAAACTTAGAGTAGGAATTGTGTAAACCCTTAATAATGAGCACAGCAGAGCCAGGAACTTAGCACGAGGATGGTGGGAACCCCTCATAACAGGCATAGAAGGTGTGCAGAGCCTGAAACTTAGCACAAGGATGGTGGGAACCCCTCATAACAGGCATAGGAGGTGTGCAGAGCCTGAAACTTAGCACAAGGATGGTGGGAACCAGTGTTAATTTTAAAATAAAATGCCATTTTAGTTTTAGTCGTATTACAGGCATACCCCGCTTTAAGTACACTCACTTTACATACACTCGCGAGTAAGGACATACCCACGAGTGTATGTAAAATGCCTCACAAGTACTGTACAGACATTTTGCAGCCGCAGTAGAAAGAGCTGAAGCTCCGAGAGCATAGCCTGCCCTGTTCCAGTGTGCCCCTGACACCCCCACTACAGCCCCTGAGACCTCAACTACAGTTCCTGACCCCCCACTACACCCTAGAAGTGAAAAAAGGTATTGTTTCACTTTAAGTACATTTTCGTTTTACATACATGCTCTGGTCCCATTGTGTACTTAAAAGTGGGGTATGCCTGTATAGTCTTTTGACTAAAATGCAATTTTAGTTTTAGTCGTATTTTAGTCATCTGAATTGTTTTAGTTTTAGTCGTAATTTAGTCGACTAAAATCTAATGGGTTTATTTAAATTTGAATACATTATTTAAAGTGGTTGTAAACTCTAGGACAAAAATAAAAAAACCTGCAAGACAAAGGCATAATGAGCTAGTATGCATAGCATACTAGCTCATTATGAATTACTTACCTGAGATCGAAGCCCCCGCAGCCGTCCTCGTACACCTCTCCAGCGGCCGACATCGCTCCCGGAGTTACTTCCAGGTATCGCAGGCTCCGGCGCTGTGATTGGCCGGAGCCGCAATGACGTCACTTCCATGCATGCGAGTGGGAGCCGCCGGCAACAGCACACTCACTGAAGCAACGGCACGTACGTGCCGTTGCTTCAGTGCACATGTGCCGATGACATTAATACAAATACAGGGGATATTTCCTAAACCGTTCAGGTTTAGGAGATATCTGGGGTAGCTACAGGAAAGCCTTATGATAGGCTTACCTGTAGCAAAAAGTGTGTTGTAAGGGTTTACAACCACTTTAAGCATTTCTGTAGAATTGCCAAACTCATTATATACTCCTGGAGTAAAAATCTAATAACATGTTATTATTTATGGTATTAAGGTTTGAACATGTAGTACAGACACAGATTTAGCCGTTGCGTTATATAACCTCTTTATAAAGAAAACCAAGTTTCATAAACAACTTGCAGAAGTACAACTTGAAAATATATAAAAAAAATAAATGTAAACTCTATTAGCTGTAATGTCATTGCACATATCACCTGAATATATTACCAACATTAAATATTAAAAAAATATATAAGTTTAGTTTTAGTCTTTTCACTAAAATGCCATTTTAGTTTTAGTCGTATTTTAGTCATCTTAATTGTTTTAGGCTTGGTTAACGCTATTGCGAATTGGATGCGAGTTTGCCGCATCCAATTCGCATGTCAGGAGATTGTGACCGGCTCATCTCCGGAGCGGCTCTGGTGCGAATTGCACAGGAGTCCTGTGTGTCTTCTGCTCCGTTGCAGGTCCGAATTCAGCCAAAATTTTGAAATCGGACCTGAAACAGTGAACAGGGACGCACCGGACCCCTGCTCTGAGCCGCACTGTGCTGCGGCGTGAACCCAGCCTTAGTCTTATTTTAGTTGACTAAAATAGTATTCATTTTGTTGACAAAGATATTTTAGTCGACAAAATTAACACTGGTGGGAACCCTTCATAATGGGCTCAGGAGGTGTGCAAAGCCAGGAACTTAGCATAGGAATTGTGGAAACCCCACATAATGGGCACAGCAAGTATGCAGATCCAGGAACTTAGTACAGGAATGGTGGGAACTATTCATAATGGGCACATTAGGTGTGCAGAGTCAGGAACTTAGCACAGGGATGGTGGGAACTCCTCATAATGGGCATAGAAGGTGTGTAGACCCAGGACCTCAACAGGGGAACGGTGGGAGCACAGCGGGAATGCAGACCTAAGGACTCTGGCCAATACATTCCACAAGATCATTGGTAGCCAGTGGCCAACATGCTGCACCTGTGTACTGCCCCCTTACCTTTGCATTGAGAGAATTTTTTTTTCCGCATGATCTAAGTCTTGCCAATGGTGGACTTTACTGGCACTAAACACGAGATTAAAAAACATTATTGAAATATAAAACATCAGTGTTTACTATTATAAAGTTTAAAACATGCTAATATAGCTTAAGAACAAAGAAGATAACTACAATTGTTAAAACCAAAATATGTGACATAACATTCTGGCTCCCGTATATACCCTTCAAACCATAGATACAACTTGTGGTCAGGAAGAAGAAATATTCTGTATATCGGACCACCTCAGCTGGTCAACGCGTTTCGCTAAGATGCATAGCTTCTTCCGCCCCCCAGACGTTTAGGGCCTGTGGTTGCCTCCACCTATCATGCTCAATATGAGGGGGGGAAAAAATGTGTAACCATGTTAGTGTATTATCACATTATATACAAATGTATGAATGATAGATGATGTGTTTTCAAAGGATGTATAAATATCAATTTGTAAAAAACTCATTATATTTGGCAGAATGTGACATCTTTTAACAGTGGTCCTGAAGAAGCTACGAATCTTAGCGAAACGGGTTGACCAGCTGAGGTGGCCCGATATACAGAATATTCCTTCTGCCTGATCACAAGTTGTATCTATGGTTTGAAGGATATATACGGGAGCCAGAATGTTATGTCATACAGTATATTTTGGTTTTACCGATTGTAGTTATCTTCTTTGTTCTTATGCTATATTAGCATGTTTTAAACTTTATAATAATAAACATTGCTGTTTTATATTTCAATAATGTTTTTTGGTCTCATGGTTAGTGCCAGTAAAGTCTACCATTGGCAAGACTTAGATCTTGAAAAAAACTTTTCTCTATAGACCCAATTTGGATGCGGTACAGGTAGAGGTCCTCTGTTTTTGAACTTACCTTTGCATTGTCATACCTGTACAGGATGACTATGCTAAAGCTTTTTGTATTAGTACTGCTTGGACCTTAAAGAAGGGGGTATGCCCCGAAAGCTTGCCCTGAATGTTTGGATATTAGTGCAAAAAAAAAAGTATCATGAACAGTAGTACTCAATGGTACTCAAATTGTGCTCTAATACGGGTACAATCACCTCAAGCATGATACAGGATGAAAAGCCTAAAATGGTTCATGAACCAGACAACAGGGGCTAGGAGGAACTACCACAGCTCTAAAATTTTATATTTTTCTTCCACATGTTCGTGCCTGTTGGAGGCATGGCAACCCCATAAAGGTCTTGACCTTGCGGCTCTCATGACAGACATCAAGCCTGGGATGTAAATCATGCTTAGGAGATCTTCCTAAATTTGGCGTAATTATATATATATATATATATATATATATATATATATGTATGTAGCGGGTATACACTTTTCTGTGTGTTAAAACTGGCAGAGACACCAGTGATGTGCAGTTCCCTGCAGCCCCACGGGTGGCGCTGTCGCCTTGGGCTGGGGTTGAACCATTGCTGTGTGCTGTTCCTCCTTTTTGTCCTCCCTCAGCAGACGTATGGTGGGGCGGGGAACCCGCCGTGCTTGCTGGGAGAGGGTATAAAGGGGCCGGCCATCTTTGTCACAGGGTTGAGTCCCGGGCACCTTCAGCCTGTGGGCGGTGGTTCGTGTCGGTCCCCTAGGCGACCTAGGCCTAGAGGACGTTTGGAGGTCGTGTTCCATCCCAGGCACCTTTAGCCTGGGGAGAGGTACTCGGATGGAGGTCTGGAGCTCAGTGCCCACCACTGAGTTCCGCGAGGGAAGGAGATCCTACGGAACACCGGGAGTGGGTACTCGAATCCGGAAGGCGTAATGGACTGGTGGGAGACACTTGCTTGAAGACCCGGTGCAGCATATTGCCGGTGACAGGTGAGCCTTCCATCGGAGACTGCTTGGAAGGAGATCCCCCTCTCGCTCGGAGACCGCAACCCACTTTCAGGAAGGAAAGTGGAGAGTTCATTGTGTCTGGGCCTACTCGCATCCACACCTCCTTGTCTGTTCTGTTCTCTAAGGGAGTCCAACTGATTGTGTTCACTTTTGCATTGAGAAGAATAAAGGAGTGTTGGACTTTAATGGTGTGGGGCTCATTTTCTGACAGATATTGTTCAAGGTAACTCTCTTTGGAGGCTCCAGGTGCAGAACACCGACCCGAAGGTAACATAAGAACTTTGCTTACACCACACAAACATCTGCAGTGAAGGCTTGGCGTGGTGACCCCGCACTCTCTCCTCTAAGGTACCCCTAGACAAGTGACAGAAGAGCTGATAAAGAGAGGAGAGAGAGGAGGCCGCTACACGTGGTGGCTCGGGTCCGGGATTGGTGTTCGTGCTACTATGGAGTTGAACGTGTCTGCCGGGAGGAGTTCCGAGTAGGTGGGCCACAGTATCGGCCAAAGTGCATCCCTGCTCGAAGTCGTGGACATGACCCAGTGAAGGGAAAGGCCCGCGCAGAAGAGCGAGAAAAGGGGGGAGCCCAGCCGTGTGAAGTAGTACACGTGGGGGTTTCTATTTGCACTGCGCCACCAGGCACACCCCCACCGCTTAGTTCGTGGGCGTGACTTAGAAAGAAAAAGAAGAAAAGCCCGCGAACTGGAGCAAAGGGGAGGAGTCCAATACGTGTGAAGGACTACACGTGGGACGTTGGCGCAAAACTTTTCAGTGCGCGATGGACAAACAGCGTGGGTTCCACTTCATCCTGCTACCACGTCTTTGACTGCTGCTGCTCCGGTGACTGATACAGGGATTCGGCTAAAGCCAAGGGGACGATTCGCCCTGTATTCATGCATGGACGTTGAGGCCATGGGTGTGATTTGTCCCGGCTGTTCGGGACTGGTGTGCCAACTGAAGCCATTCGGGCGATGCGAGGCCTGTGGGGAGTTTCTATTTGAAGTAGATCCAGCGGTTGAGAAGCCGAGAACCATCTACCCCGGCCGTGTTGCAGGCAGCACCACTCAGAGAGGAGGAATCACTGCTTTGACAGCCATCCCTGCGCGCACTGCAGCGACCGCGGAGGAGGTTGCGAAAACTCAAACGGGAGAAATCCGAGGATGCTGACTCGGTCACCACTGTCTCGCAGCGTCCACCACCGAAGAGAAAGACCGGCATGGTAGCCCCGACCAGCGGTTGTGGTGGACCATCTCGCCCGCTTACGCCCGGCCCGGAGGGATCCGTCGGCAGGAGTTCCGGACGTCCCGCCTCAAGTAAAGGCCGAGGTAAGCCAGGCGGAGAGATTTGGTGTGTGGGAGGAGGTGGTAATTCAGTCTCCACTACGGGCTACCTGCCTGCGGAGGAGTGTGACACCTCCGACCTGGAGTCGCTCTCCGATTTGGGAGACGATGTCGCCATTGATGAACTGTTTGCAGAAAAGGGCTGGGACAAAGTACCTCTTGCCTCGTCCCGTGGAACCAGGGACCCACCCATGTCTACGGGGGATAGTACACCCCGGGTGGAGGCACCAGCGCCGGAAGAGGGGTCCCGTCTTCAACTTGCCCTTACATTCCCGGTACCCCCTACACCTGGGACCGGGAAAAAGAGACTGCTGTTGCGGGCACCTATGCCCAGATCAGATGTAATCAAGGTCCCTCGTCACCCGGACTCAATAGTTTTGCCTGGCGAAGGGGACAGAGCCACTATGCCTCCTCTGGTGAGACTACAACGCCTATTTGGCCAGAAGGTTGATGCTGAGTACGGATGGGAGTATCCATACTTGTCCAAGGAGTTGCTGTATGAGGTGGAAGTGTGCCGGGAGCGCTGGTACAATGACTTTGTGTGGACCCACCTTCAGGTTCCACACGCCCGCAGGTACCTGGCATGCTCCCCCAAGGCCTCTCAGCGTTTTAAAGATTGCAAGGCAGAATGGATGTTGGGACGGCACATCCACGCGAACAAGGTGCTGATCCGGCGCAAAGAAGGGGATGATGTCGAGTACCATCTGGAGACCATGGATCAGCACTTGAAACCACTTGTTTTGCCCCATCCCCATTTCTATCTGTAGGAGGAAAGAGACTCCGTTCTTGTTTCTTATGCTGCTGAACTTTCTGGGGCTTGTTGTCCCTGTTGCCCAGAGAAATGAAGGACTGTTCCTGTTTTTGTTCTTCAATTTTCTACGACAGATCATTGACTCTGGGGTAGATAGGGCTCAAGAGAAGAAAAGAAGTTCCACGAGTGCAGTTACCGCGATGCTGTCACCAGGTGGCAGTGTTGCGCATCGTTAACACTTTTCACACACTCACTCTTTGGAGAAAAGGGATTTCTTTTCGAAGAAGTTTCTTTCCTCTTACACGAATACATGTTTCAGGGTTTATGTGTGTTAATTTTCCTTTTTTCCTCTGCAGGAGAAGCATCCCATCAAGACCACTGAGTATGGGGTGGGTCTTAGTCAGGATGGGTGGGAAAAAGTGTATGTGAATGTGATTCTAACGTTATGGTTTAAATGTTGTTGTTTCCCTTCCCTTTCATGTAAGGCTCAGACACAATTGCTTCAGTTGACTAAGTTTTCAAAAGTTTATTTTGTACAATTTGTAGTTGGTTTCTGGACTGGGCTATGCCAGCCGTTGAGGGCATAGTTTACTCCAGACACTGGGGACCAGTGTCAAATTACCAGGGGGAGAGTGTAGCGGGTATACACTTTTCTGTGTGTTAAAACTGGCAGAGACACAAGTGATGTGCAGTTCCCTGCAGCCCCACGTGTGGCGCTGTCGCCTTGGGCTGGGGTTGAATCGTGTACTGTGCTCCCTTTTTGTCCTCCCTCGGCAGCGGTATGGTGGGGCGGGGAACCCGCCGTGCTTGCTGGGAGAGGGTATAAAGGGGCCGGCCATCTTTGTCACGGGGTTGAGTCCCGGGTACCTTCAGCCTGTGGGCGGTGGTTCGTGTCAGTCCCCTAGGCGGCCTAGGCCTAGAGGACGTTTGGAGGTCGTGTTCCATCCCAGGCACCTTTAGCCTGGGGTGAGGTACTCGGATGGAGGTGTGGAGCTCAGTGCCCACCACTGAGTTCCGCGAGGGAAGGAGATCCTAGGGAACCCCGGGAGTGGGTAATCGAATCTGAACCGGTGGGAGACACTTGCTTGAAGACCCGGTGCAGCATATTGCCGGTGACAGGTGAGCCTTCCATCGGAGACCGCCTGGAAGGAGATCCCCCCCCTCGCTCGGAGACCGCAACTCACTTTCAGGAAGGAAAGTGGAGAGTTCATTGTGTCTGGGCCTACTCGCATCCACACCTCCTTGTCTGTTCTGTTCTCTAAGGAGTCCAACTGATTGTGTTCACTTTTGCATTGAGAAGAATAAAGGAGTGTTGGACTTTAATGGTGTGGGGCTCATTTTCTGACAGACATTGTTCAAGGTAACTCTCTTTGGAGGCTCCAGGTGCAGAAGACCGACCCGAAGGTAACATAAGAACTTTGCTTACACCACACAAACATCTGCGGTGAAGGCTTGGCGTGGTGACCCCGCACTCTCTCCTCTAAGGTACCCCTAGACAAGTGACAGACGAGCTGATAGAGAGAGGAGGCCGCTATATATATATATATATATATATATATATATATATATATATATATATACACAGTATATAATATATATATTTAGGTTTCCATTAGCAGGTCTGGATGACATTATAAGGACTTACAAACAAAATTAGTTGACATAGTGATGGCAAGAAATTATCTGAGTAACAATTTTTTAGAATTCCCGTACAAAGGTTAGAACAAATTCTACTAGTACATGGAAGGCTGTGTTGTCTGGCAGTAATGCCAGTTAACATATTGTATGTGTATCTCAGCTATATATTTGAGATTTGCTTGTGGTTTACAGATGTCAGCATGTGGCAATGAATAGAAAGAAGAGCCTGGGGCTCCTCTGCTATCAATCACTGAGACATAGTGCAGGTTATGCAATAAGAGTTTACGATGTATAAAATGCCAGACGTTTCCTCATCCAGGAACCAATCACCTGTCTGCAGGGACAAGGCTGCAGACAAGGCTGACAATGCTTGCGCTATTCTGTCAATCACTGCAAATCTGAAATGGCCACTGCAAGCTATTAAAGCATTTCCGAAGCTCAGGTCAGAGCCGTTGTACTAACAATCCGATGTTAGTACAGCGATCTCCTCAAATGTGCTATTGTGTTCTGACGGGGATGGTGAGAGCACTGATCGGGACCTTTTTAGGTCATGCCCCTTCGAAAAACAGATTTGTACGATTTTTGGAGATAGATGAGAAGGAAGCGTTGAGGTGGTGGTTTTGTAGCCTGATCACTCCTGAGGTTCATCAGCTTCCCTGAGGGCAAACTGCAAATCTGTTTTGTTAATCTGATATTCAGGGAAATCTGGTCTGAGTTAAAATTGGATATTGGAAGTTGGCTTCAAGCAGTTTGGAGATCTCTTGAGGAATGTAAGTGCTTAAAAGCTCCCTGGTCACTGCCTTTTATCATGATGTCTTGGCTATCTCTATCCAGAATGACAGAATTCCCTAGGACATAGCCTGGTATTCCAAACATCCAATAATATATGGGGGCACTCATAAATTCTGGAGTGATAATGGACGACAGGCCCTAACAGGTCCACATCCAGGGGTTGCTACAGATGGTTTGTGTCTAACTGGCCAACATTGAATTCTGCATGGTAACAATGAAATATTTTCGGGAAAATACTCAAAGGCCTTTAAACTGAGTGATATCTACTCGCTGCATGTGCTGTCTTTGGAGCGTGTACTATTTATAATGTATTTTTACTTTGTGTTCAAGTTCAATAGTTAATGTAGATGTAAGATTGCTGAAGTGCATGAAGACAGGAATTAGCTAAAGGGGAATGGAGGAGATCAGCAGCACTGAGGTGCAAGAACAGATCAAAAAATTATGAAAACAGGATTCTATGGTGGAAAATGGCAACTGTTTATGTTACACAGTGCACAACGCATAACAGTCATACAATTAGCGTGTCGAGTAAATGCAGCCTGTGTTGATGCTTTCCTGGAAGTCTGACGGGTTTTCTCTATTGTCTTCACAGAAACATGAGCTCAGCAGGCCCGGAGGGACGACAAGCCATGAGAGACTGTGATGGCCTCATCGACTCCCTTGTACATTACGTCAGAAAGAGTATCGCTGACTACAAACCAGACGACAGGGTAATTCCTATATTAACAATAGATTTCTTGGTTCATGTTTGGCATCAAGAGAAAACAGTGTAACATTGTATAGTGTGTAGTACTTTTCTAAACTTTTTATGTTTCAGTCCTTCTCCTTTTAGATGCTTTTCTCTTGATTTTATATATATATATATATATATATATATATATACTGTATATTCATTGATATATGGAGGTTTCCTATTTATTTTACTTCAAAAACAGAACAGTGTAATTCACATACAACATCTCTGTTTTCAAGGATTATCTTCCTTTCCCTCTCTTCCCCATCTTCCCTTTCTTATCTAATTGTAATTTTCCCTCCATGTTCTCATTTTTTTCCTCATTTGTTTTTTACTTATTGTAGTTTATCTCAGACTAATGTCCACAGAGGTTTACGATATTGTATATATTTAATATAATTGTTGTTGTTGTTCAGTCGTTTAGTCGTGTCCGACTCTTCGTGACCTCATGGACTATAGCGCGCCAGGCTTTTCTGTCCTCCACTGCCTCCCAGAGCTTGCTTAAAGTGGATGTAAACGCACTCTCATCCTTTCTAAACTACTGCCATAGTGCTGATCTATAAGGATATAGATGCCTCCTGCATGTATCCTTACCTGTCAAATGTCTCCCCTCTGTCTGTTATAAGGACTGAAAAACTGCAGATTCTGTGGGTGGATCTGTTGTCTGGAGCTCGGTGGGTGGAGTCGTGATGTCAGTAGACTCCCCGCCCACCTCTACACTCCCCTTGTCAACGCATTTTCTCCTGTGTATTCCTTCTGCTATGATCACCAACACCCAGTCAAAATCCAGAAAAGTAACCACATGACTTCAGAAAAGGAGTGGGGGTGGGAATTCAAAAAGAATGCCTGTCTAAAGCTAGTGCACGAGATATGTAAATAACCTGTCACTCAAAGCAAGGGGGCGGAACGGACAAAGGTTTTTCTCTGTTTGTCCGTTTTATCTCACTGAACAATAAAAGAGGATTGCTCAGAGCTGGATTAACTCTTTGTGGCAAGACCTGGCACAAATGATAGGAAATCTTATACTCTACATTGTGACAGCAAAAAAAAAAAAAATTGGGGGTTTACATCCACTTTAACTTCATGTTCATTGTTTTGATGATGCTATCTATTCATCTTGTTTTCTGTCATCCTCTTCTCCTTTTTTCTTCCATGTTTCCCAGCATCAGGGTTTTTTCCAATGAATCTTAACATTAGGTGGCCAAAGTATTCGAGTTTCAGCTTCAGGTTCTGTCCTTCTAGTTAATATACAGAGTTGATTTCCTTCAGGATTGACTGGTTTGATCTTCTTGCCGTCCAAGAGAATTTATTAGAATTCCATGTACCGTATATACTCGAGTATAAGCCGAGTTTTTCATCACATTTTTTTGTGCTGAAAATGCCCCCCTCGGCTTATACACGAGTCACCTTTTTGCGGCTGATCTCCCGGACTTTGGGGACCTGGTACCGCACACCTGTAGGTCCCCTGGACCCCAAACTTGGCACACATGTAGCCTTACTCTTCCTTTACAAGGGTGTAAAATTAGTTGTCCCGGGACCTACGGCCGGGGAGCACCGATTTTTCAAAGCCGGGCACCCCTTCCATAGACTCCCATGTTAAACGTCAGTCTAGGCATGGGCACAGTGAGGCATGGGCACAGTGAGGCATGGACATGGACAAAGTGAGGCACAGTGAGGCATGCAGATGGACACCCTAGGCTTATACTCGAGTCAATACGTTTTCCCAGTTTTTTGTGGTAAAATTAGGTGCCTCGGCTTATATTCAGGTCGGCTTATACTCGAGTATATACGGTACTTTAAAAGGGAATATGAATTAAGAGATATTTGAACTAAATGTGATAGTATAATAGAACAATTAACAAAAGGATTTCCTCTGAATGCAAACTGGCTCATTGATGACATTTTGAAAAGTAGATGTGTCCACTCCAAGGGTGGATATGCCATTTGTGCTGCACAACGGCCCTCTGGGACTTTGGGGTCCAGTTGTACTAGTTGTGGGTCAGATGGGTGCAGGGACACCTCCAGCTGTCACAAGGATTTGGACAATGCTCACTTCTAGCTATCTGTCATTCAATACACTGTAAATAAGTATTTTTACTTTGTCAGCAGCTGAACCAAAAAATGGTTCTGCACAGGGGGTTCTGTCCAATACTGGTCCACACTAAAGCCAAAATTGTGAATGACAACTATAGTCTTTATCTCTTTGACTTTTAACTTGGACTGTTACTAATTAAAAAAAAAAAAAATATGTTGAATTTCCCTTATTTCAGAGAGTACTATAAGGAGGGTTATCGCTGGGGTTTTGAGTAAGTTATTGATTTAATTGTTTATTTAAGGCTAATAATCTGTCCGATTGTATTACTACATTCTAGGCCACAGAAAACTGTGTGTGTATCTTGCACAACTTGTCGTACCAGTTGGAATCTGAGCTGCCAGCCCAATACAGCAAGTATTTCTACGTACAGAACAGGAATGAGGATCCCAGCGACACAAACATTGGCTGTTTTGGTGGTCGTAGTAGGAAAGTTAAAGAGGTGAGTGCTGAGATACGACCTGTCCTCGAATGCACCGTGCTTTATACATAAAAAATAAAACTGAAAAAAAATATGTTATCCAGTCAGATTGTTCTGTTCATTGTTTATTGTGTTGTTATTTAGTTGGGGATCCTAAACACCTTCTTATTAAAGTAATTGTAAAGCCTATTTGTTTTAATTAAAATAAAAAGAGGGTATACTTACAATGGTATTGCACAGAGAAGTCTCTTGCCACCTCTTCTGGAGTCCCCTTTTCCTCACTGTCTGTTCCTCTTCTTGTGCTGAGAGGGCACCAGTGCAGGCTTGCTCCTAAGCAGGCCTGTGTGCTACCATAGACACACGCAACCTGGATCGGCCACACCACCCGAGCCCTCATCGCCTGACTGACAGCAGCAAGAGCCAATGGCTCCATCTGCTCTCAGTGCCTCCTGTAAAAGCAAGAAGTGAGAAGAGCTGCAGATGGGCACAGTGCTGGATCGAGAGATGACTTAGGCAAGAGTTGGGGGAGCACATCAAATGTTGCAGGGCAGTGGCGGCCCATCCATAATCCATGCGCCCGGCCTCTAATCTACATGCAAGGTGCCGGGCGCATGGGTTCCAATTGTTTTTTTGTTTTAAGCACATGATTAGAGCCTGAGGCCGCCAACCCCACTTGTGCATGGGATGCAACGCTGTATTCTGGCCTAGGCCAACAAGGCCCAGGCCTAGGGCAGCACTTTGGAGGGGGGCAGCACGGAAAGAGTCCCCACCGGCTTGCGCTACACTGTTAGTGTAACGCAAGCTGCTTCTAGTTTTGACTGTCCTGTCATTCTGGACCTCAAACCATCCTCACAGTGCTATATGTTTTCTGCTGCACCATTGGCATGGTTATATCTTCATAGTCCTCTCCATAAAATTATAAGAAATTTGTGCTTAAAGTAGAACTATAGGCAACATTTTTTTTTAAATTTTGGGTAGAGTAAGGGAGGGTTATAGTCCCTGTCAGTTTATTTTTTACCATCCCTGTCCCATTGTAGAGATCTCCCTTCGCTTCCTGCCCCATAGCCAAACAGGAAGTGAGAGGAAATCTATGCAAATTAAGGGAATCTAATGCCCCCCCCCAGTCCCTAAGAACTAGTGTCCCCACTCAAAAATTTCAGGGCGGGTCTTAAACAGAAAGGGGTGTGGCCTTGACAGGAAGGGGTGGGTCATATTTAAATTAGGGGGTGAACGAGTTTAGTCAGGCCTAGGGCAGCACATAACCTAAATACACTACTGATGGGATGCATTAAGGTAGAAATATTTTTAACTCTAGAACCACTTTAAATCCGCTTTCCTAAAGTTCATTAGCATTACGAAACTGCATGATTATAATACAGCATATGGAATACCCAGATATCATTTGTAATTCTCCTGTTTTTACAGCAGTGGGGAGACACCCCAGTACCAGAGGAAATCAGCAACCCACGAGGAGTTGAATGGCTGTGGAACTCTATTGTTGTACGAATGTACCTGTCACTCATTGCCAAGAGCACCCGAAATTACACACAGGAAGCATCCCTGGGATCGCTCCAGAATCTTACTGCTGGTAATGGATCGGTAAGGACTGCTTTCCTTAAGGGGAATATATATATATATATATATATATATATATATATATGTTTATTACATTCATTACTTAAATAAATATACAATTTATGTTAGATATTAAGTTTTGCATAGATATAGATATTACCTATTATCTTATGCATGAGCTTTCTATGGGCTTTCTCTTCATCTGCAGTGCTAAGAACATTCCTGAATAAATGAAGATATCCTGTTAGCTATCATGTGATTCTGCAGCAGGTAGAGAGATAGAATGGCACTAATGGGATTTACAACTTTAAAGAGACCCTGTCACCAACTTAAAAAATTGCAGTTGCAAGCACAGAAAAAAGAATAACTGCTTACTTGCAGTGTTTTTTTCCTTTCCATAGATTATTTTTTATTCCATTGCAATGTGCCTTTAAACTTGCTAAGAAATAGGACTACTCCAGACAAAGTCAATTTCCAAGAACAGTCCCAGAATTCAGGTGAATGCAGGGGATCAGGAGTGCATTGCGCTTAGAATGCTGGGTTTAGAGGTGCTTTGCACTCAGAATGCAGGGTTTAGGAGTGGGTTGTGCTCAGAATGCAGGAATCGGGGGGGGGGGGGGGGGGGGGATGTGAAGGGTGCAAAAATGGGAAGAAAAAAAGTTTTTGCCATTTATTAAAAAATGGACATCAAAAATACATGCCACAGCAGAACAGAACGGACAGAAGAACTGACGCGTTTCACACTAAAAAACAGTGCTTAGTCATAGCGAGTGAGCTATGACTAAGCACTGTTTGTTAGAGTGAAATGCGTCAGTTCTTCTGTCCGTTCTGTTCTGCTGTGGCATGTATTTTTGATGTCCATTTTTGAATAAAAGGCAAAAAAAATTTGGAGTGCGGCTGTCCAGAATTTCTTCCCATTTTTGCATTGTTACATGCATTGCCAGCACCTGGGGCTTCTAATCTGGAGGAAAGACTTTTACTTTAACTTCATGGAGCGGTGATATCCCTTTCTCTACGTGATGTGAAGGGTGGTAGAGGACACTGCTATGCCCATAACAGTGTCTTCTAACCTTTCACATTACCTCCCCCCCACACAGAGTGGTATCTTCTGCCCCCTTTCCCCTATAGCAGTAACCTCTGCCCTCCTTCCCTCCCCTCCCATAGCACAGTGTCCTACCTGTTTCCACAGGGGAGACCAGGAGGCAGAGGGCGGGAGATGGCAGAGTGACTTTTTATATTAGCAAGCTGGGGATTGGTTGCTTAGGACCACCCTGTGTCCTAGCAACCAATCACCAGCGGTTTAACATAAAAAGTTCATTTGGCCAGCTCCTCCTTCCGCCCTCCATCCTGAGCTGTGCTTCCTCCACGGTCTCCGCTGTTCACTGATCACAGTGGCAGAGGAGGATGGAGGCGGGAAAGAGAAAGAGAGATCAGGACATAGATGGCGTAGCGGAGCCACAGAGGAGGCTGGAGGCTGGGAAGGGAGACAAGAACCGGAACATAAAAGGCGAGGGTCGGTGGTCGGTGGTGCAGGAACCTGTTCGGGGTCTACCTGTCACCTGCCTGCGGTTGACAGGTCGACCGCAATTGATGGGTTGCCGACCCCCGCTATAGAGTGTCACTTGAGTGACAGCTCTGAGTTTGCTGTGGTTGCTGACATCTCATCCAAGATCGCAGCAACCAGCAGCAGCCTTGAGCTTTTTGGATGTCTACACCAGCAAATCTTTTTTTGATGACGCGCCGATAGGCCCGCCCCCTCCTCCTGTTCGTCAATGAAAGCCTATGCCTCCTGGGATATGTGACGTACATATCCCAGGAGGCACAGCGGGCAGTGTGTGCGCGTCATTCACCTAAGATGAGCGACGTGCAAGGGTAGGTGGGGCGGACCTAACATAGAAAACAAGAAAAAATACCTAAACAAAAGAAGAAAAAAAACGATGCCCTATTCCAGCAGAGGAAAGGAGGAGGGGCGGAGAGGTGGGATTGTCGCCAGGAAGGGAGAAGGTCCGCTTTAAATGCACATATCATCTTATGGGAAGATTGTTGTTAAAATGAATGGTCTGGGAACAGGGTCTCTTTAAGTGTACATTTGCTATAGGGCACATGCTGCAATGACAAGTGAGGTATATCGAGGCAGCAGGTCTTTGTAGCAATAAACGGTGAATGTCAGCTAATGAACACATTATACTGAACACGAACAGCAAATGCTGTGAATGCTGCAAATTTTCTGGCGTGGAATTTAGACGTAAAAAAAAAAAAAAGCATCCAATGCTCAGTAAATTAAACATTTGTCACCTTTAAATACAGCCATAAGCAACTCTGACTGTGGAAGTGCATAGTGGGAAAACAATGGTACTTTCACAGTGATTTATGTCTGCTACTTCTCTGGGCTTCAGATTAAAATGTCCTTTCTGCCAGAAAACAAATCATCATCAGAGAGATGTGACCTTTCCTCTGTCATCGCCTCATAAAATGAACATAACACTGACTTTCCTCAGTTACTATCAGACAATGACGACTGACAAGTTCATTGTTGTAAAGTGAACATGCTAGTAGAAGAATCTAAACTATAAAAATTGCCAACAAACCATTGAACAGTAGTGATGAGAGAACTGAGCAAAGTTCGATTTGCTAGATGTTGGCCGAAAACGCTAAACAAAGTGCTGTACCCCATTAAAGTCTAAGGGCGACAAATCTTGTAAGTTTTTTTTGTGGCCCTTTTGGGCACTGCCATGGGGAATATGTACCAATACAACATAAATGAAAAGGATTTTTATAACAGCTTACCTGTAAAATCCTTTTCTTGGAGTACATCACGGGACACAGAGCGACTTAGTCATTACTAATGGGTTATATAGATACCTTCAGGTGCTGGCACTGGCAACTTCCAAAACCGGAAGTACCCTCCCCTATATAAGCCCCTCCCATCCGGGAGCACCTCAGTTTTGTAGCAAAGCAATAAGTGTCCCAAAAAGAGGGGTGGGAGCTCTGTGTCCCGTGATGTACTCCAAGAAAAGGATTTTACAGGTAAGCTGTTATAAAAATCCCTTTTTCTTTTTCGTACATCACGGGACACAGAGCGACTTAGTCATTACTAATGGGACGTCCCAAAGCAATGCCAAATGAGGGGAGGGATACACTATACATAAGCTGGGCGCCATCAGGCATGAGGATCTTTTGCGGCCTGCAACACACTGCGCCCAAAGGCGACATCCTCCTGACTTCTAACGTCTACCTGGTAGAATCTAGTAAACGTGTGTACTGAAGACAATGTTGCGGCCTTACAGACTTGAGCCAGGGAGGCCTGGTGATGCACTGCCCATGAAGTTCCAACTGCTCTTGTGGAGTGCGCCCTAACTTTGAACGGAGGCGGTCTCCTTCTCAAGCCATAGGCTTGTATTATGACCTGTCGAATCCACTTGGCTAAAGTAGATTTTGATGCTGCCTGACCCTTTCTAGGGCCTTCCGGCAGAACAAACAAAGTATCCGTTCTACGAATCTGAGCAGTGGCTTTTAGATAAGCTTTAACTGCTCTTACTACATGCAAAGAATGTAATAACTTTTCCTCTACCGAGCTAGGTTTGGGGAAAAAAGAAGGAAGAACCACATCTTGGTTCAAATGAAACCTCGATACCACCTTAGGAAGAAAGGCTGGATGAGGACGTAATACTACTCTGTCCTTATGGACAACCAGATATGGCTCCTTACAGGACAAGGCGGCTAATTCCGATACTCTTTTAGCCGAACAAATGGCTACTAAGAAAATCAATTTCCTGGTGAGAAGAACCAAGGAAATGTGTTGCAATGGTTCAAACGGTTGTTTCTGTAGAACCGACAGAACCAGGTTTAAGTCCCATGGACATATGGGAATACTAACCGGAGGGCTAATACGCATCACTCCTTGCATGAAAGCTTTGACTAAAGAATGCAAAGCCAAGGGCCTTTGAAAAAATATTGACAAGGCCGAAATCTGACCCTTGATAGTACTCAAGGCAAGCTTCCTATCTACAGCCCACTGTAGGAAGTCCAGAATCCTACCTATTACGTACTTACGTGGATGCCATTTCTTGGCCTCACACCACGTGATGTACGCCTTCCAGATCCTATAATAGATCTGCCTGGATACCGGCTTCCTGGCATTGATCATGGTAGATACCACAGGATTAGAGAGCCCTCTCTTTTTTAGAATGTGGGCTTCAATAGCCAGGCGGTCAAACCTAGGGCTGGTAAGGAAGGGTTGTTTCTTTCTCGTACATCACGGGACACAGAGCGACATAGTCATTACTAATGGGTTATATAGATACCGTCAGGTGCTGGCACTGGCAACTTCCAAAACCGGAAGTACCCTCCCCTATATAAGCCCCTCCCATCCGGGAGCACCTCAGTTTTTTGCCAGTGTCTAAGGTGTTGGCCAAGAAGAAACATGTGTTTTTCACTGAGCTTGCGTACAGGTTCTTTTGGGCCTCAGTAAGCTATTCCGGATCCGACCAAAAAAGCTTCATAGCTAAACGGTCGGTACCCGGGCCTTGCAGAGAAGAGCAAGGTTTTGCCTGTAATGCTTCTCTTAGGAGAGCTGGACCCTGGGATCCAGAGCTCTGGTCATACCCACGACCAAGATGTTTTCTGTGCAGGGTGCTATACAGGTCCAGGGGAGTGGAATCCTTGGGAACCCGGTCCCTGAAGGTTTGATTACAATGCCTGCCGTGATAAGTGAAGTTTGGGCTTTTGTGGACCAAACAAAGTCCTGCGGCGGGGAACAGGTAAGTGGGGGCCCCCAGGAACTTGGTTCTATTGGGGGACCCCCAAGCCTAATTTGTCTTTCTGTCTGTTACCTAATGGTATTCCCGCAAAATTCTGTGCATGCCTGTAACTACTAAAAAAATGTAATAATTTTTAATGGTGGTCAAGAAAAAAAAATAAAATTTTTTATATATATTTAATATATTAGACTGCGGTACCTGTGTTTGTCCACTAGAGGCCGCTGTGGAATGTTTTCTTGTCATGTGGACTAGCTTCTTCTCAGCAGAGCAAAGTCCAGGCAGATGGTGAGTTCTCTTATAGGAAACTGCTTCCTCTGCCATGTTGCAGTGCTCGTCCATCCCCCGGCCTGCGGCAAAGAGGGGCCCTGGCTCCTGTCCCTTGTTACCATATTTGAAATTAGCGCCGAAGGCGCACGTGCACGCGCCTCTATATATAGAGGTGAGCCGGGAAAGGGGGCGGAGCCTGGGGGATGACGCTCTGTGCGCGCCGCAGCGCTTCTGCGCATGTGCGGGCGTCCCAGCAGTTTAAAAAAACCACAATATTGTAGTGAGCTGGCTATGAAGTACAGAGACAGAGCTGGCAACATTTAAAGGCATACAGCAAGCGGTTGATACAGGCATCCCCTAGAAAGGCACATTAGTAGACACCAACTGTGATATAGCAGCAATTGTGCTAGACTATTCTCAGTAAAAGTGGTGTATTACGGCTGGAATACCTCAGCTTTAGGCTTAGGAATATGCCGTCAAGAAGCTCCGGAACTGAATCTTCCAGGAAGCGAAGGGGGTCTCATCGGGCTCGGAGGATCTTGGGCATACTCCTGCTGCACCAGTCTCCCCTGAAGTTCAGAGGTAAGTGACCGTAGAGACCCCGCAGGGTACTTGGTACTGTGGCTGTCCTCAGTTCACCTGCTCCTGTGTATGTAACAGAGGAGGATTTTCCTCAGCTCTGGGAGGATTAGAGAGAGATTGTCAACATTTATCGCTGCCTCCCTGTCAGGGAAAGCACGCCCGATCTCCGTCTCCTCCTTCAGAGTGCCTGTTAGCAGAGCAACAGTCCCATACAGGGATCGACCTGCCTGAAGGGGATCAGGATGAGGTTGATTCTGTTATAGAGGAATCAACAGTGGGGGAACCTTTTCTCAGCATCTTAAGCTGAAAGATTATGGGTTCAGTCTCTGACTAACATGGTCCGATCAGCATTTAAAAATGCACCTTGCGGAACCATCAACCACTACTGTATCCTCGTTGGGGTCGCTAGAAGCCCCCAGACTGTTTGTTCTTTTCCACTTCACCCTTTACTGAAAGGGCTCATTTACCAGGATTGGGAACGTCCTGAGAAAATATTTATTCCCCCAAGAGATTTCCGGTGGTCTATCCCATGGAGGATAAGTTCATCAAAAAAAAAAAAAAAAATGGAAGGTCCCTACAGTGGACGCAGCCATCTCTTGTATGTATAAATCACTGACATGTCCAGTGGATAATGTCCAAATGTTCAAGAACCCAATAGATAAAAGATTGGAGTCCTTATGAAAATCTGCTTGGTGATACAACCAGCAGTAGCAGCTATTGGGGTCTGCTAAGCAGTGAAGGATCAGTTGAAACAGGTCTTGAGGGACTTGACAGATCAGCAGGCTTTGCCGTAGCTGATCTACCTAGAGCCTTAGGCTTTGCGGTTGACGCCATAGAGGATTCAGTCCATCAGGCCTCCCGCCTTACGCTGTCTATAGTACATATGCGTAGGCTCCTATGGCTCAAAAACTGGTCTGCTGAAGCTCCCTGTAAAGAATGGCTGGTTAGCGTCCCATTTCATGGTGAACGCTTATTCAGGGAAAACCTGGACAAATATATCCAGAAAATTTCCAGCGGTAAAAATACGCTCTTACCGGTTAAAAGCAGAGTTAGAGGTCCCTCTTTAAGAGGCCTGCTTCTCCAGTCCCTGGGGCATCGGCTTTGTAACAGTTCCGACGGCCTCCTCGGTCAAATCCCGGGGGTAAAAAACAGGGACAGTAGCAGGGTAATGAGAAACCCTGGGTCAGGGGAGGTACAAAACCTCCCCCAAAGTTAAATTCATTGAAGCCCCCACTCAGTCGGGTGGGGGGAGGACTCCAGTTGTTCGCAAGAGACCTGGCGGGACACGATCAAGACAGATAGGTGCTCTCCGCAGTAGGTTTGGGATACAGTTTGGAGTTAAAAGACTCTCCTCCTTCCCATTTTTGAGGTCAAACGTGCCAAGGGATCCCCGGAAGAGAGAGTCCCTCCTGTTGGCACTAGAACAACTATTGCTCCAAGGAGTAATTATGGAGGTTCCCCTGGAAGAATGAGGGTTCGAGTTTTACTCAAACCTCTTTACAGTCCCGAAGCAAACGCGGTCGGGAGGCCCATATTAATTCTAAAAGGGCTATACAAATTCCTGTATATCAGGACTTTCCGATGGAGTCGATCCGATCGGTGGCCACTGCCCTACAAGGGGAGGATTGGTTAGCCACGATCGACATCAAAGATGCTTATTTGCACATTCCCATCTTTCCAGTCCACCAAAAATTTCTACGCTTTGCAGTAGAAGGGCGCCATTTTCAGTTCAGAGCCTTACCCTTCGGTTTGGCCACAGCACCACGAGTGTTTACAAAAATTCTGGCCCTTTATTGGCCAATCTAAGAACACAAGGTGTAATGATAATGGCATATCTGGATGACTTGTTGCTGATAGACCACTCAGTGAAAAAACTAGACGTGGTCGTTCACAAGACGATCAAGTATCTGGAATCTCACGGTTGGATTATCAACCGAGACAAGTCAGCCCTAAAAACCAGTCAAAAGTCTGGAATACCTGGGGCTAAGGTTGGATTCAGGCCAGAGAAAAATATTTTTGCCTCAAGGAAAGGTGTTGTCTTTGAAAGATTTGATCCACTTAGTGGGTACAAAAAAGACAGCCGTCCATACGCCTGTATATGAGGCTGCTGGGAAAAATGGTGGCATCATTCGAAGCAGTACCCTACGGTCAATTCCATTCAAGGAATTTGCAAGGGGCCATACTGTCAGCCTGGAACAAAAAAGTTCAGGCCCTAGACTTACAATGTCCTTGTCCCCTTCCGTTCGGAAGAGCCTCCGTTGGTGGTGGGTTCCCCAGAATCTGGAAAAAAGGAAATCCTTCAGTCCGATTTCTTGGAAGGTGGTCACTACAGATGCCAGCCTTATAGGCTGGAGAGCAGTACTGGAGCAATAGTCTCTCCAGGGCAGATGGTCGGATGCAGAAAAGGCCCTGCCCATCAATCTCTTAGAGATACGAGCAGCCCGGTATGCCCTAGTAGCATGGACATCCAAACTCCAAGGGTCCCCTGTCAGAATTCAATCAGACAATGCCACAGCAGTGGCATATATCAATCATCAGGGGGGCACCAGGAGTCGTGCAGCCCAGAGGGAAGTAAATTACATCCTGAAATGGGCAGGAAAAATATGTCCCAGCCATATCTGCGGTATTCATTCCAGGAGTGGAGAATTGGAAGGCGGACTTTCTAAGTCGCCAGCAATTAGGCCCAGAGGAAGGGTCCCTTCACCCCGAGGTTTTCTGGACAATATGTCAGCGGTGGGGAACATCGGATGTAGATCTTCTAGCATCCAGATTCAACGCAAAGGGGGATAGGTTTGTCTCTCGGACAAGGGATCCCCTAGCTTGCGGCTCGGATGCCCTAGTGTTCCCTGGGGATCAGTTCAAGCTGATATATGCATTCACACCGCCACAATGGTTACCTCGATTACTCCGCAGAATCAGGGTAGAAAAGAAACCAGTGATTCCGGTGGCTCCAGCGTGGCCCCGAAGAGCGTGGTACGCGGAGATTGTAAAATTTCAGTGGGGAGTCCTTGGACTCTCCCACGTCGTCCGGCTTTCGCAAGGACCGATATACCACCCTTCCTTACCAGCCCTAGGTTTGACGGCCTGGCTATTGAAGCCCACATTCTAAAAAAGAGAGGGCTCTCTAATGCTGTGGTATCTACCATGATCAATGCCAGGAAGCCGGTATCCAGGCAGATCTACTATAGAATCTGGAAGGCGTACATCGCGTGGTGTGAGGCCAAGAAATGGCATCCACATAAGTACGTAATAGGTAGGATTCTGGACTTCCTACAGTGGGCTGTAGATAGGAAGCTTGCCTTGAGTACTATCAAGGGTCAGATTTCGGCCTTGTCAATATTTTTTCAAAGGCCCTTGGCTTCGCATTCACTAGTCAAAGCCTTTATACAAGGAGTGATGCGTATTAGGCCTCCGGTTAATATTCCCATATGTCCATGGGATCTAAACTTGGTTCTGTCGGTTCTACAGAAACAACCATTTGAACCATTACAGCATATTTCCTTGGTGCTTCTCACCAGGAAATTGATTTTTCTAGTAGCCATTTGTTCGGCTAAAAAGAGTATCGGAATTAGCAGCTATGTCCTGTAAGGAGCCATATCTGGTTATCCATAAGGACAGAGTAGTGTTACGTCCTCATCCAGCCTTTCTTCCTAAGGTGGTATCGAGGTTTCATTTGAACCAAGATGTGGTTCTTCCTTCTTTTTTCCCCAAACCTACTTCGGTAGAGGAAAAGTTATTGCATTCTTTGGATGTAGTAAGAGCAGTTAAAGCTTATCTAAAAGCCACTGCTCAGATTCGCAGAACGGATACTTTGTTTATTCTGCCGGAAGGCCCCAGAAAGGGTCAGGCAGCGTCAAAGTCTACTTTAGCCAAGTGGATTCGACAGGTCATTATGCAAGCTTATGGCTTGAGAAGGAGACCGCCTCCGTTCAAAGTTAGAGCGCACTCCACGAGAGCAGTTGGAACTTCATGGGCAGTGCATCACCAGGCCTCCCTGGCTCAAATCTGTAAGGCCGCAACATGGTCTTCGGTACACACGTTTACTAGGTCCTACCAGGTGGACGTTAGAAGTCAGGAGGATGTCACCTTTGGGCGCAGTGTGTTGCAGGCCGCAAAAGATCCTCATGTCTGATAGCGCTCAGCTTATATATGGTGTATCCCCCCCCTCATTTGGCATTGCTTTAGGACATCCCATTAGTAATGACTATGTCGCTCTGTGTCCCGTGATGTACGAGAAAGAAAATAGGATTTTTATAACAGCTTACCTGTAAAATCCTTTTCTTGGAGTACATCACGGGACACAGAGCTCCCGCCCCTCTTTGGGGACACTTATTGCTTTGCTACAAAACTGAGGTGCTCCCGGATGGGAGGGGCTTATATAGGGGAGGGTACTTCCGGTTTTGGAAGTTGCCAGTGCCAGCACCTGACGGTATCTATATAACCCATTAGTAATGACTATGTCGCTCTGTGTCCCGTGATGTACTCCAAGAAAAGGATTTTACAGGTAAGCTGTTATAAAAATCCTATTATATCGGTCCTTGCGAAAGCAGGTCCGGACGATGTGGGAGGGTCCAAGGACTCCCCACTGACATTTTTACAATCTCCGCGTACCATGCCCTTCGGGGCCACGCTGGAGCCACCAGAATCACTGGTTTCTTTTCTACCCTGATTCTGCGGATTAATCGCGGTAACAATTGTGGCGGTGGGAATGCATATATCAGCTTGAACTGATCCCAAGGGAACACTAGGGCATTCGAGCCGCAAGCTAGGGGATCCCTTGTCCAAGAGACAAACCTGTCCACCTTTGCGTTGAATCTGGATGCTAGCAGATCTACATCCGGTGTTCCCCACCGCTGGCATATTGCCTGGAAAACCTTGGGGTGAAGAGACCATTCCCCCGGGCATAATTGCTGGCGACTTAAAAAGTCCGCTCTCCAATTTTCCACTCCTGGGATGAAAACCGCGGATATGGCTGGGACATATCTTTCTGCCCATTCCAGGATGCAATTCGCTTCCCTCTAGGCTGCACGACTCCTGGTGCCACCCTGGTGATTGATATATGCCACTGCTGTGGCATTGTCTGATTGAATTCTGACAGGGGACCCTTGGAGTTTGGATGTCCATGCTACTAGGGCATACCGGGCTGCTCGTATCTCTAAGAGATTGATGGGCAGGGCCTTCTCTGCTTCTGACCACTTGCCCTGGAGAGACCATTGCTCCAGTACTGCCCCCCAGCCTATGAGGCTGGCATCTGTAGTGACCACCTTCCAAGAAACCGGACTGAAGGGTTTCCCTTTTTCCAGATTCTGGGGCACCAACCACCAATGGAGGCTCTTGCGAACGGAAGGGGACAGGGACATTGGTAAGTCTAAAGCCTGAACTTTTTTGTTCCAGGCTGACAGTATGGCCCTCTGCAAGTTCCTTGAATGGAATTGACCGTAGGGTACTGCTTCGAATGAAGCCACCATTTTTCCCAGCAGCCTCATGCACAGGCGTATGGATGGTTTTCTTTTTGTACCCACTAAGTGGGTCAAATCTTTTAAAGACGACACCTTCTCTGGAGGTAAGAAAATCTTTCTCTGATTTGAATGCAGCCTTAGCCCTAAGTATTCCAGACCTTTGACTGGTCTTAGAGCTGACTTGTCCCGGTTGATAATCCAACCGTGATATTCCAGATACTTGATTGTCTTGTGAATAGCTACTTCCAGCTTTTCCACTGAGTGGTCTATTAGTAGCAGGTCGTCTAGATATGCCATTATCGTTACACCTTGTGTTCTTAGATTGGCCAATAGTGGGGCCAGAATTTTTGTGAACACTCGTGGTGCTGTGGCCAGACCGAAAGGTAAGGCTCTGAACTGAAAATGGCGCCCTTCTACTGCAAAGCGTAGAAATTTCTGGTGGGCCAGAAAGATGGGAATATGCAGATAAGCATCCCTTATGTCGATCGAGGCTAACCATTCCTGCCCTTGTAGGGCGGTGGCCACCGATCGGATCGACTCCATCCGAAAAGTCCTGATATGTAATAACTTGTTTAGCCCTTTTAGATTTAATATGGGCCTCACGTCCCCATTTGGTTTGGGGACTGTGAAAAGGTTCGAGTAAAACCCGAACCCGCTTTCTTCCAAGGGAACCTTCATGATTACACCTTGGAGCAATAGTTGTTCTAGTGCCAGAAGGAGGGATCCTCTCTTCTGGGGATCGCTTGGCACGTTTGACCTCATAAAATGGGCAGGAGGAGTGTCTTTTAACTCCAGCTTGTATCCCAGACTTACTGCGGAGAGCACCCATCTGTCTCTGATGGTGTCCCGCCAGGTCTCGGTGAACAACTGAAGTCTTCCCCCCACCCGATTGAGTGGGGGCAACCCTTCATGACTTGGGGGGAGGTTTTGTACCTCTCTTAACCCAGGGTTTCTTGTTACCCTGTGATTGTCCCTGATTTCTGCCCCCTGAATTTGACCGCGGAGGCCGTCGGAACTGTTTCACAGCCGATGTGCCAGGGACTGGAGAAGTAGGCCTCTTAAAAGAAGGACTTCTACTCTTGTTCTTAACCGGCAAGAGTGAACTTTTACCGGCAGAAATTTTCTGGATATACTTGTCCAGATCTTCTCCAAATAAGCGTTCTCCATGAAATGGGAAGCTAACCAGCAATTTCTTACAGGGAGCTTCAGCAGACCAGTTTTTGAGCCATAGAAGCCTACGCATATGTACTACAGACAGCGTAAAGCGGGAGGCCTGTTGGATTGTATCCTTTATGGCGTCCACCGCAAAACACAAGGCTCTAGGTAGGTCAGCTAGGGCAAGAGCCTGCTGATCTGGTAAGTCCCTTAAGACTTGTTTCAACTGATCTTTCACCGCTTGGCAGACTCCAATCGCTGCTACTGCAGGTTGTGTCACCATGCTTGCTGTAGAGAAAGCAGATTTTAGTAAAGACTCCAATTTTTTATCTATTGGGTCTTTGAACATTGGAACATTATCTACTGGACATATCAGTGATTTGTTCACACAAGAGATGGCTGCGTCCACTGTAGGGACCCTCCATTTTTTTATGAACTTATCCTCCATGGGATAGATCACTGGAAATCTCTTGGGGGGAGTAAATATTTTATCCCAATCCTGGTAAATAAGCCCTTCCAATAAAGGGTGGATTGGGAAGGAACAGACAGCCTGGGGAGCTTTCAGCGACCCCAGCGAGGAAACCGTAGTGGTTGATGGTTCCGCCAGAGGCATTTTAAATGCTGATCGGACCATGTTAGTCAGAGACTGAACCCATAATCTTTCAGCCTGAGATGCTGAGAAAGGTTCTTCCACTGTTGATTCCTCTATAACTGAATCAACCTCATCCTGATCCCCTTCAGGTAGGTCGATCTCTGTGTGGGGCTGTTCCTCCACTAACAGGCACTCTGAAGGAGGAGACGGAGATCGGACGCGCTTTCCCTGTGACAGGGAAGCAGCGATCAATGCTGTTAATCTCTCTTCCAATCCTCCCAGAGTTGAGGATAAAACCTCCTCTGTTATATATACAGGAGCAGGTGGACTGGGGACAGCCACAGCACCAGGCACTCCTGCGGGGTTCCTACGGCTACTGACCTCTGAATTTTCAGGGGAGATTGGTGCAGTACAAGCATGCCCAATATCCTCAGAGCCCGATGGAGACCCCTTTGGCTTCCTGGAAGACTTATTTCCGGAGCGTCTGGACGACATATCCTTTAAGCACAAAGCTGAGGTATTCCCGTCGTCATACACCAATTTTGCTGGTAATAGTCTAACACAGTTGCTGCTATATACCAGCTGGTGTCCACTAAAGTGCCTTTCTATGGGGATGCCTGCATCAACCGCCTCTGTGTGCCACCGTTTTGTTGCTAGCTCTGTTTGCATCCAGCTGACACTTGTACTGTGTCTTTTATACATGCTGGGACGCCTGCACAGGCGCAGAAGCGCCGCGGCGCGCATCGAGCGTCATCCACCCGCCCCTTTTCTTTCATAGGAGGCGCGTGCCCGTGCGCGCGCCCATGCGCCATTGGCGCCTTTTTTGAAACCAAGCAGGGACTAGGAGCCAGGGCCCTTTTTGCCGGAGGGCCTGTGCGGTGGATGAGCGCAGCAACAGGGCAGAGGAACTGGATTCCCACAGAGAAAATTACCAACTGCCTGGATCTTTTGACTTGAGAAAACCAAAGATCCACATGACAAGAAAAATGGACCACAGCGGCCTCTAGTGGTTTAACACAGGTACCGCTGTCCTTCTTTTTTTTTTTTTTTTTTTTTTTTCTTGACTACTATTAAAATTTTAAATTTTCCAGTAGTTATAGGCATACACAGATATTAGCGGGAATACCATTAGGTAACAGACAGAAAGACAAATTAGGCTTGGGGGTCCCCCAATAGAACCAAGTTCCTGGGGGCCCCCACTTACCTGTTCCCCGCCGCAGGACTTTGTTTGGTCCACAGAAGCCCAAACTTCACCTATCACGGCAGGCATTGTAATTAAACCTTCAGGGACCGGGTTCCCAAGGATTCCACTCCCCTGGACCTGTATAGCACCCTGCACAGACAACATCTTGGTCGTGGGTATGACCAGAGCTCTGGATCCCAGGGTCCAGCCCTCCTAAGAGAGGCATTACAGGCAAAACCTTGCTCTTCTCTTGCAAGGCCCGGGTACCGACCGTTTAGCTATGAAGCTTTTTTGGTCGGATCCGGAACAGCTTACTGAGGCCCATAAAAGAACCTGTACGCAAGCCCAGTGAAAACACATGTTACTCTTTGGCCAACACCTTAGACACTGGCAAAAAACTGAGGTGCTCCCGGATGGGAGGGGCTTATATAGGGGAGGGTACTTCCGGTTTTGGAAGTTGCCAGTGCCAGCACCTGAAGGTATCTATATAACCCATTAGTAATGAATAAGTCGATCTGTGTCCCGTGATGTACGAAAAAGAAAGATGTCGTTCAAAGAAGAGCAGGTCTTTGGATACACCTTAAAGGGCACCATTAAAAATACACTTCCTTTAAATAAAATGCTTGGGAGAGGCCTTAAACCTGCGCATGACGTGGTTTACCTGTAGGATGCAAAAGTGATATTTAATGAAAGAACTGAACTGCCTGCCTGCCCACATGCAGAAAGAAGCAGAATGTAGAAATAAATCATATGAGGTGCCAGAGGGATGTGACCACATGTAAAATTCTCAATAAACACCCTGCTCACTGCTGCTGACCCATAGATATTAGCAAACCTTTGCATGACAGGCATTCATGGTTTGCATATATTGCAATAGATGCTCATGCTGGTCATCCGCATCAAAGTGATCCCTCTCAGGCCTGTCCCTAGTCCACTTTGCAATATAAAGTATGGACTGGCCAGAGAGGGATAATTTTGTGATATTACAGTGTGCAGAGGGTTAATTGAGAATTTTCAAAGATGTCCCCAATGTGTCAATTAGGACTCATGTAGACAATTGCATAAAAAAATGTCGCTAGCACACCAGCAAGCTTGTTTCAGAGTGCAAAGCACTTTATTCTTGTATCATCACATAGAGAAGCAACATTTTGGGACCGAGCATGGACCCTTCCTTGGGTATGTTATCAGTTGTTGGTGTCCTGGCAACATATTTTTTACATGCTGTACACCATGACCAGCCCAGAGTTGTTGCAGCATCCTCTTAAAGTGGAACTGTATGTGAGCACCACACACCAAAAATGCTATTTAAAAAAAAAAAATAGTCAAAGCAAACTCACCCATCCATCCATGCTTTTTTTTCTCGAGAAAGTTACTTTGAAAAAAAAAACCCTAACATTTCTGGCCATGGCCATCTTGAGTAAAGACCCATTCACACCAGAATGTGGTGCAGGAAACCCAAGTTCAGTGGCAGCCACTCATATGGGACGCCGCCCCCCTTATCTCCATGCGCCCAGCCCCTAATCTCGATGCAGGGCGCCGGACGCATGGATTTCTATGGGTTTTTTTTTTTTAAAAGCACATGACCAGAGCCTGAGGCTCTAATTGGTTTAAAAATGGGTGGGCTTGGGGCGCAGAGCACTTGTTTGACATTAGCGAATGAATATTCGCTATTGTCTTCCTGCTTCTCCTCCCGGCCAATCAGGAAGCAGGTCTTTTTTTTTTTGTCTCAAAACAAATGTTTTATTGAAGAACAAAGTACTTTACATCCATTATTGGCATCAGAGCACCATAATACATTAGACCTGAACCACTCTTGGTTTCAGATAGTACAGCACATTACTCACAAACGTGTACATTATTTGCATCTTCCCATTTAAGACAATAAACAATACCCCGGGACAATTGTGCATCCAATCAACTGGGTCCCTGCTACCAATGCAAGAGCACTGAGAAACTCACAACAACCCATCCAGTACTAATTCCACCGGAGCCAACCCTGGTACACTCAACCATGGATCCCATAATTTGGAAAACTTTTCTGTACAGCCTCTATGTTGGTAAATAAGTTTTTCTAACTTCAAGGTGTTACCCATTTGTTTTAGCCACTCCTTCACAGTGGGGGGTTCCGTTGACTTCCAGTGCCGTAGAATCAGCATTCGGGCCTGAAAGAGGGCCCTAGCAATCGCCTGTCTGGGCATCTCCTCCAGCGTGTCACCTTCAATAATACCCAACACGCAGGATTTGGGCTCTTTAGCAATTTGAACCTGAAAGGTTCGGTTAAGGACCTCCACCACCCCCGTCCAGTAAGCATGAAGTTTGGGGCAACGCCACAGCAGGTGTATTAAGTCCCCGTGATCCCGCATACATCGTGTGCAGGCTGGATCATCACGCACCCCCATTCTAGCCAGTCTGGCGGGCGTATAATGGACTCGGAGAAGTATGTACAACTGCGATAGACGCTGAGCTACATTCAGCGAACACTGAGAGACTGCCAAAAGTGCTTCCTCCCACTGTTCCTCTTCAAAGGGCCCGACATCTCCCTCCCACTGGGCTATCACCTTACGGGTCAGGTCGGGCAGAAACATGTTAAGAAGCATAGAATAGGTACTAGATATGAAGCCTTTATACGATGCCACCTCCGCCATGTAGTTAAAGATAGGAGCTTTAGTCTGGACCCAGACTTCCACTCCCCTCTCGGCCCTCACCGCATGCTGAAGCTGAACATAGTAAAATAGCATGGAACCAGGGAGTCCGAATTCCTCTTGGAGAGCGGCAAAGGGACGCAGCTCTCCATTTCTGAATATTTGATACAGGTAGTTAACACCGTACTTCTGCCACCGTTTACTGTATTGTAGTTTTCCTATCTCCATGTACAGTTCATTGTGCCATATAGGGCTGAATTTAGTAAACCCCGTGACCTGCTGTAGTGACCTGACTTTATTCCAGATTTTTTGCATCAGGTTATAAGTGGGGTACCGTTTATTAGATTTACCCATCCGCAAAGCCTCCAACCCCTCCGCTACTCCCTGTTTAATCGTAAATTTAATGAGTGAGGTGGTGGAGTCCACCAAGTTCAACTCTGGGTCGGGGGCCGGGTTCAATGATCTAGCTATGTGTTGCAATTGGGCAGCCAAGTAGTACAGCCAGGGATTTGGCAGTGCTAGTCCACCTGCCTCTTTAGGACGCTGAAGCTGTTCCAATCTCACCCTAGCTGAAGAAGAATGCCAGATAAGGGAGCGGAACATAGAGTTAATGATTCGGAACTGTTTTAGAGGGATTACAAGAGGCGAGTTGTGCAACACATAAAGAAGTTGTGGCATAAGAATCATTTTTATCAGATTGATCCTACCCATTGGTGACAGTTTTAGCCTGGACCACACCTTGATCCTATCACGACTGCGATTCAGCCAAGGGGTAAGATTCAGCCCAACATACTCCAAGGGATCAGGGGTGACGTGTATTCCTAAGTATTTAATTTTCCTGGACACTGGGATATCAAGAATCGTTGGTAGTCGCTGGTCCGAACCCTCGTCAAGAAACATGAGCGAGGATTTAGTCCAGTTCACCACCAGCCCTGAATAAAATCCGAAGGTCTCAACCACCCTCATAGCTTCACTCAGTGAACCCCCGGTATCTCCCAGAAACAGCATAGTGTCATCCGCATACATCATTAACTTTTCCTGTAGGTCCCCGTACTGAAAGCCTCGGATAGCATTGTTGGAGCGGATGAGGGCCGCCAGTGGCTCAACAGCCAGGGCAAATAGAAGTGGCGACAGGGGACACCCCTGTCTAGTGCCCCTGTACAGCCGAAAGTCTGGTGACACTCTGCCTGCCTCCCTGATGGCAGCCCTTGGGGTGTGATATAGCAACTGTACCCATGAAATAAATTCCTCCCCAAACCCAAACTTCCTCAAAGTAGCCCACAGGAATGACCATTCAATACTGTCGAACGCCTTGTGGGCGTCCAAAGACAGTAGCGCCCTATCCCCCCCATTATCCGCCACCGACTGCATATTAAGATAAAGTCTACATAAATTTATTGCCGTGGATTTCTGGGGCATGAACCCCGCCTGATCAGAGTGTATAACAGTGGATATTACCCCATTTAAACGCACTGCCAGAACTTTTGCTAGAATCTTGACATCATTCTGTAAGAGGGAAATCGGTCTATAGGACCCTGGATCCAAGGGATCCTTGCCCGGTTTCAGAAGCAATACGATAATAGCTTTGGTCATAGACAGTGGGAGGCAGCCTGTTTCCTTGGCAACCTCGAACACATTAAGTAGTTTGGGCAACATACCCCCCGCATATTGCTTGTACACTTCAATCGGTATACCATCCTCCCCCGGAGCTTTAGAGTTAGGGAACATCCCAACCGCCGACTGGAGCTCCTCCAATGTAAGAGGAGCATCCAATTGCCGCCTAGCAGCTTCAGATATTTTGGGCAGATCTACCGTTTCTAGGTATGTGAGTAGGGAACTCTCAGAGTAGGTCTGTTTAGACTGATATAGGGTAGAGTAGTACGATACTAGTTCAGACATGATGACATCTGGGGCATTGGTTACTGCACCAGCCCTGGTTCTAAGTGCACCAATGGAGGGTGACCTCTGTTGTGCGTGGGCAATTTTGGCCAGCAGGCGACCGGTTTGCTCCCCCTCCTCATAGTAAGCCAGTTTATTAAAAAAACGTTTTCTTTCTGCTGCTCAAGTATCACACCGACTGAGTGCCTCACCAGGAGTCCTTGCTTTCCACAGTAGGGTCCGATATAAACCTCGCCTCCAGATCACTCACCAGTCGCTCCAATCCCTCCCTCTGTGCACTAGTAGTTTGTTTAATCCCGTGGATCTCCCTAATAAATATACCGCGAAGGAAGGACTTAAAGGCCTCCCAAGCAGTCACCGGCCCAGTATGGTTCCCCAATCTGGTCCGCTATCTGAGAATGTGATGAGAACAGATTAAGCCAGAAGGCATTCAACTTCCAGGGGGCCCTGGTCATAGTCGACTGGGGTCTCACCTCTAATTTAACACTGGCGAGTGATCAGATATGCTGCGAACGGCATACGTGATCTCCGATATGAACCGGGCGGCCACTGTAGAACAAATAGTTAGATCTATGCGGGATAGAGACATATATGATTTAGAAAAGCAAGAAAAACTTTTGTTGCCCGGGTTTCTATCGCGCCAGAGATCAGTCCAGCCCACCTCCTCAATGAACTTTTTCAAAGGTGTGCGGTAAGCGCCCCGCGGCGCAGTTACCGCCGGGTGCTTATCGAATGCCGGGTCCAAAAAACAGTTAAAATCACCCATGATGTATAAGGGGACGTCCTGGTGACACAACTGATATTCCAACACTGTCCGGAGCACCTGGTGATTGTACGGAGGCGGGATGTACACAAATGCAAGAATACATTTCAGAGTAAAAATGCGACATAACAGAATTACATATCTCCCCTCTGCATCCATGACACTTTCTATCTCCTGATAGTCTAAGGAGTTATGAACCAGTACACTCACACCCCTTGAATAGGCGGTGTGAGTGGAGTGATACGACCACCCCACCCAAGACAGCTTCAAACATGAGACCGAATCAACGGTAAGGTGAGTCTCCTGTAGTGAACAAATAGCGGGCATATACTTGCGAAGAGAGGTAAATACCATGGTACGCTTCAGGGAATCATGTATCCCCCTAACATTCCATGAGACTACGGGGATCGCAGCCATTTTGGATCCAAAAATCTATACGTTACAGTGTAAATAAAAAGCACAATGTCCCTCATCAATTTAACTGGATTTGGAAGATGCACATTTGTAACTACCAGCCCTGTGAAAAGGTCTCGGAAAATAGGTGATGCTCTGAAAAAACGGAGACACAAAAACAACAATAAGAACAACAAAATTGAAAGGTGGTGTATCATCACAGTCTCACAGGAATGGGTCCGATGCACACGACCAGCAAGCTGAGCGTGCACCCCCGGCCGCCAGACACTATCCCCCAATGTGCACCGAGGGATCTCACATACAGTACCTGTGGCAGTGCATATCACCACCGAATCAGTGGTAGGACAACAGGTCCTCCCCGTCCCTGGCAACATGAGGTCCAACAGGGACCAAAGTACCATCTTGTATAAAAGTAGAAAATGGGAATAACACATTCCACTGGGAAAGGAAAAAACTTCTTGTTGACAGAAAACGCTCTCGTTGAACCAAAAGGAAAGCATGTTCCCGTCTCCTCACTCAGACGCCCCGACGGCACTGCATATTAAATCACCCGCCGGTCCTCCCGGGAACCCGGAAACCTCCTGGGAACCTGCAGCGACTCAATCTTCTTCCTCAGCCTGCCGTCCAACCCGGGGAAATGCATTTGCATGAGCATCCAGCCAATCAGAAGCCTCCGCTGCGTTTTCAAAGAAATGCGCCTGCCCCCGAGCTATGATCCGGAGCCTGGCAGGGTATAACATAGCATATGGCGCCTGCAACTTTTGCAACCGCTTTTTGACTTCGGTGAATCGCGCCTGCGTTTTTGCACATCCGCCGAAAAGTCAGGGTAGAATGAAATCCGCACGCCATTAAACTGTATATTCTGTTTTTCCCTGGCCAGCCGCAGGATCATCTCCCTGTCCCGATAATGTAATAGCCGAGCCAGCATGGGCCTTGGAGGGTGACCCGGTGGGAGGGGCCGCAACGGGACTCTATGCGCCCTTTCAATTGCATACATGGTGGTGAAGGCCTTCTTCCCAAAAATGTCCACGAGCCATTGCTCCACAAATTGTGTAGGATCTCTCCCCTCCACCTTCTCTGGCAGACCGATGAGGGGGGCGTGGCCAGGATCGGCATGTGAGCAGCCGCTTTTACACAGAGCTCCCACCAGTCACCCTGTAATTGATCCTGTTCCCGGCTTCCTCGGTTAGATCCGACGGCACAGATCGGTACCGGAACCACCGCAGGGTACCCCGACCCGTTGTGAGTCCTCCAGGGATGATGGTGACCCGCAAAAACAAGGAGGGAGCGGACCGGCCCAATATCCAACATGGCGCTGCCGGGACTCCTCAGCAGCGTGGCCAGCGCGGCAATGAGAAGAAGGACACAGTGAGTAAAATCCCCAAGTTCTCCAAACTACTAGCCAGCGATCAGCCCAAGGACATGAGATATTATGCCCAGAGACTTACAGGGCCACCTACACTGGATGATAAGTCCGTGGCTGAGGCAGGGACAGAGGGAGAGGACATGGAGCAGGAGGAGGGGGATGGTGACCAGACGCAGGCAGCCATTGAAGAGCAGCAGGATGAGTCAGAGCCAGAGGCTGAGGACACTGAACAGCCGACTCTGGCTGATATACCGCGGGCAGTTTCTAAATGCACTGCTTCAGTGAATGCGTTACAGGCTAGGTTTGGTGGGCTTGAAGAAGCAGTAATCCTGATCAGACAGGATATGCAAAAAATCAGGGAGAGAACAACTGCAGCGGAGAGCAGGATCAGTGACCTGGAGGACAAGCTACCTCCCCTGATCAGGGAAACACAGGCTAACACCAGACTGATCAAATCGGTGGATATGCGTGCTGACGACCTCGAAAACAGGATGAGACGCAATAATGTGCGCATCATCGGTCTGCCAGGAAGCAGGTCTTAAGACCCGATTGGCAGGGAGGAGAAGCAACTGAATTGGCCAATAGGAGAAGCAGTGGGGAAGCCACTGAAGAGGAGATGCAGCTGGGAAGCCGCCAAAGCTGCCCGCGACCTGGATGGGGTAGGTAGTGCGGGCAGAGTGGCCGATCTGGGGGCAGGGGGGGCGCTGGGAGGTTTGTTTGCCACCCCCCCCAAAAAAAGTTGAGCACCAGCCGCCACTGCTTACGTTCTGTGGGCACTTCAAAAGTAGTCAATGTTGATTGAGAGTGAAGTTCCGCTTTAACCACATGGCTTATTCCAGTATAGTATGCGAATAGAATATTTTCCGAAGAAGACCAAAGCTTTAAACCTTCCCGACTGAAGCAGATATAAATGGAGTCCCGCTTTAAGATATTGAAGCCGTAACCAGATAGATGGTGATCACTGTCAACTTTTTTTTTTGATAAGAAAACAGATCCTATCCTTGTTAGGAAAATGTCTCTTCAATAAAAAACTGATGCTCTAACTTTATGGCGCTCCATTAGGGGCGCAAGGGCGCCCCCCTAATCCATGTGCCCCCCCCAACAAAAATGGAGCACCAGCCGCCACTGATATATATATCAGTCGCCAGCTGACACTATATATATATATATATATATATATATATATATATATATATATATAAACACGTTTTTAGAAAAAAACTATTTTATCAGTAGTTTTATATTGTTTTAAAATAAGATGTTATCAGTAACAAAGTCCCTCTAAGTTGTTGAAAGCAAAAAAAAGACATATATATTGTTAGCTAGCAATGCACAGGTAGGGAAAGCAAAAGGTATGAACAAAGTGATACCTTTTTAGTGGCTAAATATAAAAAAATATTATAAATATTTGACAAAGCTGAACTAGAGGGCCAAAAATTTACAATCTGGCTGCACCCTCCCTCCCATCCCCATGGTATTCTCAGGATATTCTGTGCAATTAGTCTTGGGAGAGTCCATGGTCCCACAGGCTTTATCTCCAATGGTACCGATGGTTCTAACCGGTTCCCTGAAGCTGCTTTACTTCTCTGGTTGTGTTGTTGCCCCTCTCACCACAAAGAGCCTGTCCGCATTCCAGGGACTGTGGAAAATATTATGATCTACTTTGATTTTCCTTGTATAAAATGAGCATTACACTCCATATTTGATGTGGGGGTGGGGGGGAGGTCGGAATCATATATATTTTTTTTTCCCCAGCCTTGGGTTCAGCTTTAAAATCTTTAGTTAGCCAATGAAAGGCATCACTGAATGGCAGCTCATAGATGAATCAATTGTTTGCATTTAACCAGTGGGTTGAACACAAAAAACTGACCTGATTCCCCCATCCACACATTCGAGGTGGATGAGGGAATCCTCTCCGCTATTTCTTTGTATCCTGACAGCGAGTAGAATTCCCCACCGTCAGAATGCACTGATGAGCGTTGCAGGCTATAGCTTGCGGTGCAGATCGAGCAGGGAGAACCTGACAGGGCGGTTGTACAGAAGTCTATCAGTAGGTCAAATTCTGTACAGCCACAGTGCCTATTCAAGGATTGAAATTTGTCCAGTCCCTGCCGAACCAGCCACATTTCCATGTATTGTACTTTGTGCCTCTTCGTTGTTGGCGCTTTAAAACATTGACTGACCACTGGATCATATTTTATGCTTCGCTCTCTGCCCCAAATAGAGAGGTGGAGTGATTGATGGATTAAGGGCAGAAAGGGCAGACAAAGGGAAAGGGAGGGGGGGGCGGTTGATGGATCACCCGACCACTAATTCCCTCTTCTTTGTCTCTTTCAACTAAGATGTTGTTGTTAGCAAAAGCTTTATGGGCCATCACTCAGCAGACATGGAGCTTGACCCCAATACATTAGATGGTGTTTTTTGCATCATAGCAGTTACAGAGCACAATGTAGTACTCCCTGGTACGGGAGAGGTGAGGACTGTTGTCTTACAGCCACATTCCTCTTAAACAGGGGAATTTCCTTGTTGAACCATATCAGTGGAATGTTACTGAGGACCTTGGATAAAATTCTGACCTTCACATTCACTGCTAATACATCCATGGTTATAATGCCACAAACTGAAAAAAAAATTCCCACAAATTTTATATCTGTTTCAATGTATTTTTATCTGACATGCCAACTCCCCCAGTGATCAGACTGCAACATTGGAACTTTGCAGCAAGTCACTAGGTGAGAGGCTGCAGTGCTTTTTTTTTTTTTCCTAATTATATCTGTGTAAGCAAGATATCCTGACATCAAAACATGTTCTTTATACAATCTAAAGTCAGCCAGACGCCAGGCAAATTATATAAGCTCTCGCCAGAAGAGACCGTTTTGGACAGTTCTAAAAAAGGAACTGAAGTAGAAATATTGTAAAGCAACCGCACACTGTGTACATTTTAGCCAAGTTGAACTTTCAGTTTAATTGCTCATTTATATCTAGGGAAGCAATAATAGTAAACTCTTCCCTGCAGCTAGACTGGTCCCTGAAGCTTTTGTAGACCTAGTGGTCTAGGGTCCTGACATCAAGATCAGAACAGGGTTCATAGCCCTGCTCTGGACTTGAGGACACCCGAGGGATAATCCACCGCTGAATTGTGTGGGGGAGCTGTCTGCCAGGGGAGCAGAGGCTCAAGTAAGTAAAACTTTTTTTCCTCTTCTTCAGCCCAGAGTTGAGATTTAAATTGTCTCAAAACATTCCAGGTGCATCAAACACAAAAGGTGTTAAGTCGTATGATTTCTTTGGAAAGCAGCCACAGCATGAGTAGAAAAGCCTGACCTTAACATGAAAACAGATATAGATCCACTTTAAAATATCACATTATCACACAATAATTCTGAACTTTCAGTTTAGGACAGCCACATAATTTCCAAGTGTATTGAAAGTCTTACTGTTTATTTTCTTTAGAAATCGACAACAGCCACAGTAGAAATGCCTAACCCCGGATAGCATTCTGTAGAGAGGGACCTGTGTAGAAGCAGTGGCCTCTCTGTAGAGGTACAACATGCCCCTGCTGGGTTGGGCTCTCTATCATCCCATGTCAACTTCTACTTCCTGAACTGAAATGCCAGCTAAGAGATAACACATTCATGTAAATCCTAGTGCTGTGCACAAATGTCCAAGGCAGATCAGCCTCTGGTGCAACCTCTCACGTTGTAACCTGCTATGAAGTTACAATGTTGCAGTCTGATCACTGGGAGAGAGGATATTGTGAAAACGCTTCCTGCTGCCCACAGCAGACTAATGTCATCTCAGCCTAGGCAAAGTTACTGGACAGGGGCTCAAGCATGGCTTTTTAATGATAAGAGGTGGAGGGTTTTTGAAAAATGATACTGTTGCTGTAGAATGAGATACATCAGGAATATTCATGCAGATGTATTAAGAAACTGGATAGTTCACTTTAAACATAACTAGGTTCAAATCAGTGTCATTGTTATAACTTTTGTGGACTATGCCAAGATTCTTCCACCTATTTGAGACACAAATGGGAAAACTCATCAGAAGTTCTCTCGGATGTTACCATTGTTCCTATATTTTTCACTTATAGCAAAACTTTGATAGGAATAATTGGAACCCTCGCAATTGCTAGGGGAATATGTACTTATACCTTTCCTACAGCTATCAAAAGCTTAAAATCAACGTTAAATATCTGTTGGCATTCTCAGTTATGTGTGTTGTGTTTTTGCACAGATGCCATTCTCTGTTGCTCGGATGGTCGTTCAGAAAGAGAAAGGACTTCAGCATGTCCGAAATATGCTGTTTGGAAGCGATCCAGGAGTGAAGAGGACAGCGGTTTCTTTGCTGCGGAACTTGTCACGCAATTCTTCTCTCCAGAATGATATTGGTCAGTGTTATGGCAGTCATACAATTTATTTCTAGAGGACCAGCGCTATGTAGAGGATAATGAATATAATAAGCCCCACCTACGAGGAGCTTATTCCCTACAGTGCCTATCACAGCTATGAATACACACAAGGGACAAAGTTTGGGTACATGTCTGTTTACTGATGAGAATATGGACTTGGATTCTAGGAGAAAACATGCACAAAAACAAGTCAAACATTCTAAATTGAACACATCTGGTTTATATTGTAAAAGAGATAGAAGTGCCCTGCCATAGATAAGTCCAGAATATTTTGATCAATATCGCCAAGGAAAGGCCAACATGTTTTGGGAATTATGAGAGTCCCCACAGGGCTGCAGAGGACCTAAAGTCTAAAATCTGAACC
Source organism: Rana muscosa (assembly GCA_029206835.1). NCBI lineage: Eukaryota > Metazoa > Chordata > Amphibia > Anura > Ranidae > Rana > Rana muscosa. The sequence goes on from CM055118.1 coordinate 170,072,062, forward strand.
AGACAGTAATAGAAGCTCAAAAAATTTGATGCTAAAAGTTCTGCCTGGAGCTTTGGGTCTAAAGCCTCGTACACACGACCGAGTTTCTCGGCAAGAACCAGCAAGAAACTTGCTGACAGAGCTTTCTTGCCGAGTAAATCGGTCATGTGTACGCGGCTATCATGTTTCTCGTCAAGAAAACCGACAAGAATCTCGACGAGAAAAAGAGAGAACCTGCTCTCTATTTTCTCGTCGAGATTCTTGTCAGCATGTTTCTCAACGAGAAAAGTGTGTGTGTGTGTGTGTGTACACTTACCTGTCCTCCGGGAAGCCCGCGCATGCTTGAAATGACTTTGACGCATGCGCGGTAGTTTCCTAGGCATAGGTAGGGTGTAGCAAGATGGCGGCGGCGGCATAGAATGTGACGAGCGCACGCTCGTCATAGTCGATTACGTCACCGCGTTCGCTCCATTCAAAGAACTGCGGGTTCTTTGAATCGAGCGTGTGTACACTCGGCCGGGACAAGTTTCTTGTCCAAGAATCTCGTCAAGAAAAACGACGTGTTTTTTCTTGACGAGATTCTCGGTCGTGTGTACGAGGCTTCACTTAGCTTTATTGTTATCCAGTCCAGATTTCAGACCTCAGCCTTGAAGAAGGAATAGTAAAGCCTGGTTTCCTGTCAATCATTTTTCATATCTGTATTGCAGCCACAGAACTGATGCCTGACCTAGTGCGGGCCTTGCCAGACTCTGTCCCGGAGTCCAACATTGCCAATGACACGACCGCGTCCCTGTGTTATGTCCTCAACAGTTTGATCAGCAGCAACTCTCAGAACGCAAGGCTCCTCCTTCAAAATGGCGGTATCCGCAAACTCATCAATCTTAGCAGCAGTGACGGGTGAGGACACTTAAAATGATATTGTCCTTTGAATATACAGTACATTTCATCATTTTGAAAATATATATATATATATATATATATATATATATATATATAGTGACACTTGTACAGCAACTCCCATCTAATTATGAATGTTTATCTTCTCAGGACCATGGGGTCTAAAGCTGGAAAAGCCGCCTCACTTGTCCTGTACAATATGTGGTCACACCAAGAACTTCACAGTGCCTACAAGAAGGTAAGAAGGTCTGCTGAGGACATCTGACCTAAAGAGTTTTATTAACAAGTTATTGCTAAAATATAGAGCTTCACATACAGTATGAATGTCTAGTAGAGAAACTGTGTGTGTTGCTTACAGCAGTGAATCATATGATATGGTTTAGACTGCCTGCTCCAGGCACAATAACAAACTGGATACTTCTGGGCTCTGCAAAAACTTGGCAAGTGCCAAGTTCTTCAAAATAATTTAAGCAATGTGGGGTCCTACGTGTTGTCTTGTTTAGGCTAAAATCTCAAACTTGCATAAAAAGACATAAAAGTCTAATTTATAGTAATTACCACTTTTAAGTGCCAGTAAAAAAGGCAAAAATTTGAAAAACATACCTTTAATTAGAACGTGTGCAATCCTTCCATCCTCTGATGATCACTGCCAGAGCAATAATGAAGGACAGAATTAGGGTGCAGACAGTCATGGATTGGTAGGCTCCATCTGAATATCATACCCACATGCCCCTTTAGCAGAGACCATGTGACCAATGCCTTGGCATGAACTAAATGACTGGCATGGAAAGGAGAAGAACTGCATGGATTCTAGTTTTCCCTACTGTCTTGTTTTTTTGTTTTTTACAGTTAATTTAAGTGATAATTATAATCAAATGTATTAATAGGCCCCTTTCAAACAGGGCGGATCCGCTGGACGGGCTCCGCTAGCTCTGCGGGAGATCGATACGTTAATCCCCAGTGAGCCGGCAGATGACCGGTCCGTCTCCGCTCACTGTGCAGAGACAGACCTGTCAGAGCCCCGTTGTTCTCTATGGGCAGATCAGATTAAAAAGGGATGCATGCCTGTTTTCATCCGATCCCATCCAACCCGATCCGCTGGAGGGATGACGAACGTATCACCATCCGTCTGTTTCCAGCGGATCTTGTCGGACCAGATGGCAGGCCGGTGTCAGCGGACACATCTCCGCTGACATCTGCCTTCCCATACAAGTCAATGGGTGGCCTGCTCGGATCCACCTGAAAAACGGGCAGGCGGATCCGAGCTGCTAATCGCGTGAAAGGGGTCTTAGTGTACAGGTCCACTTTAAGAGCTAAATAACTTTTTGGTAAATAGATAAAAATGACATCTTTGAATTAATAAATATTTGTGTATGTAATTTTGTAATACCATCTTGATTAAATGTATAATTGTACTAACTCTATAGAACTAGATACTGTATATTCAACAGGTGTTTACTAAGAGGAGGTATATCCCAATGTGTAGATCCTGTTATGTAAAATAATTCTTCTGTAACTTTTAACTCCCCTCAAAGCTAAAATGAAAAAATATGGAGCCATAGGCTGAACTGCAAAAATATATATATTTTTTTAAATCTGTTTTCACTTTTTTTTTATCAACTTTCTATCTACATGCACTCCAGTTATGGCTGCATGGAACATCTCAGGGAAAGTTTTCTGATGATGTCAACAGTGGACTTACTTAGTGAGTTAAAATGGTCACTTGGTAGTCTCCAAAAGAAGCCAGCATGATGGGGTGACAACACAGGAGGCAGGAACAGAGCGTTGTCACCCTATAAGAGAAAGTGCCTGAGCAAGAACCATCAGGGCAGGATCACTAATGACTAGTAAATGAAAGCTTTAGGCTCCATGTACACTGAAGCTGATAAACTGCAGTTTATTGGCGTTTTTTTTAAAAACCCATTAACTGCACTCTATTTTAGCCTATGTGTTCATGTACACATAGCGTTTTTTAGCGTTTATGAGCAGTGGAGTTAATGGGCTTTTTTCTGAACGCAAGAAATTTGCGTTCAAAGTGCCGTCTTTCGGCATAAAAAAAAACAAACACAAAACGCTAATAAAACGCTCAAAAACGCTGGTCGCCAGCAGAAAAAAAAAAGCTAAAAAACGTTACACTGAAAAACGCTAATAAACGCTAGTAAAAAACGCTGATAAAAGCTATATTTTAAAGCAGCTTTTTCTGCCAGAAATCTGGCGTTCAAAACGACTGTTTTTGAGCTTCTGTGTACATGGAGCCTTAAAATTTAAAATACTGAAAATAACTTTTAAGCAAAGTTACATTTTATAAAAAATAATGATAGGTCAGAGGAAATAATTTGTTTTTGCATACCCACAGTATATGGTAAAACACAGAAGTAATTTGTGATGTGAAAATATTCAAAATTAGCACATGAATAAAAGCATTTCAATTAAAAAAAATATTTTTTTACATAAGATAGTGGTTTAGAATTCAGAGATTTTCTTTGTTAAAACTACAAATAAACCCCATTGCAGCCCTATTATTACATAAAGTATAACAGTATACACCAGGGGTGACAAACTCAATTTCATTGCGGGCCGCATCAGCATTATGGTTGCCCTTAAGGCTGGTTGTCACTGTAACACTAGATGTCAAAAGTCTCCCACCCTCTCTTACATTACAGTGCACTCCCATTACCTTGTGCTGCTGCTGGGAAGAAGCTGGGGTTGGAGCTGGGAAGCAGAAAGTTCAGGGTCTGGAGGGGGACCAGAAGTGGGCTGGAGTTAGCTGTCGGAGTACGATGAAATTACGCTGAATGCTGCGGCTGCACAGAGAGACGCAAGGTTTTTAGAAGGAGCTCTGTCCTCCTCTACTGCTGACCGCTTAGATAAAGTAGAGGTGGATATGAGGGAGGTTCTGCAGCTGTAGGATAGGTGCAAGGGTCACATGAAAATGCCTGGTGGACCAGATTCGGGACGTGGGCCTTGTGTTTGGCACATGTGGTCTCGAAATCTTGCAAATGCTGATTTTTTTTTTTTTTTTTTTTACAAGATTTTTGGAACAGAGTGCACTTTTTTAGGAATGCACATGCAGTGCAGATAAAAATGTAATAATTTTATCTGAGAAATTACAGCCACCTTATACAAAAAGATTACACTTCGGGAGGCACCGAAATACCTTTTACATGCAATATCCATTTTATGCTAAAAGATTGTACTTCGAGAGGCACTGACATTTTAGACCATGTGGAATGTGGAGCATTAGGATGCACAGAACTTTTTAGCCTAAATCTGTCCCACAAAGGGAGCATCCCAACTGTTTCCAGCCGTTGTTTGTCCACAACTAAGAAAAAGGTTTTGCCTTTAGTTATACTTTAATGTAATTTCAAAAGTTTTCTCTCTCATTGCAGATTGGAGAAGGATTAAAACACTTGTCAGGTTTTTATTGCTACCTCTGCCCCCGTTAGGGAGATTCATCCTCTCTTTTAGTACCATTTACTGTTATCATCAAAAGTGAAAGTAAAAGAAAATCCCAGTTTTGGGTTGTCCTCAGAAGAGTAATAAAAGGGAAATCTTCCAATGGGGACACTAGTTCTTGTGACCTGGGGTGCCCCAATGGATTTGCCTAATTTGCAGGGATTTCCTTGCCAAAAAAATCGGACAGGTTTTATAACCCCCCCCCCCACCCCCCTTACTCTATACAAAATGGGAAAAAAAAGGTTTTGTCTATAGCTCTACTTTAACATGTTAAAGATTATTTGTGGCGTATAACCGCCCTGATGATCAATGAGCAAATGTCCAGTATTTTGAAAGATTCACTCTAAATTCCTTAAGGTTTGGGAATCGTGGATTTCCCACACATTCCCCATGCTTCACCCGGGTTGTTCGAGCCACCTATAAATGCCTCTGGAGGTGCTCCCAAGTCCAAGAGGTCCTTTTTCCTTCCTCTTTTTTTTACTGACTACTTTCCCTTCCTCCACTTTTTTTCTTCTTTCCTTTCCTGGTCTCCTTCTCCCTTTGTCTTTTGGACGTTGTTTGTACCGTGGGGAGTTAGCTCCCTCGGGTGGGTCCTCCCCAGGACGACGGTGACCTTGCCCTCTGGGCACGGTTCTCTTTTATTTATTGTTTTCCGTTGCCATTCCTATAGAACAGTGTTGCCTGATATTGGCCATCAAGTATGTGGTTTTCGCTAGTTCTTATTATACCCGTTCAATACCTGTCCCCTACATAGGCAATTTATGTGCTTGTCTTTATTCTTGTCGAACCACACTAAAATATTGCAGTGGACAGATTTTTGGAGACTTTAATGATTGTTTTTATGTATACTTTTAACTATCCTTTTGTAAAGACTGCTTCTCTGCTTGTGTCTCCATCAGGCAACGTTTAAGAAAGGAGATTTTGTTAACCCCAAAACTTCAAAAGCATACCATTCCCTGTGAATCAGAAACCGTATCCTGGGAAGAATAATACATTTAAAAACAAGGGCAAGCTTGCGTCAGTTTGTGAACTAACAAAGACAACTATAAGTGACTGCACCTGCATAACTGCATACTGCCTTTGCTGACGCAGCTTAATTTCTTGGGCTGTTACTTTGGATATTTGTGCAACTTATGAACACTGTAAGCTGGGATACCGAAGATTTTTGTATTGAATCCCATATTTTTGCACCTTTTCCTATTAATCACTGGTTTTATGGAAGATTAAACAAAAAGCATGCCTTCTCTAGCACTAATATCAGTGTAATTATTGTGCAATTTCCAAGGATTTGTGAACCGCTCGTTTCATACAATGGCTTAAAGTGTTCCCTTCATCGTCTTGCTTTCAAAGGACTGAAAACAAGAATTTCTCACCGTGTGGAAAAATTCAACCCATGGGACTACTGCAAGCTCTGTTGCAACAAATTTTGCATCATCCAGATAACAGATGTTGGTTCATCGGCCTATTTAGTATGCTGAACTATATACATATATTGCTGCAAAGCCTGGTTCAGCTGGACGGATTGTGTGTTGCATCCTATGCTGTTCTATAGATCTGTTTAAAGACATCACAAGAAAACAGATTTTCAAAATAGTCAGTATAGCACCTACCAATAATGTTTATTCAAAAACCTTAGGTTATAGTGTGTTCAGTTTATTGTAGCAATAGAGTTTCATTACACTTCAAGGATTTTTATTGTTTAGGACAAATGACCTTTTTGTTCTCTATATACCTGTTTCGCTTTGCTAATTATCAACATGTGTTTAATTGATCTCTGTTACTATCAGAGTGTTGGAATATGGGGGCTCATCCGGGATAGACTGTTAAGCAGTCACATGATCCTTTGCAAGTGGCAGATGTCACTTCATTCCCTTTTTGTCTTATGTATATAGACTACTTACCACAGCTGAAACATGCATAATAGTAGAAACATCCATATTTTAAAGGGCTGCAGTTTTACAGCAATAGTGCATGTTAAAAATAAATCTTAGAACCTCAATGTAGTACTTTTAAATTACAGTAATATTTTCACCAAACAAGAATACTGCTATAAAGTCTTGCTTTCATGAAAAATTCACCTGATTGGGTGGTTCTGTCACAGCTGAAGTGCAGTGAAACAATGAGGTTAATAACTAAAGGCAAATATACTGCGCACTTTAAGTGCATTCGCTCTAGATACAAGGGGAAGCTCCATCCGAGGGGAGGCTACATTTTTGTTATTTAGTTGGTAAAAAATCCCCCAAGCCTTGCCAAATATGAAACAGTGTCTTATGTTTAGATTTTCTAAGCTGTAGGTAACCACATAGAGCATAGGACCCCAGGTGCTGCTCTGTGCCTAGAAGTTGCAGATAATTTTTAAAATGTTTGCACTTTGCTGAATTTATTACTACATTGTAAAATTAATTAGACACCAATTTACTTTTAGTGTTATTTTTATTAACTGGTGCACTGCTGCTTGGGAATGTGTCAACCATCATTTTAACAAATGTGGCTTAAAGTATATCTAAATCCAAACCCAATAATGTAATATATTGCAGCTTACCAGTCCTTTGATGTGGTGGTTGCATTCGTTTAAATTTTTCAGGCTTTTTTTTTTACTTTAGTTTCACTTACTAATCCTGCTGGGAAAGTCCCACTGGGTCAATGCTCACTCATACTGTTGTATTAGGACGACAAAAACATGTCAGGACCTCTTCTTACCACATCGATGGGCCAAGTTCTGTAGTCCACTGAACAATGTAACTGAAATAAATGCAACACAAGCAGAGAATACAGGTAGTTATTATCTGACAAGATTTCTGGCAGGAATACCAGGTACTTTTTAGAACTTAACAAAATTCTTTCATTTGTGTATTTACCAGGCCAAGAGAGAGCAAATAAGAGAACTCCCCTATACGGGTTTACATGTCCTGTGATTTTGTGGTGTGTATTGTTAAAAGGGCATGGTTTCACGTTTTTAGCAATATTATAGTTCAGATTTGTACCTTCCTTGTAAGTAAGGGGTAATAAAAATTATTATTCTACACATTTAAACAATGTAAAACTGCAGAATTTGCACATGGCGTTGATGATATATTATGTTATGTTAGAGCCGGTTCACATAGGGGCGACTCGTCAGGCAACTCAACCACCTGACAAGTCGCGTCCTGTTCTGTACAATGGAACCGTTCTAATAAGTCACTCCAACTTAGAAAAAGGTTCCTGTACTACTTGGGGGCGACTTCAGGGCGGCTTCCATTGACTTCAATACAGAAGTCATTTTGCAAGTCGCCTCTGAAGTCGTCTGCAGATCGCTTTGCCGAGTCGCGCGGCAAGTCGTGCCGCCCCAGTGTTGATAGTTTGATACTAAAGTCCTGCTACAGTAGGTGAAACCATCTCACGATTGCACTCTCAAGGTTTTAATGCTGGGAATTGTGTTAAATGAACAGAGTATTTATCAGTTGCTTGTAAAATCTGTACTGAAGCCAAGAGGAAGCTGCCAGAACATTTGTGTTTTCAGAAGGTGGAGTGAAGTTTCCATATAATCAATGGATTTTTAGGATGTTTGTAACAAGTTTGGGCTGCATTTTGTGCAGTTGCATAATATGGATGCTTTAGCTGAACAAAACAGGATGTGAGGAATGTGTTATATTGTATCATAGAAGAGATATGGAGGTTTATTAAGCAAGTTACCAACAGAATCAGGCAGGTTATTACTGCAGAAATCTAGGTAAATATTTTTTGTTTGTTTAAATTAGCCCAACAAAGGTCAAAATAAAAAAAACTGTTTTTGTTGCAATACTAATTACAATCCAAAGCTGACCTTGAAGTAATTTCTTTATGCTACATGGTGTCACCAGTCTTTCTCTGGGCCATGGATGTCATGGACATGCCCCTGGGAGTGCATTATGATGCAGGCCTAAGCTTGGAGTACTACTACACTGAATGTTGCTCATGTCATTGAGTAAAGCATTGTCCAGTGCAGTAGCAAGAACTGTCCATCGCCACCACCAGCAGGAACGAGTAAGGTGCAATGACATCAGTGGACCAACCTGGAAAAAAGACCAGGAGAGAGCAAATGTGACACCTTATCCTTACTTGTGAACTATTGTAACCCTTGTCAGAGTTCCTGTTTATTTGTTTTTTTTTTCTCTAATTTTAGCTACTCTTTGGAATTGTACATAGATAGGTGTGATTCAATGTTTTTATGTGAATTTTTTTTTAATGCTGAATTTTGGTGTGCCATGTTTTTTTACGCCAAAAGATTGGTTTTCTGACAGAATGTATTCCAGATGGGAGATATAGAGATTTTAGTTGGTGCATTGAAAGTAGGTTAATATAGATTAACATTCTGGATTTTTTCTTCTTTTATATAAAAATGTTCATATGCCATTGTACTACCTGTTGTTTGTTGTAGATTATAAACTCTGTTTGCTGGAGACTAATTTTTTTACTGCAGAATTCTCTATTTTTGTAACCTCTCATCGTGTTCATATAAATGAGTTATGTATTAAACGGAGCCCTTCCCATAGACCAGAGCCATCATGAAAAGTAGGAACATTTACCTTTCCAGGGGGTGGTGAATTAAACCTGTGCTCTCTTTAATGAGCTTGGGGGTCCTGTACTATCTGACACCTCCAGATGCATTCCCAAACATCACACATTGGGGTTGATTTACTAAAAGTGGAGCATGCATAATCTGGTGCAGCTCTGCATAGAAACCAATCAGCTTCCAGGCTTTTTTCTCAAAGCTTAAATGAACAATCCGAAGTTAGAAGTTGATTGGCTACTATGCACAGGTGAGCTAGATTTTACACTCTAAGAGCTCTTTCACACGGAGGTCCGTTCAGGTCCGCCTGTCAGTTTTTTAGGCGGACCTGAAACGGATCCTCCATGCACCCCTATGGAAGCACGGATGTCAGCGGTGACATGTCCGCTGAAATCCGCTCCGCTCCGCTCCGCTCTGCTCCGAAAAAGTGTGACGGAGGAAAATCCTATTTTTCCTTCCGTCTGCGGAGCGGATCGGATGATAACAGACTCTACGGTCCGTCGTCATCCGATTCCCCATAGGGGAGAGCGGCGCTCTAACAGGGCGGTCCCTGCACAGTGTGCGGGGACCGCCCAGTCATCCGTCGGCTCAGCGGGGATCAACTGAGCGATCCCCGCTGAGCAAGCGGAGCTTCACGGGGCGGATCTTTACGGATCCGCCCCGTGTGAAAGAGGCCTAAATCAACCCCACTGTGTCCTGTAGATCAGCCTTTTTCAAACTGGTTGCCCAGGCACGCTGGGGTGCCTTGAGGTTTCTACAGGAGTGTCTTGGCAAAATGCCTAAAAATGTATCAAAAATTGAATACAAGCCAGAGGGTGTATCAAGCTTGCCTTTTAGTTACACAAAGCCACAGGTTTTCATTATGCCCCATTACGACTTTCTAGACACTGGCATCCTAACAACAAATGATGTCATCAGTTGATAAGGAGAATGTCTGTTGCCTCCACAGCATCATTGTTTGACCCTCCTGTGCCCCTCTCACTCAGCACTGGGGTCACATTAGCCGACTGATGGGGAGAAATTGAGGGAGAAGAGAAACATTGGAATACTAGTCAGTACCAGTGTGCAAAAGTGTATTTACTTTGGAAGAATAAATCACCTCTAACCTTGGGTGTCCTATGTGTAGATGTTGCTTCATTGCGTAAAGCTATTAGAATAGTTTAAGTTTTTAGAATGGGGTGGCTCAAGATGGTCCATAATTTTAAAGGGTGCCTTGGTTGCCTATAATTTTAAAGGGTACCTCGACTGAAAAAAGTTTGAAAAACACTGCTGTAGATCAATAGTAACATGTGGTCGGTGAGAGGAACCACAGTCTGCAGCTGGGGTCACACTATCAGACATACCTGGAGCTCATGAAGAGAGCAGAGATTTAACACAACTGAAAGGTGAATATTCCTCAGGACCCATTCACACCATTACAGTGTGTTATTGCACGAACATTGATGCTCATAATGCTATGCGTCAATATGCATTGTGTTTAGGCTTCACATTCAAAAGGAATGGGCTGCCAGTGCAACCAAAAGCACCAAAAATAGTAACAAAGCATATCTGTTGGCAAGGGGCATTGGGGTGCTATTTAGAATGAATGGCACTGCATTACATAAATGCAAGTAATGTGCATTGCCACAATGCAATAATGTAAATGGACCCTAAGAGCCAACATGGCGCAGCTTCTTAAAGCTTAACAATGATTCGAAAATTAGGTATTATCGAGAAGTGTGTGTAGTGAAAGTCATCGATACCTAGTTTTATTAATTTGCATGATTCACTATGCTTAATACCAATAGGGGCAAACTGTTAAAGTTGAACAGGCAGATCTAACAAAAAAAAGCATAATGTAATGAGTTGTGAACGCCTTAAAAAATGTTAAGTATTGTAAATTTAGCATAAGTACCTGAAGTCCTTTACACAGGAATTCTTAAACCGGAAGCTGGTTGGCGAGCTCTGTCCCTGACTCAGCAGAGGACGTGTCCCACCCCTGCAAAGAGCGCACTACTACCACAGACACCAAGGCCCTTTCTCTGCAGTATGCAACAGGAGACAGGATTTTTTGCTCAGACTGTGGCTGCTTTAAAAAAAAAAATAATATATAATGCTGCGTACACACGGCTGGAATTTCCGACAGAAAAAGTTTGATGGAAGCTTTTCATCGGAAATTCCGACCGTGTGTATGCTCCATCAGACTTTTGCTGTCAGAATTTCCGACGGACTTAGATAAAGAGCAGGTTCTCTATTTTTCCATCGGAAATTCCGACAGAGGTTTTCCCGTTGGAAGGTCCAGCTGTGTGTACGCGGCATAAGGCTTTGCACACATTTTTTTTTTTTTGCAAATGAAAAATAAGATCTTTAGACTTTCACTTTAGTCTACAAAGATGAGGCAAAGACAAGCTTGCAGATTGCACTAATAAACAACCGCAGCCAATCACCTTCCATTACTCTGTCTACACTGATCTGAAAGCTGAAATTTGATTGGTTGCTATGGCTTATGATATGTCACAGCTCCTTGTACCGTGGTATTACATAAAGATCATTTGGATATAACAGCTTTGTGTCCTCATGTATTTTGTACTTAGTGCCATTGTGTTTTTTGCTTATACATCACATTTTTTTGTCATGCTGATACGTCTGTATGATCATTTGTTTACCAATAAAGAAACATCATCTTCTATTACAGGTGTCATCTCATGTGTTGTAGCTGAGTAAAAGGGAACTAAAACATTTAAAGTACTTTGTGGTCGTGCATGGAATACCATACAGATTCTTAGTCAGCAGAGTAATAACACCCATAGCAGTCCATGCAGGTGCTATGGGACCAGGGGAGGAAAGAGGGCCTCATTAGGAAGGCTGGTAAAGTAGTTGTAAAGGCACAAGGTGAAAGAATTGGGTCACACATTCACAGTAACACAAAAAAATAAATTTATAGAAGCAACATATTCATCTACTATAAGTTCATCAATTCATGAGATGTCATATAAATTTATGACTAGATGGTATCGAACACCGACGCGCACAGATATATCCGACAGCAGATAGTCTCTGCTGGAGAGGATGTAAAGAGCAAGGCACTTTTCTGCATATCTGGTGGGCCTGCCCCAAGATAAGAGGCTTTTGGGATAAGGTAATGCCGCTGATTAAGAAGGTATCAAGTATACCTATAGAGTCCAAACCCCTGCATGTTCTGTTCCACGGAACCCCGGTTGCAATAAAATCATATAAAAAAAGTATAACACCGCATTTACTAAACGCAGCAAAGAAATTAATACCTAAGTATTGGAAGCAGACAACATGTCCCCCACTCTGATAGAATGGAAAAGGGAAGTCGATGTAATAATGGAAGCAGAAAGATGGGTATCTAAGATAAGAAATCAACAGGAGGAATATAAGAAAATATGAATAGGATGGGAATTCCATGCCCCAGAGATAGAAAGAGGTTAAGAATATAGCAGTGGAAGAGATAAAAGGTGTAGACAGGATAATACCGCATGACCCCCCCCCCCCCAAAGGGAACACGATAGGGCTGCAACTAACGATTATTTTCATAATCGATTAGTTGGCCGATTATTGTTTCGATTTATCGATTAATCGGTTAATAACCTTAAAAAAAAAAAAATAGGATTTTTTACTCACCGTAAAATCCTTTTCTCTGAGTCCATGGACCGACACAGCTTCTCTATTGACAAAGTGGGTATTATCCATTAATTAGGAGTGACTAGGCAGAAAAACTTGTAAAAAGTGTTGCATCACACCTTCTACAGTACCGCCCAGGGGGCGGACCCTCTGGGTATACCCTCTCAGTCTGCACATCGCAGATCAGTTCGTCAAAAAGCAGTACAAACTTAAAAGGAGGGGTGGGTGCTGTGTCGGTCCATGGACTCAGAGAAAAGGATTTTACGGTGAGTAAAAAATCCTATTTACTCTTTCGTCCATGGACCGACACAGCTTCTCTATTGACAAAGTGGGACGTCCCAAAGCAGTGTCAGAGAAAAAAACGAGGGGTGGTAACAGCATAAAAACAAACTTCACCCCAAAACACAAAACAGCACTCCTCCAACGGAGGAGTTGCAACTCTAAACAGCCGCCTGCAAAACCTTGCGGCCGAAAGAGGCATCCGAAGATGCACCTACATCAATTTTGTAGAATTTTGTGAAAGTGTGAGCGGACGACCAAGTCGCCGCTTTACATAGTTGGGAAACAGCCGCTTGATGTCGGAAAGCCCAAGAGGCACCTATTGCCCTGGTCGAATGCGCCGTGACAGGAAAGGGGGGCGCCTGACCCTTTAAGGCGTAAGCCTGGATTACTATCTGTCGGATCCACCTAGAGATGGTGGCCGATGAGACTACTTGGCCCTTCTTGGGACCAGCCACCGAAACAAACAGTGAGTCTGACTTCCGGAACAGGGAAGTAGCAGATATGTATACTCTCAAAGCTCGGACAACGTCCAAGGAATGCAACGCCGACTCCTTAGGATTCGACGGCTGAGGACACAAGGATGGAAGTACAATGTCTTCGTTGAGATGAAAAGCCGAAACGACCTTCGGAAGAAAGGAAGGCTGCAGCCGCAGCACCACCTTATCCTTGTGGAAAATCAAATAGGGAGCCTTGCAGGACAAGGCTGCCAGCTCAGAGACTCGTCTAACTGACGTAACAGCCACCAAAAAGACCACCTTCTGAGAAAGTGTCAACAGGGGAATATCTCTAATATTCTCAAACGGTGCCTTCTGAAGCACCGAGAGGACCAGGTTCAAGTCCCACGGAGGTAACGGGGGGCGGACCGGAGGGGCCACATGTCGGACCCCCTGCACAAATGTACTCACGAGAGAGTGAGTCGCCAGGGGTCGCTGAAAAAAGACAGCCAGGGCAGATATCTGTCCCTTAATCGTACTTAGGGCAAGCCTTTGGTCTACCCCATGCTGTAAAAACAGCAGGATTCTGGAAACCAAATAGGTACGCGGATGCCATTTCATTTCCTCACACATGGAGATGTAGGCCCTCCAAGTGCGGTGATAGACCTTCCTAGAGGACGGTTTCCGAGCACTTCTCATAGTAGAAATTACTGAGTCTGACAGGCCCCGGTCTCTCAGTACCTGGTTCTCAACAGCCATGCCGTTAAAGCCAATGACTGTAAAGCAGGATGGAATATGGGACCTTGCGACAGCAGGTCCTTCCGTAGTGGTAGGCGCCAGGGGACGTCTGCTACCAGACGTACTAGATCGGCGTACCAAGGACGCCGAGGCCAATCTGGAGCGATTAGGATCATTGGAATTCCCTCTGCCTCCACTCTGCGGAGCAGAAGAGGAAGAAGCCTTAAGGGAGGGAAGGCATAGATTAGCTGATACTGGCCCCACGATGCTACCAACGCGTCCGTTGCGTCTGCCCATGGGTCTCTTGACCGGGCCACAAACCTCAATACCTTCCGATTGAGTCGGGAAGCCAGAAGATCTACGTCTGGTGTGCCCCATCTTTGGCAGAGGAGTTGGAACACCTCCGGGTGTAAGGACCATTCTCCCTGGTCCAGCATCTGGCGGCTCAGGTAGTCCGCCTGCCAGTTTTCCACACCCGGAATGTACACGGCCGACAGTGCCGGTACGCTCCTCTCTGCCCACTTCAGGATGCGAGCGATCTCCGATGCTGCAGCTGAGCTTCTTGTTCCTCCTTGATGATTGACATATGCCACTGCTGTGGCGTTGTCTGACTGGATCCTGACTGGACGCCCTTGCAGTCTCTGAGACCATTTGAAGAGGCACAGCTTGATCGCCCGGATCTCCAGGACATTGATCGGCAGGAGGGCTTCCTCTGGGGTCCAGCGACCTTGCGCCGACTGGACACCCCAGACTCCCCCCCAACCTGTAAGGCTGGCGTCCGTCGTGATCACTATCCAGTAAACCGGAAGAATTGACTTCCCGGCCATTAGAGCCGGTGCTGTCAGCCACCATACCAGGGATCTCCTGACTAGGTGGCTCACTCGGATTTGATAATCCAGAGATGAAGGGCATCTGTTCCATCTGGACAGAACTTCCCTCTGTAACACTCGAGTGTGGTATTGAGCATATGGGACCGCCTCGAAGGAGGCTACCATGAGGCCCAACACTCGCATGCAAAAACGGAGTGACGACCAATTCCTGGAAGTCAGCTGCCGTACTGCAGCCCGGAGGGTCTGCAACTTCTCCACAGGGAGGAATACCTTTGCCTCTGAGGAATCCAGAATCAACCCCAGGTACACTAGGCGTTGAGTGGGCACCAATACTGACTTTTGCGTGTTTAGTATCCAACCACAGTCTCGAAGAGTCTGACAGGTAATGGACACGCTTACCTCTAATTCTGAGCTTGAAGGGCCCTTCAGCAGAAGGTCGTCCAAGTAACCTGTGATAGCGATACCCCGCTGTCTTATGTCTTAGAAGTGCCAGAATCGGAGCGAGCACCTTGGTGAACGTCCTGGGTGCTGAGGCAAGGCCAAACGGGAGGGCCACAAACTGGTAGTGGTTCTTCCCGATAGCAAATCGCAGAAACCTCTGGTGTCTGGAGTATATGGGGACATGCAGGTATGCGTCCTTGATGTCCAAGGAGGCCAGAAAGTCCCCCGGATGGAGAGCCGTGACTACAGATCGAACCGACTCCATCCGAAAACTTTGTACCTTCACAAAGCAATTGAGGGCTCTGAGATCCAAGCTTGGACGAACCCCTCCTTCTTCGGCACAATGAACAGATTTGAGTAAAAACCCCGTTCCAGTTCTGGAACTGGAATAACTACCCCGCGTTCCAGTAGACCCTGGACCGCCCCCTACAGGGCCTCCCGACGGGTCGGTAGTAGCTGGAGATTGGAGGTGTTGAATCTGTCCGGTGGACAAGAGAGAAACTATCTTGTAGCCTGAGGAGATTACTTCGCAAACACACCTGTCGGAGATTAGTGCTGTCCACTGAGTCGCGAATTTGCGAAGACGTCTCCCCACCCGAGAGCTGGGTGGGGGTGGACCTTCATGCGGACGCAAATTTGTCCGCAGGCTTATTGGGTATGCGGGACCAGGGACGCTTTTGTCCTTGGGCAGGCGCTTTATCGGCCTGGGGTCTTTTCCCTGTCGCCCTAGGGGGACGAAAAAACCACTTGTGTGCAGTAAAGGAGGGCCCTTGCCCTTGGCGTGGCCCCTTACCCTTGCTAATTTGGGGAAGCAAAGTGCTTTTACTTCCTGTGGCATCCTTGATGATGTCATCCAGAGAAGCCCCAAAAAGTCTGTCGCCCTTAAAAGGCAGATCCAACAGGGCTTTCTTGGAAGTCTGGTCCGCAGACCAGCCTTTTAGCCAGATCAGGTGGCGTATTGCTACTGCATAAACCGAAGTTTTAGACAGCAGGGGAATAGTATTCATGTCTGACTCGCAGACAAACCTAAGGCCCTGGACCAACAGGTCGGCCAATGTTATCTCATCAGGAGGAGCATCTCGCTCCTTAACCCCTGGAGTAGCAATCTTGCCCATTCAGTAAGTGTGTGAGACACTAGGGCCCCCGCCAATGCCGGGCGTACTGCCGAGCCTACCACTGAGTATAGGTAGCAAGCGAGTGCTTCAGCCTTCTTATCCACAGGGTCCTAGAAAACAGGAGCCCCTTCTACAGGAATTGTGGTGGCTCTATTAAGTCTGGACACCGGAGGGTCCACTATAGGGGGGAGAGGTCCATTTCTTCAGAAAACTCTCCTCAAAAGGGGTACCGTACCGCAAACCTCTTTGGGGCTGTAAAGACCCTCAGTGGGTTCTCCCATTCCTTGTATAAGAGTTTATCAAAAGACACACAAGGGAACACCTTAGCAGTGCGGGCAGGTCTATGAAACCCAAGTGGACCGGAGTCTCTGCTGCTTCTGCAGTATTTTCCAATTTTAGCATATCCCGCACTGCAGTAATAAGGTCAGATACCAAAGCCGTCTCGCGTACTGACCTGGACTTTGAGTCATTCTCACTGTCCGGTCACGGTCTGCAGTCTCTGGTGCGTCAGAATCTGGGCCCCGAGCCATAGCTGGACCTGGTTCTGCACCAGAATTATCCCCAGAAGCTTGCAGGGGATGGGGCGTTTACTACCCCCTGTATTCCCGTGTGCTGCTTCCACCCTGGCAGCAAACGCCTCTAGGATTGCCGACATAGCGTCCATAGACACCTCAGGGACACCAGCTGCTAAATCTGGTGTTTCAGGGGAGAAGACATCTGGCTCAGATGCCATGCTGACCACACGCTGACACTCACAGGGCTCCAGGCAAGATATCAATAGGCCACCCTCCTGCGCTGCAGAGATGCTGGGTCACCCAGAGGACTCACCACCCTGGATAGGTACTGCTATGCTGCGCCTATGATGCTGTCCCCTTGCTGCTGTGTCAGTCTGCTTCTTTTATCAGCACTTCCTGTGTGAATTTTCACGCCAGTGTAATGCACCCTAGAGGCCGGAGGCTCTCGCAAAATGGTTGCCAAAACCGTCTGTATGGAAGATAATGTGGGCTCTAAGAAAATGGCCGCCGACAGAAGATAGAGGTCAGGCAGCCATAGCCCACAAAAAAGATGGCCGCCGAACGGCAATATCTGCATACAGGGTGGACAAACATGGCCGCCGATCACCTGATAGGGGCCAGTGGGTGTGGCCGAACTACAGGAAGATGGCCGCCAGGCAGTTACAAGAGGCCAAACTTGGCATGGACCACCTCAAAATGGCCGCCGACAGCATGGAGACACAGAAACACAGGTAAGCAAAAATGACATTTCTTTTAAATGTTAGTTACAGCCAGCCCCGCTCCAGTGGGACCCCCTAGGTGACCCCCAGCACCCAGCAACCTTTAGCTAGAAGCCCAGGGAGGAGGGAAAGGCAGGGAGAGAGGGAAGAAAGGGGCCACAACCACTTACTTGATCTCTCCAGGAATGTCCAGCTAAATCACCCAGCCGAGGCAGGGGAGTTTTACTTACCTATCCTGCATGTATTCTGCTGGAAGACATTCCAAACAGATCATCGTCCGCGCACGGAAGGTGACTGTTGGCCAGGCATGCTGTGATTGGACCCAGAAGGGACGATCATATGTATGCCCTGGAGCATGACGCTCACCGGACAGGCTGCTGCGACTCGGCCGTAAGGTCAGCCGAAGCTGAGCGGTCCGATGCAAGCCTTGGAGCGTAAGCTCACCGGCCAGGCTGCTGCGACTCGGCCGTAAGGTCAGCCGAAGCTGAGCGGTCCGATGCAGGCCCTGGAGCGTAGGCTCACCGGCCACCCGTGGAGCGACGGGCATGTCGTGGAAAACCCAGCGCGTAGCTAGGGTCGGCACACGCTCGATGGCCGAAACTGGGGAGACTACAAGGATCGAGGATCCAGCCTGTCACCCAGTCGGCAGTTGATCGAAGATCGCAGGAAACAACAAATGTAGCAAAAAAATAAAAATATATATATCTTTTTTCCCCGGACCAATGAGACCGAAGGGAGCCATGTCCTACTCCTTGCTAGACAGAAAAAAACTGATCTGCGATGTGCAGACTGAGAGGGTATACCCAGAGGGTCCGCCCCCTGGGCGGTACTGTAGAAGGTGTGATGCAACACTTTTTACAAGTTTTTCTGCCTAGTCACTCCTAATTAATGGATAATACCCACTTTGTCAATAGAGAAGCTGTGTCGGTCCATGGACGAAAGAGTAAAGTATTTTTTATTTATTTTTGCCCAATTTGTTGTTGGGCAGATTAAAAAGCACAAATTGCCGCAAAAAAACGCATTACATGGTTTTCTGCACCTTCTCCATTGAACTATATTGAACCGAAAAACCAAAATAGCACCGCTTTGCGTTAAAAAAAGTCCTTGCCCTTTCCAAATACGCAGCAAAATCATGGATGTGAACGTGTCCCATAGGAAACCATGTAAATGAACTGTAGTGCGTTTCTGCAAAAAGCACCAAAAAACACAGAGGTATGACCCAGGCCTGAGATGTTTAGTAACATAATGGGGTTAAAAAAAAAAAAAAAAAACTAAAATTAGTACAAAAAAGAGCAAATCGCTACTGTAAGGGGGTTCATTTTTTTACTGTGGGACAGTGAAAGTAATATTTATAGTAGCGATTTGCGCTTTATGTACTATAAAGGGCTAATTTAAGTTTTTTTAACCCCATTATGTTACTGGCCGATTAATCGATTATGAAAATAGTAATCGATTAATTTCATAATCGATTAGTTGTCGATTAATCGATTAGTTGTTTCGGCCCTAGAACACGATGTTGCACATTTAGGATAAACTGCAACATTTTTTTTTTCTTTGTTGTTTGTCTTTTGTTTTTTTTATGTAATGGAGTTAAGTTTGTGATGAATGTGGGAGGGATAGCCTCCCCCCCCTGGTGTCTCCACCTCATCTGCCTGAACACAGATTTTTTATTTTTTTTTCCATGCGTCGGGCAGAGGGATGGGGATAGATGGTGGTGGGGAGGCATTTCCACCTTTATAGGGTTTATGTGAGAATATGAATTGTAACATATGTTTGTTTATTATATGTAAAGAAAATTTCTAATAAAATTTGAATTATAAAAAAAAGTAAAGGCACAAGGTAAAAAAACTTCTGTGTGCAGCAGCCCCCCCCCCCTAATACTTACCTGAACCCCCTCTCAATCCAGCGATGTCCACCAGAGCCTTGCCTTGCCGGGGACTTGCACCCCTGACTGGCTTTTGACAGCAACGGGAGCCATTGGTTCCAACTGCTGTCAATCACAGCCAGTGAGCCAATCAGCACATGGAACGGGCTGGGCCATCTGTGGGATAAATTTATGGAATTTGTTTATTTTTTATTAGTAGGTAGTAATGGTGGCAATAAGTGACTTATAGTGGGACTGCGATATTGCAGTGGATAAATCAGACACTAAGTGACACTTTTTGGGGACCAGTGACACTAATACAGTGATCAGTGCTAAAAATATGCACTGTCACTGTACTAATGACACTGGTAGGGAAGAGGTTAACATCAGGGCTGTTTAGGGATAAATGTGTTCCTAGGGCAGTGATGGGAAATCTTGGCACCCCAGATGTTTTGGAACTACATTTCTCATGATGCTCATGCACTCTGCAGCGTAGTTAAGCATCATAGAAAATGTAGTTCCAAAACATCTGGGGTGCCAAGGTTCGCCATCACTGTCCTAGGGAATGCTTACCAACTGTGGGGGAGGCGCTTGTACTGTGGGAAGACAGAGATCCGTATTCCTGCTTTGCAGAAACACAGGATCACTACCTTCCCTTGTCACAGAATGGCGATCTGCCTTGTTTACATTCTGCCTGTCTCCCGAACGATCGCTGTGTCCAATCACAGCGTGAGTGTGCGCGCCCCAGACCCGGAAGTGCAGGATCACGTACAGGTATGTAATTCTGCACAGGGGTGCCGTATATGGTCAGCAAGCGGTTAAGGAATTGCAGACGTTGCTGTTGACACTGATCCCGTTCCCCCCTGTGACATTTTCCTTGAAGAAAAGCTGACATCAAACACACTGGAGGATTTGATTAGTAGCGTGGATTTTTTGCCCTCAGAGCTTTGGGTCATCCCAGCCATGGCCAGCACTGAAATGAAACCTGTGTGCCTAACACTTTTCCATGCTTCCTCCTGCCTGCAGCAGACCGATGACATAATCTCAGCCTAGGCAAAGTCACTCCAGTGAAGTTCAAGGATGACGTTAAACATCCCGTGTACATTAAGCCTTACTGATACATCAGCAAAAGAGCTCGCCAGATGAAGATAGAAGAAAGAAATCCCAAAAAATAAAACAAATGCAGCCATCATATCTAATAATTGGCAAACTGCAATATAAAAATGTTTGCTTTTAAAGTGGTTGTAAACCCTTTTTTACAACATTATGCTACAGGTAAGCCTATAATAAGGCTTACCTGTAGCTACCCTGGATATCTCCTAAACCTGCACGGTATAGGAGATATCCCCTGTCCCCTGCATGCGCCGATGTCATTGGCACATGCACACTTAGGCAAACTGAAGCAATGGCACCTATGTGCCGTTGCTTCAGTCTGCATGCTGTTACCGACGGCTCCCGCGCGCATTGGGGAAGTGACGTCATCGCGGCTCTGGCTAATCACAGCTCCGGAGCCGCTATACCCGGAAGTAACTCCGGGACGACATGTCAGCGGCCGGAGGGGGATACGTGGACCACTGCGGGGGCTTTGATCTGAGGTAAGTAATACATAATGAGCTAGTATGCTATGCATACTAGCTCATTATGCCTTTGTCTTGCAGGGTTTTTTGTTTTTTTTTACGAGGGTTTACTTCCTCTTTAGAGCTTACTGCTTTATATAATGCATACTTGTAGACTTGTGCACAACGGAAAAATTTGTTTAGTTTCGGTTAGTTTCTTTTCGGTCCTGTTGATTCGTAATCGTTCGTAATTTTGCTAGACGGGATTTTTCGTGTTCGGACTAATTCGTATTTTCGCAAGCGACATTTTTCGTTGAATTTTTAGTTGATTTATAATTCGTACTTTCGGTAGGGTACATTGTTTTTCGTTGATTCTGGACACAACTCCTACTTTCGTAACTTTTTTTGGGTTCGTTGAATCGTTATTTTCCGTGTCTCTCTCACAACTACGCTGCCTATTATGCCTAATGTGCTTCAAATGGATTTGTACTTTTCTAAATACATAGCGGTTATTTGTAACGATTCGAAATCTCGTATTTTACTTTTGTTTTTTACATGCGGCTATAGCCTCCGCCCCTGTACACCATTTTGAGAGGGTTCAGCACGGTGAGGGAGAAGCAGAGAGCAGAGCAGAGTGAGTGTTATTGTGTTTCCAATGGATTTGTACATTCGTAACTTTTTTCATAACGAATTATGCCGAAGACATTCGGGCATTCGCTATTTGCGGTATAATTTATTTCGGATTCGGTTTTATTCGTAATTGCTTTGTTCGGAAATTCGAATGCTTCCGAATGTCCGAAAGTTGCTAAATTTGGACGAATTTCGATTCGTTACGAAACGAATTGCACAAGCCTACATACTTGTACTTAATACAAGTAACTGAAAGACCTACTTAAAGCTCTCTACCACAACTATGCAAGTTAGAAGTTAGTTGCAGATTGATGACACTATTTCAGCCCAGACAATGTCACAGGACTAAAGCCAAGAATCGTTTTTAACAATAAAAAGTGGAGCTTTTCTGAATAAAAAGAAAAAAAAATCTAAAGCCCTGTACACACAATCGGATTTCCTATGGATTCTAATCCGATGGATTTTTCCATCGGAAATCCGATGAAGCCGACTTCCATCAGTCTTGCCTACACACCATCAGTCAAAAATCCGACCGTCCCAAACGCCCTGATGTAAAACACTCTGACAAGCCAAGAAAAATGAAGTTCAATGCTTCTGAGCATGCGTCGACTTGATTCTGAGCATGCGTGGGTTTTTTGTCCAATGGAGTTCCACACAGACGATCGGAATTTGTTATCGTTTTTTTTTTCCATCGGATAAATTTAAAACATGTTCTATTTTTTCTCACCGATGGAAAAAAGACCGATGGGGCCCACACACGATCGGTTTGTCCGATGAGAAAAATCCATCTGTGTTTTCATCGGTAAAACCGATCGTGTGTACACGGCATAACTGTTGATGTATATTGTGACTTTTAAAGTCACTGAAAGGTCCTCTTAGGGACCAAGTTCAGACTAAACGGTTTTGTTAGCTTTGGATAGTGAGTGGGTTAGGATGAAGGGAGCAACAAAAAACACCTTTTCTTGAGTAGATGACCTCTGTCAGGTTGTATTGCTCTGTGTATATATGAGAAGGTAGAGGGTCTTGTAGCCCCCCTGTCCTGCGTTCCCTTCCTAAATATCAGGTTTGGACTGACGTGGCCTTTCATTAACTCGCAACCCTTTCATTTTACTTTATTATATCTCTGACTGTTCTCTGTGAAAGTGATTTTTTTTTCTTAAACTAGTCATTGAAAACTGTCCTGAGGTCAAGAAGTCTATAAAATAATCCGGAGCTGGTGAAACTTCCACAGACAATGAAAGAGATTGTTTCCTTTAATAAACTGCTCAGGAACCTAGAGGTTACTTTTTCATCTTCATCATCAGTATTTACTGTAACATTTTAAACAACGTAATTAGTGCATAGGACACACAAAACATCCCTAAGGGCTCTTTCACACGGGGCGGATCCGTGCAGATCCGCCCCGTGAAGCTCCGCTTGCTCAGCGGGGATCGCTCCGTTGATCCCCGCTGAGCCGACGGATGACTGGGCGGTCCCCGCACACTGTGCAGGGACCGCCCTGTCAGAGCGCCGCTCTCCCCTATGGGGAATCGGATGATGACGGACCGTAGAGTCCGTTGTCATCCGATCCGCTCCGCCGACGGAAGGAAAAATAGGGTTTTCCTCCGTCACACTTTGGCGGAGCGGAGCGGATGTCAGCGGACATGTCTCCGCTGACATCCGTGCCTCCATAGGGGTGCATGGAGGATCCGTTTCAGGTCCGCCTAAAAAACTGACAGGCGGACCTGAACGGACCTCCGTGTGAAAGAGCCCTATCTCACATTCATACATATACAAAACAGGGCCAATTAACCTACCAGCGTGTCTTTGGAGTGTGGGTGGAAACCAAAGTACCCGGAAGAAACCCACGCAGGTGCAGGGAGAACATGCAAACGCCAGGCAGGTAGGGTGACCACATTTCCAAACTACCATTCAGGGACACCCCCCTTGCCAAAAATCAGCTTGTGCTGTAACGAATCACAGCACAGTCATTAGACACAATAGTCAGGATTTATGATTTCTCCAATCACAAGCAGGGGGCGGGGATTGTGCTCCTCCAGGCATTCCCGGCCAGGACAAGTACTGTCAGTGAGTAAAGCGGTGATGTGGCGCCCTTTTTTGGGGCCATCAGATTGGCCCAGGGAATGTTTCCTTTCGGCACACTGTATTGTCCTGGCATAAAGGTACCCGGGACAGACCTGCAAAATGCGGGACTGTCCCGGGCAATCCGGGACACGTGGTCACCCTACAGGCAGGTAGTGCCGTAGTTCGGATTTGAACCACCGACCCTAGTGCTGCTAGGTAGAAGTGTTAACCACTTAGCCATTGTGCTGACCACTGATTATTTTTAAAGCTCATGCTGCTAACATTAGTAAATAGACAGGAAAGTATATCATATTTACTTACTGTATTTTAAACTTTTTTTTTTTAAATTTCTTAAGTTACTTAATTGTTTCTTGCCTAGGCAAATTATGCCATACATCCCAGGAGTCTTCAGGAGGGGAGGAGAGGAGAAGGAGTTTTCTCAGTTAAGCACACCCTCCTGTCTGCATGCCTCAGCTAAGGGCAGATAGATTCCAGGAAGTTAATGCTATATGAATAATTTGTCCTTACTCAAGGTGGCCTTTGGCAGAAATTCTAGGGGGTTGTTTTTCAAAGTTATTATTTCTCAACAAAGTAAAGCACGAAGACATGGATAGATGGTGGAGTTTGCTTTGAATATTAAAAATGAATTAAATATGGTTTTTGGTTTGTGGTGCTCGGATGCAGCGAAGATCTGCTGTAACAGGGATTTGCAGCAGGTGATTTATTAGAGTTGCTGGTGAATTGTCTCTAAAGCCCCATACACACGGTCGGACTTTTGCCCAACAAACTTAGTTTTAACCACTTAACGACCGCTCACTGTATATATACGTCGGCACAATGGCTCCAACAGGCACAATCACGTAGAATGTACGTGATTGCCTTTGTACAGTTTGGGGGTCCAATCGGACCCTCCTTCTGTACAGTGAGTGGTCGGAATTCGTTGGGGAGCGATCCGACATGAGGGGACGGCCGTTTGATTCCGGCCACCCCCCCCGCGAACGCTCCCGGCGAATGAAAATGCCCCCTCTGTCTGTGGAATGTTTACACAGGCAGAGGAAGCAGGAGGAAGTGATGTCATCTCTCATGCGGCGCTCACATAATATACCGAGCGCCGTACAAGAGAAGACACACAGGTTAGTGCACAAACACTACACTGACACCAGGACACATAGGCACATAAATCGCCCCCCCAGATCACCCCCCAGCCCCCAGTCACAGTGTCACTGATTGCAGTGACCATTTATTTACTGATCACTGCAATCAGTGACATTTGTGACTGTAAAAGTGTCACTACATTTAGTTTTAGGTCCAGTGTAGCCCCCTAACCCCCCCCTAATAAAGGCTTAACCCCTTGATCACCCCCCAGATAACCCTTTCACCCCCTAGCACCGCCGTCGCTAAGCGATCATTTTTCTGATCGCTGTCTTAGCGTCGGTGATGCAGATCGGTACCCAGTAATTTTTTTTAGGTTCGCCGCAGGTTTTTATAGCGTCGGGTACCCCCATAAATGATCTAATAAAGGTTTAACCCCCTTGATCGCCCCCCAGGTAACCCTTTCACCCCCTATCACCACTGTCGCTAAGCGATCATTTTTCTGATCGATGTCTTAGCGTCGGTGATGCAGATCAGTAGCCAGTATTTTTTTTTTAGGTTCGCCGCAGGTTTTTATAGCGTCGGGTACCCCCATAAATTATCTAATAAAGGTTTAACCCCCTTGATCGCCCCCCAGGTAACCCTTTCACCCCCTATCACCACTGTCGCTAAGCGATAATTTTTCTGATCGCTGTCTTAGCGTCGGTGATGCAGATCAGTAGCCAGTATTTTTTTTTTAGGTTCGCCGCAGGTTTTTATAGTGTCAGGTACCCCCATAAATTATCTAATAAAGGTTTAACCCCCTTGATCGCCCCCCAGGTAACCCTTTCACCCCCTATCACCACTGTCGCTAAGCGATCATTTTTCTGATCGCTGTCTTAGCGTCGGTGATGCAGATCGGTAGCCAGTAATTTTTTTTAGGTTCGCCGCAGGTTTTTATAGCGTCAGGTACCCCCATATATTATCTAATAAAGGTTTTAACCCCCTAATTGCCCCTAGTTAACCCTTTCACCAGTGATCTTCATATAAGTGTTACGGGTGACGCTGGTTAGTTAGTTTGCTTTTTATAGTGTCAGGGCACCCGCCGTATATAACCCAATAAAGGTTTAACCCCCTGATCGCCCGGCGGGTGATATCAATTAGGTTTTAGCGTCAGAGAGGGTCTGCGTCACACCCCAGGCAGCGTCAGGTTAGTGCCAGTAACGCTAACACCCACGCGTGAAGCATACACCCCCCTTAGTGGTATAGTATCTGATCAGATCAATATCTGATCTGATCAGATCTATACTAGCGTCCCCAGCAGTTTAGGGTTCCCAAAAACGCAGTGTTAGCGGGATCAGCCCAGATACCTGCTAGCACCTGCATTTTGCCCCTCCGTCCAGCCCAGTCCACCCAAGTGCAGTATCGATCGATCACTGTCACTTACAAAACAAAAACACACATAACTGCAGCGTTCGCAGAGACAGGCCTGATCCCTGCGACTCCAGTGCTGTAGAAGGTGATGTCACCACCACAGTAAAAAAAAAAAAAGCAAATATGCCGAAGCATTGGGGCAGCAGGGGCGGAGGAGTGATTTTTCTCCTAATGCCGCGTACATACGGTCGAAATTCCGACGGAGGCTTGCCCGTGGAAAAGTCCGACCATGTGTGTGCGGCATAACTTTTTTGCGGGAGGATGCCCCCATGCTTCGGCATATATAAATGGTGCATGTATGCCCATCATTAGAAGTGGGTGGATGAAGGGCGGTATTCTAATGGTGGGCATACCCACCGATCAATCTCTTTTCGTTCAGCCACCTGGCTGCATAAAAAAAAAAAAGATTACAATACATGTCCAACAAGGACCAGCAACGTACTGGTATGTTGCTGGACTTTGAATGGTTATACCAGATTGATGCCTGCGGGTTTAGGTATCATCTTGGTATCATTCTTTTCAGCCAGCGGCCGGCTTTCATGTAAAAGCAATCCTAGTGTCTAATTAGCCTCTGGACTGCTTTTACAAGCAGTGGGAGGGAATGTCCCCCCCCCCCGGATATAAAAAGCGCCATTGGGAAATTGGGAAAGCATTTTATCACACCGATCTTGGTGTGGTCAGATGCTTTGAGGGCAGAGGAAAGATCTAGGGTCTAGACCCCAGTTTTTAAAAAAAAAAAAAAAAGAGTACCTGTCACTACCTATTGCTATCTATTGCTATCATAGGGGATATTTACATTCCCTGAGATAACAATAAAAATGATTAAAAAAAAATAAATATGGAAGGAACAATTTAAAAATAAAAAAGCAAAATTAATAATAAAAAAAAAAAAAAAAAAAAAAAAAAAAAAAAAAGCACCCCTGTCCTGCCCTTGCCCAATGGCCATCGCAAGCGTCGGTCTGGCGTCATATGTAAACAGCAATTGCACCATGCATGCGAGGTATCACCGCGAAGGTCAGATCGAGGGCAGTAATTTTAGCAGTAGACCTCCTCTGTAAATCTAACGGGGTAACCTGTAAAGGCTTTTAAAAATGTATGTAGTTTGTCGCCAATGCGCGTTTGTGCGAAATTTTAAAGCATGTCGTGTTTGGTATCTATGTACTCGGCCTAAGATCATCTTTTTTATTTCATCAAACATTTGGGCAATATAGTGTGTTTTAGTGCATTAAAATTTAAAAAAGTGTATTTTTTCCCCAAAAAATGTGTTTGAAAAATCGCTGCGCAAATACAGTGTAGAAAAAAAAATGCAACACCCACCATTTTATTCTGTAGGGCCTTTGCTTTAAAAATATATATAATGTTTGGGGGTTCAACATAATTTTCCTGCAAAAAAAAATATGTTTTCATGTAAACAAAAAGTGTCAAAAAGGGCTTTGTCTTCAAGTGGTTAGAAGAGTGGATGTAAGCTTCCTAATGTTGTGTATAAAATGCCAGAACAGTTCAAACCCCCCCCCCCCAAATGACCACATTTTGGAAAGTAGACACCCCAAGCTATATACTGAGAGGCATGTCGAGTCCATGGAATATTTTATATGTTGACACAAGTTGCGGAAAAAAGACAATTTTTTATTTATTTATTTATTTTTTGCACAAAGTTGTCACTAAATGATATATTGCTCAAACATGCCATGGTTATATGTGGAATTACACCCCAAAATACATTCTGTTGCTTCTCCTGAGTACGGGGATACCACATGTGTGAGACTTTTTGGGAGCCTAGCCGCGTACGGGACCCCAAAAACCAATCACCGCCTTCAGGCTTTCTAAGGGTGTACATTTTTGATTTCACTTCTCACTGCCTATCACAGTTTCGGAGGCCATGGAATGCCCAGATGGCACAAAACCCCCCCAAATGACCCCATTTTGGAAAGTAGACACCCCAAGCTATTTGCTGAGAGGTATTGTGAGTATTTTGCAGATCTCACTTTTTGTCACAAAGTTTTAAAAATTGAAAAAAAAAAAGAAAAAAAAATGTCTTTCTTCATTTTCAAAAACAAATGAGAGCTGTAAAATACTCACCATGCCTCTCAGCAAACAGCTTGGGGTGTCTACTTTCCAAAATAGGGTCATTTGGGGGGGTTTTGTGCGATTTTGGCATTTTATGGCCTTCGAAACTGTGATAGGTAGTGAGGAGTCAAATCAAAAATTTGTGCCTAGAAATCCTGAAGGCGGTGATTGGTTTTCGGGGTCCCGTACGCGGCTAGGCTCCTAAAAAGTCCCACACATGTGGTATCCCCGTATTCAGGAGAAGCAGCAAAATGTATTTTGGGGTGCAATTCGACATATAACCATGGCATGTGTGAGCAATATATCATTTAGTGACAACTTTTTGTAATTTTTTTATTTTTTTTTTGTCATTATTCAATCACTTGGGACAAAAAAAAAATATTCAATGGGCTCAACAGGCCTCTCGGCAATTTCCTTGGGGTGTCTACTTTCTAAAATGGGGTCATTTGGGGGGTTTTGTGCTATTTTGGCATTTTATGGCCTTCAAAGCTGTGATAGGTAGTGAGGAGTGAAATCAAAAATTTGTGCCCTTAGAAATCCTGAAGGCGGTGCTTGGTTTCCGGGGGCCCGTACGCGGCTAGGCTCCTAAAAAGTCCCACACATGTGGTATCCCCGTACTCAGGAGAAGCAGCAAAATGTATTTTGGGGTGCAATTCCACATATAACCATGGCATGTGTGAGCAATATATCATTTAGTGACAACTTTTTGTAATTTTTTTTTTTTTTTTTTGGTCATTATTCAATCACTTGGGAC
This sequence comes from Rana muscosa, assembly GCA_029206835.1. Lineage (NCBI taxonomy): Eukaryota > Metazoa > Chordata > Amphibia > Anura > Ranidae > Rana > Rana muscosa. The sequence goes on from CM055118.1 coordinate 170,101,063, forward strand.
AAAAAAAAAATATTCAATGGGCTCAACATGCCTCTCAGCAATTTCCTTGGGGTGTCTACTGTCCAAAATGGGGTCATTTGGGGGGGTTTTGTACTGCCCTGCCATTTTAGCACCTCAAGAAATGAGATAGGCAGTCATAAATTTAAAGCTGTGTAAATTCCAGAAAATGTACCCTAGTTTGTAAACGCTATAACTTTTGCGCAAACCAATAAATATACACTTATTGACATTTTTTTTACTAAAGACATGTGGCTGAATACATTTTGGCCTAAATGTATGACTAAAATGGATTTTATTCGATTTTTCTTATAACAAAAATTAGAAAATATCATTTTTTTTCAAAATTTTCGGTCTTTTTCCGTTTATATCGCAAAAAATAAAAATCGCAGAGGCAATCAAATACCATTAAAAGAAAGCTCTATTTGTGGGAAGAAAAGGACGCAAATTTCGTTTGGGTACAACATTGCATGTCCGCACAATTTACAGTTAAAGCAGCGCAGTGCAAAATTCTGAATTCACCTCTGGTCCTTTAGCTACCAAATGGTCCGGGGCTTAAGTGGTTAAGCAAGTTGGACCAACAATCCGACCGTGTGTACGCTCCATCGGACAAACTTTTTTTGTTTGGTTTTGGATTTCATCGGACAAAAGTTGGGTCTGCAAACAGACAAACTTTTGCCCAACAAAAGTCAGATGGAGCAAAGTCCGACCGTGTGTACAGATAACCATCGGACTTTAGTCTGATGGACAAAACAACTAATGTTAAAATCAACCAACAATAGCAGAAGTTGACCAAAGGGTGGCAGTAAAGAACAGAAAAGAGCAGAAAAAACACGCAATGTTGTGAGAAGTTTTAAGAAAGTTTGCAGAAAAGTCCGAGCGTGTGTATGCTATGGGTGTTCCCAACCAACTCCGTTCGGACAAAAATCCACGGAAAAGTCCGATGGAAGTCCGACCGTGTGTACGAGGCTTAAGAAGCAATTTGCCACTGCTAGAAGTTTAGCTACTGCTATCACATTGGGTTGGTATGTTTTGCCACAAATCGCTCTCCTTTAAATATTTGTACCTAAGCCATATAGGTGAATGAAGCGCTAACCCTAACATGAAATACTCAAATTCATTTGCTGATCGACTGTGTTGCAAATTGAAAAAGATTATCGTTTTGAATTGCCAATCTGACATGGCCCTTACTGCCCTCCAATGTTGTTTCAAGATATTGACATTTCATTCTGAGCTGTGGAAACCCTGGGAGCAAAAATAAAGATAGATTGTTAGACAAACCTGTTGAACTTGTTCCTCACAAGGCAGCCTATTGCTCCTTCAATGCCAATATTGACGGCACAGCCAACAAAGCCTATCCACATCTCTGCTGCTAAAGGTAGCCAGACACTTAAAGTGGTTATAACGGCAATTTTTTTTTTTATCTTAATGCATTGTATGCAATAAGATAAAAAACCATCTGTGTGCAGCGGCCACCTAATACTTACCTGAGCCCCCTCTCGATCCAGCAACGTTGCACAAGAGCATCAGTTGTCCAGGACTCTCCCTCCTGATTGAGTGAGTGAGTGAGTGAATAACTTATATAGCGCTACAAATGCAAACTGAATCGCCTCAAGGCGCTTTGCCTTGATTAGCTGAGACACAGCAATGGGCGCCATTGGCTCCCGCAACTGTTAATCAAAGTCAGTGAGCCAATGAGGAGAGAGAGGGGTTGGAGCGGAGCTGTGGCAACGTGTCTGAATGGACACACAGAGAGCTGCGGCTCGGTTTGGGTGCCCCCACAGCAAGCTTGGGGGCACTCAGCAGGAGGAAGGGGCCAGGAGCGCCGGCAAGGGACCCGAGAAGGAGGAGAATCTGGGCTGCTCTGTGCAAAACCAACTGCACAGAGCAGGTAAGTATGACACATTTGTTATTTTTAAACAAAAAAAAAAAAAAAAACAAAGCAAGACTTTAGCATAATTTTAAAGGTGAACTTCAGGCCGATATAAATTACATAAATTAATGCAATTTTGTATTTATGAAAAGAGAAGTTTGGGATTAAAAAAAAAAAAAAAAAAAACTTTTACACACACCTAGGTGGATGCAGCATCAATAAGATGCTGAATCTGTCCTTCGCCGGCTCTGAAGTGAGAACTAAATGATTAAATACCACTGATCACTCAGTTCTCCCCCTCCGCTCTGTCAGTCACTGTCTTTCTGCTCTCCCCTCCAGCGCTCACTGAAGAGCTAGGCTGTGGAGGGGGTGGGAGGGGCTGGCTCAGGCTCTCAGCAGATTGCTGAGAGGCTGAGCAAGGTGCCAGTCCAGGCTTCTGGGTGGATACAGACTATGTAGTCAGGATCTTTCCCGAGTCGGGCTTGGCTGAGTGACGTTAGCCCGCTGTTGGATGAAAACAGGTTACAGGAGTGCAAAACGAACTGCACTCCTGTGATCCCTATGAGAAGTATAGCGAAAAACAAAAGAGAACTAGGGTGGAACTTTATATGAGGTATGTGCAGCAACAGAAACAAAGTCAATATTTAAAAAAAAAAATAGGATTTTTTGTACTCACCGTAAAATCCTTTTCTCTGACATCCATGGACTGACACGGTGTCTCTTTACACTTTACACGTGGGTTATGTCCCTGCTTGCAGGAGAAGACCTAGGCAGAATGTGAGATGTTATACATATATTCTAAAAGCCAGAGCTGAACAGCCCCACCCAGGGGGCGGTCCCTCCGGACATAACCCTCCCACTACAGTCAGCAGACTTCAGTTCGTAACAAAGCAGTACAAACTTAAAAAGGAAGGGTGGGTGCCGTGTCAGTCCATGGATGTCAGAGAAAAGGATTTTACGGTGAGTACAAAAAATCCTATTTTCTCTTATCATCCATGGACTGACACGGTGTCTCTTTACACCTTTACACGTGGGATGTCCCAAAGCAGTGTCAAGAGGGATGGGAGCAGTATAAAAATGGAAAAACCAAAAACTTCACTCCAAGAAGGCAGAGCTCCTCAACGGAGGAGTTGCAACTTTAAACAGCGGCCTGCAGCACCCTGCGGCTGAAGGAAGCATCCGGAGATGCAGCCACATTAACCTTATAAAACTTAATAGGCATGAACAGACGACCAGGTCGCCGCCTTGCACGCTTGTGCAACCGACGCTTGATGTCGGAAAACCCAGGAAGCACCAATTGCCCTGGTGGAATGCGCCGTAACCGGAAAGGGAGGCGCCCGCCCTTTGAGAGCATAGGCTTGAATGACGGTTTGTCTGATTCCCCTAGAAATGATGGCAGACGAAACCGCTTGGCCCTGTTATGGACCAGAGACAGTCACAAACAGTGAGTCAGACTTCCGAATAGAAGCAGTAGCAGACAGGTACACCCGTAAGGCTTGTACCACATCCAATATGTGCAGCGCAAACTCTCTGGGATGCGATGGGTGAGGACACAAGGACGGGAGGACAATGTCCTCATGTAGGTGAAAGGTCGACACCACCTTTGGCAAAAAGGAAGGTCACGGATGCAACACCGCCTTATCCTTATGGATGACTAAATATGGCGACTTGCAGGACAAAGTCGCCAACTCAGACACTCGTCAAACAGAAGTGATTGCCACTAAAAGGCCACCTTCTGAGACAAGACAAGAGGGGAATATCCCGGATAGTCCCAAAAGGAGGTTCCTGGAGTACCGAGAGCACCAAATTCAGATCCCACGGTGGGAGAGGAGGCTTGACAGGAGGGAGCACATGGCGAACCCCCAACACAAGGTGCTAACCAAGAAATGACCCGCTAGAGGTCGCTGAAAGAAGACGGCCAAGGCCGAAATCTGATCCTTGATGGTACTCAAAGCAAGCTTTTGGGTCACTCCACACTGCAGAGGACGCAGGATTCTGGGGACGGAATACGTCCGAGGACGCCAGTCCAGCGCTTCGCATATGGCGATATAAGCTTTCCAGGCACGGTGATAGATCTGCCTGGAAGACTTCCGTGTCCTTAACATGGTCAAAATGACCGAGTCCGAGAGACCTAGGTCCCTCAACACCTGGCTTTCAACAGCCCTGCCGTTAAAGCCAGAGACTGTAAGCCGGATGAAACATAGGACCTTGAGACTGAAGGTCCTCCCTCATCGGCAACCGCCAGGGAACGTCCGCGACGAGACGTACCAGATCAGCGTACCAGTGATGCGGAGGCCAATCCGGAACAATTAGGATCACCAGAGTGTATATCAGGCGATAAGGACCCTATGGGGCCACCAACGCATCCGAGGCATCGCCCAAGGATCCCTGGATCTGGCCACAACCTCGACCCTTGCGATTGAGTCGAGAGGCCATCAGGTCCACATCCGGCGTGCTCCACCCTCGGCAAAGGAGTTGAAATATGCAAGGACCACTCTTCTTGGTCCGGCGTCTGGCGACTCAGATAGTCCGCCTGCCCATTGTCTATGCCCAGAATGTAAATGGCCTACAGAACCGGCACGTTTTTTCCGGCCCACTTCAGGATACGGACTACCTCGGAAGCCGCAGCTGAGCTCCGAGTCCCCCCTTGATGGTTTACATACGCCACCGCCGTGGCGTTGTCCGACTGGCTCCTGATGGAGCGACCCCGTACTCTCTCCGACCTGAGGAGAGACACATTCCGATGGCCCTTATTTCCAGAACAGTGATTGGTAAACGGGCTCGTCCGGAGTCCAAGGCCTTGAGCCGACAGGACTCTCCAGACTCCACCCCAGCCCGTCAGGCTGGTGTCCGTCGTGAGTACCGTCCATTGGATGGGAGGGGAACGACTTTCCGGACCGAAGAGCCGAGGATCTCAACCACCATGTCAGGGGCGCCCTGACCAGGTGAATCACCTGGATCTGAAGATCCAAGGACAACGGGGATTTGTCCCAGGTGGACAAGATCTCCTTCTGCAATGCCCTGGTGTGTGATTGGGCATACGGAACGGCCGCGAAGGAGGCCACTACGAGTCCCGGGACTCTCATGCAAAAAACGGATTGACAACCATTTTCGGGATGTCAGCACCCGCACCGCAGACTGAAGTGTCAGCAACTTCTCCAGAGGTAGGATACCTTTGCCTCCAAGGAGTCCAGAATCAGAACTAGATACTCCAGACACTGAGTCGGGACCAGGACTGACTCCTGAATGTTCAGGAACCACCCGAAGTCCCTGAGGGTCTAATTGACAATAGTCACCTTTCCTCTAAGCCTGAGCCACTTTCTGCTCTTAGCAGAAGATCGTCCAGATAGCCCACGACAGCAATACCTCGCTGTAACAGAAGGCTAGAACCGGAGCAAGCACCTTGGTGAACACCCTTGGTGCCGAGGCTAGGCCGAAAGGAAGAGCCACAATCGATAGTGGACTTCGCTGATCGCAAGCGCAGAAACTTCTGGTGACTTGCGCAGATCAGAACATGCAAGTAGGCGTCCTTGAAGTCCAAGGACGCCAGAAGAAAATCCCTTTGGTGGAGTGTAGCGATCACCGTGCAAATGGATTCCATGCGGAATTTCTGCACCTTCTCGAAGGCATTCAGGGCCTTGAGGTCCAGGATAGGTCGAACCACGTCCTATTTTTGGGACGACAAACAGATTCGAGTAGAATCCCTGAAAACTCTCCTGTGACGGAACCGGCACAATCACTCCGGACCTGATCAAATCCTGTACAGCCCCCAAGAGGGCTGCCCGACAGGTAGGAAGGAGAGGAAGATTCGAGGGAAAGAATCTATCTGGAGGCCAGGATCGGAATACTATCTTGTATCCTGAGGTGACCACCTCGCACACCAGTCGGAGATTCGGGAGGACCACCGATTCGTGACCTGCAAAGTCATCCCCCCACCCCAGAGTCGGGCGGAGGCAAGACTTCACGCGGAGGCGGGCTTGGGAGCCGCTTGTTCGGCTTACGCACCCAGGGGCACTTGTGCCCACCAGCCGCACTGCCGTCAGTCTGAGAGGACCTACCCGTGGACTCTGACTGACGAAAAAACCCTGTTTTGCTGGAAAGGAAGGCCCCTGTTTGCGGCGGGCCTCCTCACCCTTGCTAGTCTAAGGAAGAAGAGTGCTTTTACCTCCCATGACATCCATCACGATGTCATCCAGAGCAGCACCGAAAGGTCTACCACCTTTAAATGGTAGATCCGTCAGGAGCTTCCTAAGGCTAGGTCAGCAGACCAGCACTTCAACCAGATAAGACGACGCAATACCACCGCCGAGACAGAGGCCCTGGATATTAAAGGGGCCGCGTCCAACGTGGCGTCGCACACATAAACCAGGCCCTGAACCAGTTGGTGGGTCAGAGCAACTGTGTCTGGAGGAAGATTATGCTCCTGTACAGCTAGGTGCAACATTTTTGCCCAACCTGTAAGTGTTTAAGACACAAGGGTCGCCGCTACCACAGGCCGTAGGGCGGATCCCAACAAGGCAAACATGGCTCTGCTCACCACTTCTGACCTCCTGCCAGTGGGGTCCTCAAATGCAGGAGTCCCCTCCATCGGGAGAGTGATGACCTTGTTCAACCGGGCGACTGGAGGGTCGACCCTGGGGGAGAAGCCCACTTTTTAAGTAGGGCATCTTCAAGGGGTATCTGATAGACAAACGCCGCGGGACCATAAAAAAAAAAAAAATAATTCTTCTGCGGCTTGTCCCAGACCTTATCAATGAGCTGGTCAAAGAAAGTACATATGGAAAAACCTCTTTAGAAGGCCTGGCCTTAAAAGAACCAAAGGAGACTGTATCCGCCTGAGGTTCTGCATCCGCAGCATTTTAGCTTGAGAGTGTCCCTCATCGCAGTCATGAGTACACTAACAAGCGCCCTGTCATTTACTGACTCAGAACTGGAGTTTTCCTCATAAGGAATGTCCTGTTCAAAACCATCCAATACATTCAGAACTAGGGTCCTGAGCGGTAGTGGCTAGGCCCATATCTGAATCAGCGCACTGCCCTCATGAAGTAAAGTGGGGAGAGGGCGCTTTTTTGCTCCCTTGCGCTTGCACACAGCTCCCATCCTGGTCAGAAATGATTCCAGGACTGCCCACAACTGGTCCCTAGGGACCGCAGGTGGTGAAGCACTGCCTGTTGTCCACTGACATTTAGGGGAAGCTGGTGACAGAGACTCCATATTGCCCCCCTCTGAGACTCCTCAGATAAAAAGTCCACCCACAGGCTGTGCTGACTGAGGAGGGGGCGCCCAGGGGACTCACCAAACCGGACCAGGGACCGCTCAGTTCCGCTGTCTGTACCGCGCTGTGTCAGCGCTGGTGAGCTGTGAGGAGATTGTGAGGAGATTCGCGCTGTTACAGCAGCGCTAGAGGCCAAAACTAGTGCTGAAGAGCGCGCGGGCTACAAGAAAATGGCCGCCGCACTTCACTGAGGCGATCCGCGGCAAGATGGCCGCCATGACTCAGCAAAAGTGAAAAAAACAGCACACACAACACAGCGCCACTCAGGCCCCAAAACACACACAAAAAAAAAAGGCCCCAAGCATATCTGCAGACCAGCATTAGCCCCTCCAAGAACAGTGTGACCCCCAGGCACCCCACACAGCACAGCGCCAGCAATGGTGACAGAGAGTGACAATGAAATACAGGGGGAGACAGGGAAAATCCCCCACAGAGAAACACACAGCTTTTTGTACTCACCTGCAGGCAGGAGAGACTACTTACCCGTCCCCTGAGGGACCCACTGGTGTGTTTCTGACAGGACTATCACAGTGCAGTACTGAGTAGCAGTCGGCCCGGTCCACCGCGAAAGATACAGTCAGTCAGGAACTGTTCAGTCTTGAGAGGACCGTGGGAGCATGAAAGCAAACCCGGCCACCCCTGGAGTCATGGGGCCTGTCGTGAACTGAGTCTCACGCACACAAGGCGAGGATCAGCACGCTCGATGGTCGGACAGGGAAGACTACGAGGATATCTTGTACCCAACCTGTTGCCCAGCCGACAGTTGATAGAAGATTCTCAAGAATAAAATAAAAAATAATTCCAGAAAAGGAATAAAAATAGGTCAGGAGACTGGCTCCTGAGAGAGCCACGTCTTCTCCTTCTGCTAGGCAGAAAAAAACTGAAGTCTGCTGACTGTAGTGGGAGGGTTATGTCCGGAGGGACCGCCCCCTGGGTGGGGCTGTTCAGCTCTGGCTTTTAGAATGTATGTATAACATCTCACATTCTGCCTAGGTCTTCTCCTGCAAGCAGGGACATAACCCACGTGTAAAGTGTAAAGAGACACCGTGTCAGTCCATGGATGATAAGAGAAACACAATGTTTATTGCTAAATATAGTTGCATAACATGTAAGAAAATTCATTCAGAGGTTTGTGTCCATAATGACAACCTGTAACAAACATAGTATGTAGAAAACTGGCGACAACAATAAATGATACATTGTATAATAAACATATGACCGCCGCTGCATCAAGATAATACATTGTAGAGTAAATATATAACAGCCATCCTAGCTGATACGGACCATCTCAGAAACAGTATGAAGATAACATTTTTATATATAAAACTGGTCTAAACCATCCAATGAAGATGAAATGCATCCAATAAGATCTACGCATTTTGTGGATTTATTTTTTAATTTTTTTAAATTATAGTACTGGAGCTTATACACATCACCTCTGGACATTTATTTTCTGTGGAGGTTCCCTTCATGCTCCTGCTCCACTGCTTGGGTCCCAGTACCTCAGCTCCCGTGACAGACGCCTCGAGCAGCACTTTTTTTGCAATCTTACCACTTCATATTTAGCTCATACATAAGTACCCTAGGGGAAAGGCATTCTCCTCCCTTTGGCTAGTATTCATTTTTGTCAGGCATCCTGGCTAGATTGCTTTATACAATATTATTTTCTACTTTATAGATTTGTGTTTTTTCACAGATATGCATTTGCCCCTGAAGAGTGGAATAAATTAACGAAATGCGTAGGATGCATCTCATCTTCATTGGATGGTTTAGACCAGTTTTATATATACAGATTTTATCTTTATACTGTTTCTAAGGCGGTCTCTGTCAGCTAGGATGGCTGTTATATATTTACTCTATAATGTATTATCTTGATACAGCGGTCATATGTTAATTATACAATGTATCATTTATTGTTGTTGTCAGTTTTCTACATACAGTAAAACCTTGGTTTGAGAGTAACTTGGTATGAGAGCGTTTTGCAAGACAAGCAAAAATTTTAAATACATTTTGACTTGATATACACGCAATGTCTTCATATACAAGTAGCGTTATGTCACTTTGTATAAAAGATAAGAAAGGCGCCTCTAAGTGTAGCAACATGGTTACATTTAATGAAGGTACAACATTTAGCAACTCACAGGGTTGATGTTTAAAACAGGCACATCTAAATAGGCAGGCATCTGGGATAAAGCTGTCCACATAGACCATCCTCTGCACCGCCATCGATGTCATCCCTTCCACACTGCGCTCCATGAGAGCTTCAAGCCACGCTTTACTTAGATGTGTCTGTTTTAATCATCAACCATGTGAGTTGCTAAATGTTGTACCTTCATTAAAGCAGAAGTAAACCCTCTGAAAAAAAAAAAACCCTGCAAGACAAAGGCATAATCAGCTAGTATGCATAGCATAGTAGCTGATTATGTATTACTTACCTCAGATCGAAGCCCCCGCAGCGGTCCACGTCTCCCCCTCCGGCCGCCCTACATGTTGTCCCGGAGTGACTTCCGTGTATCGTGGCTCCGGCGCTGTGATTGACCGGAGCCGCAATGACGTCACTCCCGCATATGCACGCGGGAACAGCACAGTACAACTGAGTGTTGTTTATATTGTCTACGTTTCTGTTGCCGCATGATGTCGGCACATGCAAATACAGGGATATCTCCTAAACCGTGCAGGTTTAGGAGATATCCTTGTTAGCTACAGGTAAGCCTTAATATAGGCTTACCTGTAACAAAGTTGTAAACAAGGGTTTACAACCACTTTAAATGTAACCATAGAGGAACCTCTCTTCTCTTTTATACTCTGTAGCTCCTGCTGGATTTTGCTTCTAATTCCCTTGTAGAGGCTGCCATCACATTGCTATAATGTTTTTATATGGACTATAAACTGGAGGATTTATAAATAAATGGTTATGGAACGAATCATCTGAGTGCTTTGGATTACAAGCATGTTTCCGGAACGAATTATGCTCGCAATCCAAGATTTTATGTACTATGTTTGTTACATGTTGTCATTATGGACACAAACCTATGAATGAATTTTTTTACATGTTATGCAACTATTATTAAACATTGTGTCTTTTATATTGTATACGTTTCTGTTGCCGCACATACCTCATATAAATTCCCACCTTAGTTCTCTTTTGTTTCTACCGAATCAGGGATGGAGATGTATTCACATACGTTTCATATAAAGTCCCACCAAGTTCCCTTCCCCCCTTTTTCAAGTATAACTAAAAAGCTTTGGATCAATCACTTGTGCTGACAAGGGACATACTGATAGGAGGAGAAAGGAGTGACAGAGGGATGACCTCATCCATGTCTTGATTCTCCTTCGCTTTCCAGTCACAGCCTGGGCTCAGTGGAAATGGATGGAATCAGGGCTGGACTGGGACACAAATTTGGCCCTGGACTTCATCCAGACCGGCCCACTTTAATTTTAAGTGTCCCCATCAGCACCCCCCTTACATCAGAGTGTCCCCAACAGTGTCCTCCTTACATTAGAGTGTCCCCAACAGTGTCCTCCTTACATCAGAGTTCCCCAACAGCACCCCCTTACATCAGAGTGTCCCCAACAGCACCCCCTTACATCAGAGTGTCCCCATCAGCACCCCCCTTACATCAGAGTGTCCCCAACAGTGTCCTCCTTACATTAGAGTGTCCCCAACAATGTCCTCCTTACATCAGTGTCCCCAACAGCACCCCCTTACAGAGTGTCCCCATCAGCAGTCCTCTTACATCAGAGTGTCCCCAACAGCATCATCCCTACATCAGTGTCCCCATCAGCACCCCCCTTACATCAGAGTGTCTCCAACAGCACCCCCTTACATCAGAGTGTCCCCATCAGCAGTCCTCTTACATCAATGTCCCCATCAGCACCCCCCTTACATCAGAGTGTCCCCATTACCAGAAGCCCCTTTACATCAGAGTGTCCCCATTACCAGCAGCCCCCTTACATCAGAGTGTCCTTCTTGTCCTCCCCCTCTCACGTGTACTCACAGTTCTGAAGGCAGCATCTCGTTCCTCTCTCCAGTCATGTGACAAGTGATAAGGGGAGAGAGGAAGGAAAGTCTGCCACCCTTACATCAGAGTGTCCCCAACAGAATCATCCTTACATTAGAGTGTCCCCAACAGCACCCCCTTACATCAGAGTGTCCCCATCAGCAGTCACCTTACATCAATGTCCCCATCAGCACCCCCTTACATCAGAGTGTCCCCATCACCAGCAGCCCCCATACATCAGAGTGTCCCCATTACCAGCAGCCCCCTTACATCAGAGTGTCCCCATTACCAGCAGCCCCCTTACATACCTCCCAACTTGATAAAGTCCCACTGCGGGACATTAATGATCTCCCCTCTCCCCTGCAATCGAAAGTTGTTAAGCGGGGGGGGGGGCGCGGGACATTGAAATTTTTTTTCGTCTTCTGAACGAAAGTTGTTGAGCGGGGGGAGGGGAGTCGGGTGCCGTTTTTTTATCGTCTTCTAAACAAAAGTTGTTGAGCGCGGGGGGGGTTGCCGCGGGACGTCAATTTTTTTTTTCATCCATAGAACGAAAGTAGCTGAGGGGGGGGGGGCGCAGGACATTTGAATTTGACCCTGCTGTGATGGCTGTGCGGGAAAAACACAGCTCTCGCGGGTATGCGGGAAGGAGGGGCCTGTGCAGGAGAAACCCGCGGAATCCGTGCCTGTTGGGAGGTATGCCCTTACATCAGAGTGTCCCCATCACCAGCAGCCCTCTTACATCAGAGTGTCCTCCCTCTCCTCCCCCTCACACATGTACTCACAGTTCTGAAGGCAGCATCTCGTTCCTCTCTCCAGTCATGTGACAAGTGATAAGGGGAGAGAGGAAGGAAAGTCTGCCACCCTTACATCAGAGTGTCCCCAACAGCATCATCCTTACATTAGAGTGTCCCCAACAGCACCCCCTTACATCAGAGTGTCCCCATCAGCAGTCACCTTACATCAATGTCCCCATCAGCACCCCCTTACATCAGAGTGTCCCCATCACCAGCAGCCCCCTTACATCAGAGTGTCCCCATCACCAGCAGCCCCCTTACATCAGAGTGTCCCCATCACCAGCAGCCCCCTTACATCAGAGTGTCCCCATTACCAGCAGCCCCCTTACATACCTCCCAACTTGATAAAGTCCCACTGCGGGACATTGATGATCTCCCCTCTCCCCTGCAATCGAAAGTTGTTGAGCGGGGGGGGGCGCGGAACGTCGATTTTTTTTTTCATCCATAGAACAAAAGTAGCTGAGGGGGGGGGGGGGCGCAGGACATTTGAATTTGACCCTGCTGTGACGGCTGTGCGGGAAAAACACAGTTCTCGCGGGTATGCGGGAAGGAGGGGCATGTGCGGGAGATACCCGCGGAATCCGTGCCTGTTGGGAGGTATGCCCTTACATCAGAGTGTCCCCATCACCAGCAGCCCCCTTACATCAGAGTGTCCTCCCTCTCCTCCCCCTCACACATGTACTTACAGTTCTGAAGGCAGCATCTCGTTCCTCTCTCCAGTCATGTGACAAGTGATAAGGGGGGAGAGGAAGGAAAGTCTGCTGGCTGTCTATCTCCCCCTGCAGGCTGGAGGGAGCAGAAAGCCTAATCCTTTCTCCAGCGAGTGACGGCAGCTGCTCCTCCTGACAGGAGTGAAATCGCCATCACTCACTGTCAGAGAGGAGCAGCTCCAGGACTGCACCTGATCGGCCCACTGAGCCATCAGCCCACCCGGAAACTCCCAGCAGTCCCGATGGCCAGTACATGCCTGGGTGGAATTATGCTGGCAATCATTCAACCTGGAAGACTGAGGAGTGGACTTTGAACTACATCACCCAGCCCCAGGAGTAACATAAAGGCTATACCTAACCAAAAGACAATACATAAAAATTTTCAATTTGAATTAAAGCAGAGTTCCACCCAAAAGTGGGAGCTCCTCTTATCTGCCCCCCGCCACCCCCCTTCAGTGCCACATTTGGCACCTTTCAGAATGGAGGGGGGAGTGGGTACCTGTTTTTGACAGTGGCGAGATCCCTCAGGGGTTCGGCCCCCACCACCGGCCCATTCAGAAAGTGCAGTGCGCTTTGCACATGCGCATTAGGGAATCGGATGTGAAGCCGTAAGGCTTCACTGCCAGTTTCCCTTACAGGCAATGGCAGCTGCAGCACCCGAGAGCTGATGGAAACATCGGCTGCGGTGCCGACATCACTGGATTCCAGGACAGGTAAGTGTCCTAATATTAAAAGTCAGCAGCTACAGTATGTGTAGCTGCTGACTTAAATTTTTTTGGCTTGGGAGCGGAACTCCGCGTTATTATTTACAAATTGAATTTATCATTGGCTTCCTTCCTCTGAAATCATTTAAAATTCCAACAGAATGAGTAGGACTACCTGTAGTTGGCGTAGCTGGGATCCCAAGTGCAAAGATCTTACTAGCAATCCTCAAGTCCTCAAGCAATAATAGTTAGTTATCAGAATATTTAACATTGGATTTCATGTTAAACAGATTATATCTAATAACTGAGAGGACTGAAATGTCATTATCTAGATATCAGACCTCTGCTCCCAGCCCCTCTGTCATTTCATTTTGCCTTAGGAGTAAAAGTTCTGCCTGAGCTTGTTAGGTGCCCCATCTAGCTCCTTGCACCATATGCCATAAATTGGGGTCATTAAAATAATTACAGCCAAATACTTTCATCTACAAAGGTATTTCCACTGAGACTTAAAGGACTACAGCAAAGAAAATGCAAGTTCATACAATGTTCTAAAGTCTCTATTGTTCACACATACATTATACAGTGAAATGTTTGTAGACACCTGACCATCACACCTTTCAGGCTGGGTTCACACCCTCACCGCATCCGTCTCACAGCAGGGGTCCGGTGCGTCCTGGTTCACTGTTTCAGGTCTGATTTCAGCCTGAATTTTGGGCTGAATTCGGACCTGAAACAGACCAAAAGACGCACAGCATTTTTGTGAAAAACACACCGGACATGGCTGCAGAGATATGTGAACCGACTCCATAGAGAGCCGATCAAAATCTCCTGCTATTGCGAATAGGATGCGGTGAACCTGCATCCAATTTGCAATGGTGTGAACCCAGTCTCAATGAAAAGTATAGTTAATACTACAGGGTACAAAGACATCGTAGACAATTGTGCTCGTCTAACCTTGAAGTAACAATTTGGGTAAAGCCACTTTCTGTTCCAGCATGACTGTGCCCCTGTGTGTAAAACCAGCTCCATAAAGACATAGGGGGATTAAATAAAGCCTCTAGGTCTCTTTTACACTTGCGTTGTTTATGAAAAGCGATCCACAGTGGATAGACAGAGCAGCACGGTGGTGGCTAACACGTGTTCAGGAGGCAATACAACCACCATTGAATGCTTTTTTTTTCTGAAAGCCAACTGACTTTTTCAGTAGGAATGCCGCCCCACAAGGCCCCTTTCACACGCGCTTTCCGATCAGGACCGCCTGTCAGTTTTTCAGGCGGACCTAATCGGACGCTTTATTCACCTCTATGGAGCCATCCGATCCGATCCTGTCCGTGAAATCCAGACGAATGTAAACCCTATTTTCCATCCGTCTGGAGAATAGGATCGGATAGGATTGGATGAAAACGGACAGGCGGTCCGACTTCATCCGATCTCCATAGAGGACAGCAGGGCCTTGACAGGTCCATTTCTGCACAGTGAGCAGAGACGGACCTGTCATCCGCCTGCTCATCGGGGATCAGTGCATTGATCCCTGCTGAGCAAAGCGGAATCCGTAAATGGACAGGCCCGTGTGAAAGGGGCCCAAGGCTCGTGATTGCCGCTTGGCCCCATTCACTTGAATAGGTTGCATTTAGCGTTAATACTACCCGCCGAACGTGACAGGGGGGCAGTCATATTTGCCATGACGCAAAGCATTGCGGCTTCAGAATGTGTATACCCCTATACCAGGAACACCAGTGCTCAGGGTGGGGCATGTTTGTGCAGGGAAGATGTCATGTAGAGTATTGAGCAAACGTTTTAGACAGGTGTGAAGAAAGGCGGTAAAGTAAGAATGCTTTCAAAAAAAAAAAAAATATATATATATATATATTTTTTTTTTTTATTAATTTACAAAATTCAAAGTGGGAAAAATCTAAATGAAATCAATGTTTGGTGTGACTACTCTATGGCTTCAAACCAGCATCAATTCTTACACTTCCACACTTTGTACACTTGCTCAAAGTCAGGGATTTTGTAGGATTAGAGTCAGGTGTATTATTTATTAATAATACATAGAAGATGATAATGATCATCAATTTCATATGTAGGATGAAACACAGTCAGGGCTTTCACACTGGAGCGGTGCACTGGCAGGACGCTAAAAAAAAGTCCTGCTAGCAGCATCTTTGAGGCGCTGTAGGAGCGGTGTATACACTGCTCCTAAAGCGCCCCTGCCCATTGAAATCAATGGGCAGCGCCACCGAACCGCCGGCAAAGTGCCGCTGCCGCGGCGCTTTTAACCCTTTTTTGGCCGCTAGCGGGGGTTAAACGCGCCCGGCTACTGGCCGAATAGCGCCGCAAAAACGACGAAAGCGCCGCTAAAAATAGCAGCGCTTTACCGCCGACACCCCCCACCTACCAAGTGTGAAAGGTATCTTACTCTTTTAGTTGAATGGACACAGTAAATTATGACCCAACCTTGAGTTTTGTCTGCAGTTATTCCTTAACCACTTGCCACCCGGGCCAATTCTGACATTTCTCTCCCACATGTAAAAATCATAATTGTTTTGCTAAAAAATTACATGGAACCCCCAAACATTATATATATATATATATA
This sequence comes from Rana muscosa, assembly GCA_029206835.1. Taxonomy (NCBI): domain Eukaryota; kingdom Metazoa; phylum Chordata; class Amphibia; order Anura; family Ranidae; genus Rana; species Rana muscosa. The sequence continues at coordinate 170,117,016 of CM055118.1, forward strand.
TATATATATTTTTTTTTTTTTGGCAGAGACCCTAGAGAATACAATGGCGGTCGTTATCTTGCACGGTATTTGCGCATCAATTTCTAACGCGTTTTTGTTGGGGAAAAAACTGTTTTATGCTTTGAAAAAAAAAAAAAACAGTAAAGTTAGCCCAATGTTTTTGCATAATGTGAAAGATGAAGTTATGCTGAGTAAATAGATACCCAACATGTCATGCTTCAAAATTGCACACGCTCGTGGAATGGCGCCAAACTTCGGTACTTAAAAATCCCCATAGGCGATGCTTTAATTTTTTTTACTGGTTACATGTTTTGAGTTACAGAGGAGGTCTAGGGCTAGAATTTTTGCTCTCGCTCGAACGTTCGCAGCGATACCTCACATGTGTGGTTTGAACACCGTTTTCATAGGTGGGCGGGACTTAAGTATGCTTTTGCTTCTGCGTGCGAGCTCACGGGGACAGGGGCGCTTTAAAAAAATAAATAAAAATGTATTGTTCATTTTAAAAATTTTTTTTTTTTTTACCTTTTAAAATAAAATCTCACGGGGCAGCAACTCAATGCATTTAGGCATATAGACATGGTGAACATGACTTGCTGAAGTTCAAACCGAGCATCGGAATGGGGGAAAAAAGGGAATTTAAGTGACTTTAAATGTGGCATGGTTGTTGGTGCCAGACGGGCTGGTCTGAGTATTTCAAAAACTGCTGATCTCCTGGGATTTTCATGCACAACCATCTCTAGGGTTTACAGAGAATAGTCAGAAAAATAGAAAATATCCAGTGAGCGGCAGTTGTGTGGATGAAAATGCCTTGTTGAGGTCAGAGGAGGATGGGCAGACTGGTTCGAGATGATAGAGAGGCAACAGTAACTCAAATAACCACTCGTTACAACGAGGTATGCAGAATACCATCTCTGAAGGCACAACACATTAAACCTTGATGCAGATGGGCTACAGCAGCAGAACACCACACCGGGTGCCACTCCTGTCAGCTAAGAACAGGAAACTGAGGCTACAATTGGCACAGGCTCAACAAAATTGGACAATAGAAGATTGGAAAACGTTGCCTGGTCTGATGAATCTTGGTAGGGTCAGAATTTGGCAAAAACAACATGAAAGCATGGGTCCATCCTGCTTTGTATCAACAGTTCAGGCTGGTGGTGTAATGGTGTGGGGGATATTTTCTTGGCACACTTTGGGCCCCTTAGTACCAATTGAGCATCTTTTAAATGCCACGGCCTACCCGAGTAATGTTGCTGACCATGTCCATCCCTTTATGACTACAGTGTACCCATCTTCTGATGGCTCCTTCCAGCAGGATAATGCACCATGTCACAAAGCTCAAATCATCTCACCACTGGTTTCCTGATGACAATGAGGTCACTGTACTCCAATGGCTCCGCAGTCACCAGATCTCAATTCAATAGAGCACCTTTAGGATGTGGTGGAATGAGAGATTCACATCATGGATGTGCAGCCGACAAATCGGCAGCAACCGGGTGATGCTATCATGTCAATATGGACCAAAATCTCTGAGGAATGTTTCCAACACCTTGTTGAATCTATGCCATAGACTAGAGAATGGAGGCAGTTCTGAAGGCAAAAGGGGGTCCAACCCAACGCTGTATCCTGGCCTAGACCAACAAGGCCCAGGCCTAGGGCAGCACTTTGCAGGGGGCCACATAGAAAGAGTCCCCGCCGGCTTGTGCTACACTGCTAGTGTAGCGCCAGTCATATGGGGCGGACTGGGCTGAGAGGCAAATTAGTCTAGCGCCCCCATAAAGTGGCCGCACTGATTCTGGTATGCGGGCGGCCAGCATTCCAGGGGGGGGGGGGGCGCTGCTTCTAATTTTGACTGTACTATCATCCTGGATAACAAAACTTCCTCACTGGGCTATTAGTTTTCTGCTGCACCATTGGCATAGTTATATCTTCTTAGTCCTCTCCATAAAACTATCAGAAATTTGTGCTTAAAAACAGAACTATAGGCAACACTTTTTTTTCCATTTTGGATAGAGTAAGGGAGGGTTATAGCCCCTGTCAGTTTATTTTTTTACCATCCCTGTCTCATTGCAGAGATTTCCCTTTACTTCCTGTTCTATAGTCAAACAGGAAGTGAGAGGAAATCTATGCAAATTAAGTGAATCCATTACCCCCCCCCCCCCCAGGCCCTCAGAACTAGTGTCCCACTCGAAAATTTCAGGGCGGGTCTTAAACAGAAAGGGGTGTGGCATTGACAGGAAGGGGTGGGTCATATTTAAATTAGGGGTTGCACGATTTTAGTCAGGCCTAGGGCAGCACAAATCCTAAATACACTACTTGTCCAACCCGGTACTAGTAAGGTGTACCTAATAAAGTGGCCGGTGTGTGGAAATCAGTGCCCTGATGAACTAGATGTCAGTTTACAGTGTGAAGCAATGTAAAACAATGTAAAACCGTACGATACAATATGAAACAATTTGACAGATGAAGCTTATGTAAGCTAGATGATGCAGGTAGCCCAGAGTGCTATACTACACACTACTGATCTAACTCTGGAAGTGCTGCTTCGATCTCAGAGCCCAGGATTTTTACATTTTCCAATAAAATTACACTTTACTCCCCTTTTTTTGTCTCCTTCGAATGCACGTAAACGCATATGCAGAACCGCATGCTAAACGCAAGGCTTGTAGTGTAAACTAGCCCCAAGTTATTGATTTTTTTTTACGGGCCTCCATCCTATATGCAGCACTTATATGTCTGGGAAAGCCAAACAAGAAAACCAGGTTGGCACTAGGGTTGCCACCTTTTCAAACCGAACACTTTAGCAGCGCACAGCAATTTTGTTTTATAGTATAAACTATACATATATTTTTCTATTACATAACATTTCTAATCATATGAAGTTAATAACAAGAGTCCCCCTTTACATCAGTCCACAGAGTTCCCATTTTACATCTGAACTCGCAGAGTTCCCTTTCACTGTAAGGGGCAGACTCTGATGTAAGGGAGAACTCTGGGGACTCTAATAGAAAAAGGGATGCTCTGGGAACCCTGATTTAAGGCGGAACACTGAGAACTCTGATGTACTGAGAAGACTCTGATGTAAGGGGAACAATGTGGCCTCTGGTGAAAAGGGAAACTCTGATGTAAGGGGAGCTCTGGGAACCCTGAATTAAGGGGGAACACTGAAAACTCTGATGTACGGAGAGGACTCTGATGTACGGAGAGAACTCTGATGTACTGAGAAGACTCTGATGTAAGGGGGAACAATGTGGCCTCTGGTGAAAAGGGAAACTCTGATGTAAGGGGAGCTCTGAGAACCCTGATTTGCCTTAGTGTACTCACTCGGAGGCAAAAGAGAGAAGGGGGGAGACTTCAGTCACAGACAGGGTTGGATGGTGAGCTCACTCACTCCTTGGCAGTCAGCACCTCTCATCCAGATGTATCTGAGGCTGCTGGACTTCTAAGTTCCGGCCCCACTTTCCTTTCCTGAGGCACAGTGCTGGGGGTTTGGAGTGTAGGCAGACAGGTGGCAACCCTCGTTGGCACTCCGCACATTAAAAACTCACTATGGCGCATGCATGTGGCCGCGCCCCTAAAAAAAAGTTATGATGTTAGATACGTTATATCTTTTCTCTTATCAGTGGATTTATCTAGCCAGCAGGTTACAGGAATAATTCAGCCAGAGATAACTGGGATTGAATTCAAAGATAACACAGTTGAGTACATTGAAAGCGCGCCGTTTGCTTAAGAACACATTAGATTAAATGATTTAGCGCAGACCATTATCTTTTCTGCTAAAATAAAAAGCTTCCCCGGTAGTTTTATTGGCTCAATCCACTTTTAAAAATGGCGGTCATCCAGGGTACGCACAAACTGTTTACTGAAGGGCTTCCATCCTCTCCCTGTGTACACCTTGGCTGGTGCACAATGGGAGACGCCATATATGTGTCTGGACACGACCGGGGAGAGGATCCGTATTGTGTTTGCTGTGACCCGGCATCAGAGCTTTGTGAGGAATCAGGAATGTGAGAGGTGTTTAGCGAGCTGGGTGGGGAGCACAGAGGTCAATTAGTAGCTGTCAGTTCTCAGCGTGCAAAAGTGCCTGAAGGTGAATGAATATCCGCCGCGCCCAGGTAGGGTTGCCACTTTCCTGCAAAAAAATATATGTATATGTGACTACTTGTTTTTTTTTTTCTCTGCTTTGTCAATAAGTTCCATTTTTAACGGCCTGGCAGTTAAACTGCAAGTCAGGCGGCTTCCACTCTACGCTTAAGCCTGGTACACACCATCGGATTTTCCGCAGACAAAGCGAAGGGCGTTGGCCATGAACTTGTCTTGCATACAAACGGCAAAGAATTGTCGGCCAACAAACACAAAACTACGTGTTTTTTCAGCTCTTTAGCGCCACCCTTTGGGCAACTTCTGCTAATGTTGTGTTATGGTTAGCATTGCTTCTGAGCATGCGTGTTTGTACTTTGGATTTTTGTTCGACGGACTTCTGTACACACGATCGGATAATCTGACAACACACATTTGTTGACGGAAAAATTTAAAGCGCTCTATCCCACATTTGTTGGTGGAAAATCCGACAACAATTGTCCGATGGAGCATACAAGCGGTCGGATTTTCTGACAACAGCCTGTCATCACACAATTCCCGTCGGAAAATCTGATCGTGTGTACAGGCCTTAAGTTCACTTAAAAGCCGCTGTGCTCAAGGTGGTTATGGTTTCTGCTTAAAGCCAATCACCATCTTTTCATCTCAGGAATGAATAAGAAAAAAAAAAGTTGTCTTAGGCCTCATACACATTGGCATTTGTTTTAACCACTTTGCGCCCGGGCCATTGGCAAAAGACGCCCGCATTGCGGCGCTCAATTGCCGAGAGGACGTCCATGGACGTCCTCCTGTTTATTTCCGCGATGAGCGCCACCGCGGGCGCGCATCGGGGAAAAGCTGTGCCCGCCGTGTCACGCGGGTGCCGATGTGCATGCCTGGCGGCCGCGATGTCCACCAGGTACCCGCGATCGGCTGTCACAGAGCCAGGGACGTGGATCTCTGTGTGTAAACACAGAGATCCACTTCCTGTCAGGGAGAGGAGACCGATGGTGTGTCCCTTGTACATAGGGACACAGATCGGTCACCTCCCCTAGTCTAGGGTGACCAGACGTCCCCGGTTTCCGGGGACAGTCCCCAGATTGAGGACACTGTCCCCGGACCAAGTCTGTCCCCAGTTTTGTCCCCGGATTGGATTTGAACAGAGGCTGGGGCAATTTCAAAGACAATCAGTGCAGAATTAAAAAAAATAATTCTGAATTACACCCCCCGCTCTGCCACTCCTACTAGCTTAGAGGGTGTGTCATTTTTTCCATTATCTGTGCCCCTTTCTGATGATCATGTGCTCGTTCGGGTGCATGCCAATTTAGCTCCGATCGCATGTTCTTCTGCCTTGGCTCAAGTCCCCGCCAGCCGCCTGCTTATCTCCTTGCCTTCCCTGGTGGAGTGATCTTCCTCCGCTCCCCACCCAGTAGTAGCCGAGGCCCGGAGAGTAAGACTTGACAGGCTGTGAGGCAGGCAGCGACCAGCAGAGAGTTGCTGATTGACGCCATTACTAGTAAAAAAAAAAAGTCCCTGGATTTCATTTTAAAAATCTGGTCACCTTACCCCAGTCACTCCCCTCCCCCCACAGTAAGAATCACCTAGCAGGGAATACATTTAACCCCTTGATCGCCCCTAGTGTTAACCCCTTCCCTGCCAGTCACATTTATACAGTAATCAGTGCATATTTATAGCACTGTTCGCTGTATAAATGTGAATGGTCCCAAAAATGTGTCAAAAGTGTCCGATGTGTCCGCCATAATGTCGCAGTCACAATAAAAATCGCAGATCGCTGCCATTACTAGTAAAAAAAAAAAAAAATAATTTTTTTCATAATTCTATTCCCTATAGACGCTATAACTTTTGCGCAAACCAATCACTATACGCTTATTGCGATTTTTTTTTTTTTACCTAAAATATGTAGAAGAATACGTATCGGCCTAAACTGAGAAAAAAAATAGTTTTTTTTAAAAAAAAATTGGGATATTTATTATAGCAAAAAGTAAAAAATATTGTGTTTTTTTAAAAATTGTCGCTCTATTTTTGTTTATAGCACAAAAAATAAAAACCGCAGAAATTATCAAATACCACCAAAAGAAAGCTCTATTTGTGGGAAAAAAAGGACGTCAATTTTGTTTGGGAGCCACGTCACACGACCGCGCAATTGTCATTCAAAGCGTGACAGTGCTGAAACCTGAAATTTCGCCTGGGCAGGAAGGGGGTTATGTGCCCAGTTGTCAAGTGGTTAAAACAGATTTGCGTTTACATCAGTTCAGCTACGCTCAACTCTGTATAACCAAGACTTAACGCACCATGAATATGGTACATAGACCATAGGATGCATTCAGATCTGTTTAGGGAATGTTCGCTTTACAGATCTGTTTTTGACATTAGTGTGAATTAGGACTTATTTTGATATAAAATGGTACTTTACTGTATAAATCACTTCAATGATTCACAAATCTGGGGTCTGTGCATAAAGACATGGCAAAAACTGACTTCTCTTCACTGCTTTTGCCAATTGTTTAAGTAGGGAGCTATGCTTGTGGGTAGCCCACTGGTAAAGTGCCAGAGTAGTGAGCATGCACCCCACTTGCAGGCATCACAATCATGGGCAGCTCACTGGCATTGAAACCACAATTACAGGCAGTCTACTGGTTGGGTGTCACAATCACCTGCAACCAACTGGTTGGGCGGCACATGATCACAGGACACCACAATCCCAGGCAGCCAAGTGGTAGGGAGCCACAATCACAGGCTGCCCACTGGGTTGGCACCACAATTACAGACCACTTACTGGTTGGGCACCACAATTGGAGAAGGCACATGATCACAGGACACCACAATCCCAGGCAGCCAAGTGGTAGGAAGCCACAATCACAAGCTGCCACACTGGTTTGGCACCACAATTACAGACCACTTACTGGTAAGGTGCCACAATCACAGGTAGCCCAACACAATTTCAGCCAGTCTATACTGACATGTACATGGAAGGATGTATTAGGGGGAGAAATGGTGCCCCATCATTAGTATCAGTGGGAGGAATAGTGCCCCATGATTGGTATCAGTGGTAGGAATAGTGTCCCATCATTAGTATCAGTGAGAGGAATAGTGCCCCATCATTGGTATCAGTGGAAGGAATAGTGCCCCATCATTGGTATAAGTGGGAGGAATAGTGTCCCATCATTAGTATCAGAGAGAGGAATAGTGTCCCATCATTGGTATCAGTGGGGGGAATAGTGCCCCATCATTGGTATAAGTGGGAGGAATAGTGTCCCATCATTAGTATCAGTAAGAGGAATAGTGCCCCATCATTGGTATCAGTGGGAGGAATAGTGCCCTATCATTGGTATAAGTGGGAGGAATAGTGTCCCATCATTACTATCAGTGAGAGAAATAGTGCCCCATCATTTGTATCAGTGGGAGGAACGGTGTCCAAACATTGGTATCAGTGGGAGGAATAGTGCACCATCATTGGTATCAGTGGGAGGAATAGTGCCTCATAGTTGGTGTCAGTGGGAGAACCCCAGATAACAAGTATTGTGCTGCAAGTTTGAAAATGACTTTCCTGTCGCATCATGGCAGCATACACCTTTGGGTTGTGGCTCCGCCCTCACAACCTGATAGGACCGTTTAACTATTAAGCCCAGAGAGGGCACCCGCCCAGGTATTCTCTTTTTTTTCCTCACCTAAGACCTGACAAGGACAGCAAAGATGAAGTACCCCCTTACCGCTTCGGCCCAGCCAGGTTCAGCCTCTCCTGGGTGGAAGTCCTATCCTGTACAGCCTCTAAATGAGCTATATGGAAGGAACCCCACTCTGATGGTCTCAGGGGTATGTACCAGCTTTCTATTACAAACCTTAAATAGTTTTTTTTCTTGGCAGCGACCTCCAGTCCCTCTGTGCACCCTTTCACTAACCTGAGCCTTGTAGTTCCTCAAGCATCCTAGTCTGATGTATGCCAGCTCCTCACAGACCTTAACTAGGTCTCTATAGCCGCCCTCAGCTCTCCTGGTAAAAAACGGGCTTTCAGCGACCTGTAGTCCCACAGCAGGCATAGCGCTGAGCGTCCAGCTACTTCCGCGCATGTGCAGACAGAGAAAGGTATCCACAATGGTAATTCCTGTGTAATTCCAGTTTCCAAGATGGCGCCGGCTCACTCATGACGCTACGGCGCATGCGCGCTCACGACGTCATCACTGGGCGACGGCGGCGGCAGTTTTAAAAACCAAATCCTTTCTGCTGCTTTTTCTCTTGAACACTGCACCTGTCAACAACGTTTTTCGGTGGGATAGATTGCACTGCTGTCTCTTCCTTAAGGTAAGCTTCTTAAAATCTATTTCCTTACTGGGTCTCACCTATTCCTACTACCTGCACACTCATACCACTATCTGTTTTAGGGAACTCAAGAGGTTAGAGTATATCACTCCTCATGGAGCTCGCTGCCCCGGTAGACCATCACCAGCCTAATAGGTAAGGGGGGGGGAAAGATTGGTAAGTAGTGAAGATTGAAAAAGAGAGCCTGTCACTAATGCTGTCTAAATTGGACAGCCCTATCAGGTCGGCCAGATCGTCGGATTCAAGACGACAAGAGCCATCTAGAAGGAGCCCAAGCCATAGACAAAGCCGCTCAGATCGCGGTAGAAGTCGCTCACGCACAAGACGAAGTCGCTCAAGTCGCAGAAGGAGCCGTTCAAAATCCTATTCACGGCTCAGACACTCCTACAGGAGGTCTCCTTCACACAGATGCTCTCCTCCCCCTCAGCATTCCCGTCCATCAGGGAGTTCATGCTGGGTTTGCGGTGCCATAGCACTTCCGGACAAGCTGGCCTGTCGCACATGCTTGGACGAAGCAACTAGAGAGAGAGAGCCAAGCAGAGAACCGGCTATATTTACATCCCTGCAAATCGCAGAGTCAGAAACAAGCAGATCAGTGCAAGGCACTTCACCTGCGACTCCCTCCACATCTAAAAAGTCAGACCCCCTATCTGACAATGAGGACTTGGAGGTATCCACCGGGTTTGACTTCTCACTTATAGAACCCTTCATAAAATCAGTGAAGGATGCCATAGAATGGGAAGAGGAAAAAGAAACTCTGCAAAAAGCGAAGAAATATTTTCCGAATCTCAAAAAAGAACCAGAAACCTTCCCATTTATAGAAGAACTGGAGGAATTAATTAAAGACGAATGGCAAAAACCTGAGAAGAAGACCAGTCTCAGCAATAGACTTGCCAAGCTATACCCATTAAAGGAATCCAGTGCCAATCCACTAGTAACTCCACCAGTGGTAGACTCCTCCCTGATGCGCCTAGCCCAGCACGTAACTCTTCCAATAGAAGATGCGACTACATTCAATGATGTATTTGACAGAAAGATCGATCTGGATCTTAAGAGAGCCTACCTATCTGCAGGTGGTGCCTGCCGACCCGCAATAACATTAGCAGCAGTGGGAAGGGCTATCTCAAGTTGGTCCTCCAACGCCGAGAAGTTGGTAGCAGAAGGAGTAGAGCAAGAGCGAGTAATCTCAGCTCTCCAGGAACTCAGCCTTGCAGGCGACTTTGTCGCAGAAGCCTCGGTAGACATGATTAAGTCAACATCCAGAGCAATGTTAAGCTCAGTGATGGCCAGGAGGGCACTCTGGCTAAAACCATGGTCAGCAGACCCCTCCTCAAAATCCAACTGGTGTAAAATCCCATTTGACGGCACAAACCTCTTCGGAGAAAAACTGGACTCGGCCATTTCAAAAGTCACCGGCGGGAAGTCTGGACTCATTCCTTCAGACAGAAGGCCTAGACAACAAAGGGCACCCACATTCAGACGGAACCTCCCAGATAGATACAGGGAAGCAAAGTCCTACAAGCCTGGCAGGGAGTACAGAAAAAATTGGAAGAATCCACAATCTTCCTTCCTAAAAATCCAAAAGTCTAAGACCCCTACCCCGGGGGAACAGAAGTCTTTTTGAAGATACGTCCGCCCAACCAGCCGTAGTAGGAGCCAGACTAAAGGACTTCAAGCAGGTTTGGGCGGAGATAATAAGAGACCCATGGACAGTGGCTACTGTCCAAGACGGACACAAATGGAGGTTCAAGAATCGACCTCCCAGAGACCAATTCATCAGAACCAGAATTCCAACATCCCGAGAAAAGAAACTCATATTGGCAGAATACGTCCAGGATCTAATCCAAAAACAGGCTATAGTGGAAGTCCCACCTCCACAAAGAGGAAAAGGTTTCTACTCCTCTCTGTTCTTGGTAAAGAAAAAGACTGGGGATCTGCGTCCCGTCCTAGACCTAAAAAGTCTCAATCGCTCAATCCTGGTGGAGACTTTCAAGATGGAAAGTCTACAATCAATCCTCTATGCCATAAATGTAGGCGATTGGATGCTCTCTGTGGATTTAAAGGCCGCTTACCTGCATGTTCCCATTCACGCAGCATTCCAAAAATTTCTCCGCTTTTCGGTAAATCACCAACATTTTCAGTTCCAAAGTCTCCCGTTCGGGATCTCTACCGCTCCCTGAACATTTACCAAGGTCCTGCTACCAGTGATAGCTCTACTAAGGGAGCAAGGATTAAGAGTCCACCACTATCTGGACGACATCCTACTGCTGGCAGACAACCAAGAGTCTCTTCTACTCCACCGAGACACTTTAACAACCACCTTGCAAAAATTTGGGTGGCTGATAAATTGGAAAAAAAGCAATCTCCAACCCACTCAGAGAATGGTCTTCCTGGGGGCAGAACTGGATACCAAACTCAACACCATAGAACTCCCCCGAGAGAAAATTCCCATCATAATCCAGAGGGCAAAGAGATTACTCTTATCCAACACACTCCCAGCCAGAAAATGTCTCAGCATCATGGGGTCGCTATCAGCAACCATTCCTATGGTCCAATGGGCCCAGTGGAACACAAGACCTCTCCAAATGTAATTTCTGACACAGTGGAACGGGGTATCGATGTCCCAACGAATCATCATCCAAAACAAGGTCAAACATTCACTATGGTGGTGGACCCGGTTGCACAACCTAAAAAGGTACAAACACATAGTCACCCCTCCCCAGGAGGTGATTACTTCCGACGCCAGCAGGGAAGGCTGGGGAGCACACTACCAGCAACTCGCAGTTCAAGGCCGTTGGTCTTTCGAGACACAGGACGTAGTATCGAACATCCTGGAGATGAAAGCAGCTTTCCAAGCGCTACTAGCCTTCAGTCCTCTCCTGAAAGGTAAAGAAGTCCTGTTGAGGATGGACAACAGGGTGGCAGTTGCCTATATAAACAGGCAAGGCGGCACCAAAAGCCGATCCATGATGCAGGAAGTCCGCCCAGTCCTCGAATGGGCGCAAGTGAACCAGTCGGGGTTAACGGCGTTATATGTCCCAGGAACGCAGAACCAGCTGGCCGACACGCTAAGCAGAAGCTTTGTTTCCAACAACGAATGGGCTCTGAGTCACCAAGCTTTTTCCCTCATAGCAAGAACTTGGGGCATGCCAGATATAGACCTGGCAGCAACTCCAGACAATGCGAAGTGCCGGAGGTACCTGACAAGAACCCCCTGCCCTTCAGCGGAGGGGACAGACTGTCTACAATACGAGTGGAACTTCCATCTGGGTTACATCTTCCCCCCGACACCTCTCATACCGAGATTCCTTCTCAGGCTCAAGAGGTCATCTTCCACAGTGATAACAATCCTTCCATTTTGGCCGAGACGACCGTGGTTCACCACTCTCCTTCAGCTGAATACAGCAAAACCTTTACCGCTTCCACCAGCAGCGGACCTACTCTCCCAGGGACAACTTCTTCATCCATCACCGGAAAGAATGCACCTGACAGCATGGAGATTGAAAGGGCTAGGTTCTTAAACCAAGGCTGCTCCCAAAAAGTGGTAGATACTCTTCTTCAAGCCAGAAGATACACCACCAACAATATCTATAGGAGGATCTGGGATAAGTTTCTCTCAGTAGCACAGCAACAAAACTGGAACCCATCTTCTCCAACAGTTGCTCAAATCCTTGAGTTTCTCCAGTTAGGCCTAGAGAAAGGTCTCGGGTCAAGCACTTTAAAAGTTCATGTGTCAGCATTATCAGCTATGACAGGAGTCAAGTGGGCACAATAGCCTCTAGTCATTCAGTTCCAGAGGGCATGCCTAAAGTTAAAGCCTGCCAGAAAACCTTCCTTCCCAACTTGGGATCTTTCAGTCGTACTAGAAGGTCTATCACAAGAACCATTTTTTCCATTAGAAAACATCTCCTTGTGGGACTTAACACTCAAAGTCACTTTCTTAATCGCAATAACATCAGCCAAAAGAGTCTCAGAGATGCAAGCTTTATTGGCGAAAGAACCATACTTGATTGTCTACCCGGACAAAGTAGTCCTAAGACCATCCGATCGGTTTAATCCGAAGGTGTCATCCTCCTTCCACTTCAATCAGGAGATTAACCTTCCTGCTCTCTCCACAGAACAAGGGGATCCACATCCGCTGGATGTAAGAACTAACATCCTAACCTACCTGTCAACAACAAACGACCTTAAGAAGTCGGAAAACCTCCTGGTTATCCCACACGGCTTTAGAAGAGGTCAAGCAGCAACCTCTCACACCATCGCAGCATGGCTGGTGAAGATCATCAAAAAGGCTTATTCTCTGAGTAAAACGCAGATACCCGAGGGCTTAAAGGCACACTCTACAAGGGCAATGGCGACCTCCTGGGCGGCCTACTGCAGAGTGTCCTCGGAAACTATTTGCCGAGCAGCGACCTGGTCCTCAAGGAATACCTTTATTTCCCATTACAAGGTGGACTCTGCCAGATTATCCACGGCAGAGTTCGGACGAGCAATTATTCAGTCCAACACCTCTATTCCATGTAAATAAATATCTTTATGCTCAGACCCACCCAGTCTGCGAGTTATTCACCCAAAGGTGTATGCTGCCATGATGCGACAGGAAAATGGAAAATTGTATACTCACCTTTCCGTAATTTTCCTTTCCTGTCGCATCTTCATGGCAGCATACAGATGCCCACCCGTCTGAGGTGAGGTGTATATATATACTAGAATACCTGGGCGGGGGCCCTCTCTGGGCTTAATAGTTAAACGGTCCTATCAGGTTGTGAGGGCGGAGCCACAACCCAAAGGTGTATGCTGCCATGAAGATGCGACAGGAAAGGAAAATTACGGAAAGGTGAGTATACAATTTTCCATTTTCTAAGCTATTGCTAGACTTGCCAGGCTTCACAAGTTGGTTGCACAATTGCAACAAGTCCGCATTGCATGACTCCACATCAACTTTCTTTGCAAACATTCTGCAAATCTGCTGCGAGTTCTGGTTCAGTTATGTTGTGCAATAGTCATCCCACCACAGGGGTCACTGTGGATGAATTTTCATGCTGTAGACTTGCAGAGCTCTTGCTATAGACTCACCACTGCAACTTTGCTCTTGCTAGAGACTTGCCATGCAAATTTGTTACAAATTGGAAAAGTGTCAACTAAAACTTGTGCTTCAAGTGCTCTGCAAGTGTACAAGTTATCAGACTTACAATTCATCACTGTCACAATATTGGGGCAAGTTATCCTTGCTATCTGGGAATAGTGCCCCATCATTGGTGTCAGTTAAAGGAATAGTGCCCCATTATTGGTGTCAGTGGGAGGTATAGTGCCCCATCATTTGTGTCAGTGGGAGAAGTGGTGCCCTATCACTGATGTTAGTGGAAGGAATAGTGCCCCATTGTTGGTGTCAGTGGAAGGAATAGTGCCCCATCATTGGTATTAGTGGAAGGAATAGTGTCCCAGGATTGGGGTCAGTTGGAGGAATAGTGTCCCATTGTGGGTGTCAGTGGAAGGAATAGTGCCCCATCAGCCTTCTTAATGTCGATAGAAAGATACTGGCAAAGATATTTTTCTGGCGCCTATCGTCAGTGGCAGAGTCTTTGCTTTCTCGCCATCAGCACTGTTCGGTCCAGGGTAAGAGCACCTTCACAGCGGTTTTAGCTGTCCGGGAGGCCTTGGAGCGGTGCAGGGCTGCAGGCTGGGGAAAGTATTTGCTGACATTGGATCAGGCAAAGGCTTTTGATCGCGTTGACCATGAGTACCTGTGGTTGCTCCTTAGTAAGTACAGTCTGCCGGGTGGTTTTGTCGATTGGCTGAAAGTCTTGTCTAAGGGCGCAGAAAGCTTTCCTCTTATTAATGGTTGGGTTGGGCAGTCCTTTGAGGTTGGCTCCGGGGTGCGCCAGGGTTGTCCCCTGAGTCCTCTGCTCTATGTGTTTGCAATTGACCCCTTCATCAGGAGGCTAGAGAGCGGCATGTTGTGTGGGGTACCAGTGGGGCTCCCGGGTGAGCCGCCATTGAGGGTTGTTGCCTATGCGGACGATGTGTCGGTGATTGTCACTGGGACGGATGAAGCGGAGGAGGTGGTCTCTCTGACATCACGGTATTCTGAAGCATCAGGCTTCAAGATCAATCAGGAAAAGACTGAAGTTTTCTGGATGGGATAGGAAGGTGAGGGGTTTGATCTCCCGGACACCTTTCCAGTGCCCCAGGAAAGAATTAAGATACTAGGCATTGAATTTGGACCCGGCGATTATGGCCTCAAAAACTGGAAAGGCAGACTGGAAATTGCCAATACTGGTTGGGAAGAAATTGCATGAGGTTGGGAAGATTCGGGAGTTTGAGAGAGACAAGTGGGGTCAGGGGGCTTGGTTGAAGGCGTGGAGGGGTTTCAAGCCTCCCTGTCTGCCAGGAGTCTCTTTCCCGGGTGTGGCTGTCTGTCTTTTATCACCCTAGATTATTATTATTTTTGATAAATGGCTGCGTACATAGGTGATGGGTTGTGCCTCTTAGGCCCTCTCTGCTGCTTTATGTAAATAGTTTTCTAAAAATGTTTACTCTTTCGTCCATGGACCGCTTCTCTATTGACAAAGTGGGTATTATCCGTTAAATAGGAGTGACTAGGCAGAAAACTTGTAAAAAGTGTTGCATCACACCTTCTACAGTACCGCCCAGGGGGCGGACCCTCTGGGTATATCACCTCAGTCTGCATCTCGCAGATCATTTTTTTTCTGTCTAGCAAGGAGTAGGACATGGCTCCCTTCAGGCCCATTGGTCCGGGGGAAAAAGATATTTTTTTTGCTACAATTTTTTGTTTCCTGCGATCTTCGATCAATTGCTGACTGGGTGACAGGCTGGATCCTCGATCCTTGTAGTCTCCCCAGTTTCGGCCATCGAGCGTGTGCCGACCCTAGCTACGCGCTGGGTTTCCCACGACATGCCCATCGCTCCACGGGTGGCCGGTAAACCTACGCTCCAGGGCCTGCATCGGACCGCTCAGCTTCGGCTGACCTTATGGCCGAGTCGCAGCAGCCTGGCCGGTGAGCTTACGCTCCAAGGCTTGCATCGGACCGCTCAGCTTCGGCTGACCTTACGGCCGAGTCGCAGCAGCCTGTCCGGTGAGCGTCGCACTCCAGGGCATACATATGATTGTCCCCTTGGGTCCAATCACAGCATGCCTGGCCAACAATCAACTTCCGTGCGTGGACGATGATCTGTTTGGAATGTCTTCCAGCATAATACATGCAGGATAGGTAAGTAAACTCCCCTGCCTCGGCTGGGTGATTTGGCTGGACATTCGTGGAGAGACCAAGTAAGTGGTTGTGGCCCCTTTCTTCCCTCTCTCCCTGCCCTTCCCTCCTCCCTGGGCTTCTAGCTAAGGTTGCTGGGTGCTGGGGGTCACCTAGGGGGTTCCACTGGAGCGGGGCTGGCTGTAACTAACATTTAAAAAGATGTCATTTCTGCTTACCTGTGTGTGTGCTTCTTTCCCCATCATGCTGTCGGCGGCCATTTTGCGGTGGTCCATGCCGGGTTCGGCCTCTAGTGACTGCCCGGCGGCCATCTTCCTGTGGTTTCGGCACCATTTTTTTGTAGTTCCACACCCTCTGGCCTCTATCGACTGATTGGCAGCCATGTTTGTAATGATCAACGCTGTATGTATATATTGCCGTTCGGTGGCCATCTTTTTGTGGTCTACGGCTGCTTTGGCCTCTATCTTCGGCTCGGCGGCCATTTTCTTAGAGCCCACATTGTCTTCCATACAGACGTTTGGCGGCCATTTTGCGAGAGTCTCCGGCCTCTTGGGTGCATTACACTGGCGCGAGAAATTCACACAGGAAGCACTGATAAAAGAAGCAGACTGACACAGCAGCGGTGGGACAGCATCACAGGCGCAGCACGGCAGCATAGCGGTACCGATCCAAGGGTGGTGAGTCCTCTGGGTGACCCAGCATCTCTGCAGCACAGGAGGGTGGCCTATTGATATCTTGCCTAGAGCCCTGTGGGTGTCAGCGCGTGGTCAGCTTGGCATCTGAGCCAGATGTCTTCTCCCCTGAAACACCAGATTTAGCAGCTGGTGCCCCTGAGGCGTCTATGAACGCTATGACGGCAATCCTAGAGGCGTTTGCTGCCAGGATGGAAGCAGCACACGGGAATACAGGGGGTAGTAAACGCCCTGTCCCCTGCAAGCTTCTGGGGATAATTCTGATGCAGAACCAGGTCCAGCTACGGCTCAGGGCCCAGATTCTGACGCATCAGAGACTGCAGACCGTGACCGGACAGTGAGGATGACTCCAAGTCCAGGTCAGTACGCGAGACGGCTTTGGTATCTGACCTTATTACTGCAGTGCGGGATACGCTAAAGTTGGAAAATACTGCAGAAGCAGCAGAGACTCCGGTCCACTTTTTGGTTTCATAAACCTGCCCGCACTGCTAAGGTGTTCCCTTGTGTGTCTTATTTTGATAAACTCTTATACAAGGAATGGGAGAACCCACTGAGGGTCTTTACAGCCCCAAAGAGGTTTGCGGTACGGTACCCCTTTGACGAGAGTTTTCTGAAGAAATGGACCTCTCCCCCTATAGTGGACCCTCCGGTGTCCAGACTTAATAGAGCCACCACAATTCCAGTAGAAGGGGCTCCTGTTTTCAAGGACCCTGTGGATAAGAAGGCTGAAGCACTCGCTCGCTACCTATACTCAGTGGTAGGCTTGGCAGTATGCCCGGCATTGGCGGGGGCCCTAGTGTCTCAGACACTTACTGAATGGGCAAGATTGCTACTCCAGGGGTTAAGGAGCGAGATGCTCTTCCTGATGAGATAACATTGGCCGACCAGTTGGTCCAGGGCCTTAGGTTTGTCTGTGAGTCAGACATGGATACTATTCCCCTGCTGTCAAAAGCTTTGGTTTATGCAGTAGCAATACGCCGCCTGATCTGGCTAAAAGGCTGGTCTGTGGACCAGACCTCCAAGAAAGCCCTGTTGGATCTGCTTTTTAAAGGCGACAGACTTTTTGGGCCTCTATGGATGACATCATCAAGGATGCCACAGGAGGTAAAAGCACTTTGCTTCCTCAAACTAGCAAGGGTAGGGGCCACGCCAAGGGCAAGGGCCCTCCTTTACTGCACGCAAGTGGTTTTTTCGTCCCCCTAGGGCGACAGGGAAAAGACCCCAGGCCGACAAGGCGCCTGCCCAAGGACAAAAGCGTCCTTGGTCCCGCAGACCCAGCAAGCCTGTGGACAAATCTGTGTCCGCATGAAGGTCCGCCCCCACCCAGCTCTCGGGTGGGGGACGTCTTCGCAAATTCGCGACTCAGTGGACAGCTCTAGTCTCCGACAGGTGGGTTTGCGAGGTAATATCCTCAGGCTACAAGATAGAATCTCTACCTTGTCCACCGGACAGATTCGTCACCTCCAATCTCCAGCTACTACCGACCCGTCGGGAGGCCCTGTATGGGGCGGTCCAGGGTCTACTGGAATGCGGGGTAGTTATTCCAGTTCCAGAACAGGAACGGGGTCAGGGTTTTTACTCAAATCTGTTCATTGTGCCGAAGAAGGAGGGGGTTCGTCCAATCTTGGATCTCAGAGCCATCAATTGCTTTGTGAAGGTACAAAGATTTCGGATGGAATCGGTTCAATCTGTAGTCACGGCTCTCCATCCGGGGGACTTTCTGGCCTCCTTGGACATCAAGGACGCATACCTGCATGTCCCCATATACTCCAGACACCAGTGGTTTCTGGGATTTGCTATCGGGAAGAACCACTACCAGTTTGTGGCCCTCCCGTTTGGCCTTGTCTCAGCACCCAGGACGTTCACCAAGGTGCTCGCTCTGATTCTGGCACTTTTAAGACAGCGGGGTATCGCTATCATGGGCTACTTGGACGACCTTCTGCTGAAGGCCCCTTCAAGCTCAGAATTAGAGGTAAGCATGTCCATTACCTGTCAGACTCTTCGAGACTGTGGTTGGATACTAAACACGCAAAAGTCAGTATTGGTGCCCACTCAACGCCTAGTGTACCTGGGGTTGATTCTGGATTCCTCAGAGGCAAAGGTATTTCTCCCTGTGGAGAAGCTGCAGACCCTCCGGGCTGCAGTATGGCAGCTGACTTCCAGGAATTGGTCGTCACTCCGTTTTTGCATGCGAGTGTTGGGCCTCATGGTAGTCTCCTTCGAGGCGGTCCCATATGCTCAATACCACACTCGAGTGTTACAGAAGGAAGTTCTGTCCAGATGGAACAGATGCCCATCATTTCTGGATTATCAAATCCGAGTGAGCCACCTAGTCAGGAGATCCCTGGTATGGTGGCTGACAGCACCGGCTCTAATGGCCGGGAAGTAATTTCTTCCGGTTTACTGGATAGTGATCACGACGGACGCCAGCCTTACAGGTTGGTGGGGAGTCTGGGGTGTTCAGTCGGCGCAAGGTCGCTAGACCCCAGAGGAAGCCCTCCTGCCGATCAATGTCCTGGAAATCCGGGCGATCGGGCTGTGCCTCTTCGAATGGTCTCAGAGGCTGCAAGGGTGTCCGGTCAGGATCCAGTCAGACAACGCCACAGCAGTGGCATATGTCAATCATCAAGGAGGAACAAGAAGCTCAGCTGCAGCATCGGAGGTCGCTCGCATCCTGAGGTGGGCAGAGAGGAGCGTACCGACACTGTCGGCCGTGTACATTCCGGGTGTGGAAAACTGGCAGGCGGACTACTTGAGCCGCCAGATGCTGGACCAGGGAGAATGGTCCTTACACCCGGAGGTGTTCCAACTCCTCTGCCAAAGATGCGGCAAACCAGACGTAGATCTTCTGGCTTCCCGACTCAATCGGAAGGTATTGAGGTTTGTGGCCCGGTCAAGAGACCCATGGGCAGACTCAACAGGCGCGTTGGTGGCATCGTGGGGTCAGTATCGGCTAATCTATGCCTTCCCTCCCTTAAGGCTTCTTCCTCTTCTGCTCCGCAGAGTGGAGGCAGAGGGAATTCCAATGATCCTAATCGCTCCAGATTGGCCTCAGCGTCCTTGGTACGCCGATCTAGTACGTCTGGTAGCAGACGTCACCTGGCGCCTACCACTACGGAAGGACCTGCTATCGCAAGGTCCCATACTCCATCCTGCTTTACGGTCACTGGCTTTAACGGCATGGCTGTTGAGAACCAGGTACTGAGAGACCGGGGCCTGTCAGATTCAGTAATCTCTACTATGAGAAGTGCTCGGAAACCGTCCTCTAGGAAGGTTTATCACCGCACTTGGAAGGCCTACATCTCCATGTGTGAGGAAATGAAATGGCATCCACGTCCTCATTTGGTTTCCAGAATCCTGCTGGTTTTACAGCATGGGGTAGACCAAAGGCTTGCCCTAAGTACGATTAAGGGACAGATATCTGCCCTGGCTGTCTTTTTTCAGCGACCCCTGGCGACTCACTCTCTCGTGAGTACATTTGTGCAGGGGGTTAGACATGTGGCCCCTCCGGTCCGCCCCCCGCTACCTCCGTGGGACTTGAACCTGGTCCTCTCGGTGCTTCAGAAGGCACCGTTTGAGAATATTAGAGATATTCCCCTGTTGACACTTTCTCAGAAAGTGGTCTTTTTGGTGGCTGTTACGTCAGTTAGACGAGTCTCTGAGCTGGCAGCCTTGTCCTGCAAGGCTCCCTATTTGATTTTCCACAAGGATAAGGTGGTGCTGCGGCCGCAGCCTTCCTTTCTTCCGAAAGTCGTTTCGGCTTTTCATCTCAACAAAGACATTGTACTTTCCATCCTTGTGTCCTCAGCCGTCGAATCCTAGGGAGTCGGCGTTGCATTCCTTGGACGTTGTCCGAGCTTTGAGAGTATACCTATCTGCTACTTCCCTGTATCGGAAGTCAGACTCACTGTTTGTTTCGGTGGCTGGTCCCAAGAAGGGCCAAGCAGTCTCGTCGGCCACCATCTCTAGGTGGATCCGACAGATAGTAATCTAGGCTTACGCCTTAAAGGGGTCAAGCGCCCCCCTTTCCGGTCACGGCGCATTCGACCAGGGCAATAGGTGCCTCTTGGGCTTTCCGATATCAAGCGTCTGTTTCCCAATTATGTAAAGCGGCGACTTGGTTATCCGCTCACACTTTCACAAAATTCTACAAAGTTGATGTAGGTGCATCTTCAGATGCCTCTTTCGGCCGCAAGGTTTTGCAAGCGGCTGTTTAGAGTTGCAGCTCCTCCGTTGGAGTGCTGTTTTGTGTTTGGGGTGAAGTTTATTTTTATGCTGTTACCACCCCTCGTTTTTTCTCTGACACTGCTTTGGGACGTCCCACTTTGTCAATAGAGAAGCTGTGTCGGTCCATGGACGAAAGAGTAAATAGGATTTTTTACTCACCGTAAAATCCTTTTCTCTGAGTCCATGGACCGACACAGCACCCACCCCTCCTTTTAAGTTTGTACTGCTTTTTGACGAACTGATCTGCGAGATGCAGACTGAGGGGATATACCCAGAGGGTCCGCCCCCTGGGCGGTACTGTAGAAGGTGTGATGCAACACTTTTTACAAGTTTTCTGCCTAGTCACTCCTAATTAACGGATAATACCCACTTTGTCAATAGAGAAGCTGTGTCGGTCCATGGACTCTGAGAAAAGGATTTTACGGTGAGTAAAAAATCCTATTTTTGGTAGTGGACTATGTATATATTGTATATATTCTGAACATGGATGTGTATTCCTTTGATTTCTGTTGAAGTTTTTGTACTATGGTTTTGTTTTTTACTTTTGTATAAAATTGGTTGCTTGATTCTTTTCAATAAAAGATCAATAGTGCCCCATCATTGGTATTAGTGGAAGGAATTGTGTCCCAGGATTGGGGTCAGTTGGAGGAATAGTGCCCCATTGTTGGTGTCAGTGGAAGGAATAGTGCCCCATCATTGGTATTAGTGGAAGGAATAGTGTCCCAGGATTGGGGTCAGTTGGAGGAATAGTGTCCCATTGTGGGTGTCAGTGGAAGGAATTGTGTCCCAGGATTGGGGTCAGTTGGAGGAATAGTGCCCCGTCATTGGTGTCAGTGGAAGGAATATTGCCCCATCATTGGTGTCAGTGGAAGGAATAATGCCCCATCATTGGGGTCAGTTGGAGGAATAGTGCCCCATCATTGGTGTCAGTGGAAGGAATATTGCCCCATCATTGGTGTCAGTGGAAGGAATATTGCCCCATCATTGGTGTCAGTGGAAGGAATAATGCCCCATCATTGGGGTCAGTTGGAGGAATAGCGCCCCATCATTGGGGTCAGTTGGAGGAATAGCGCCCCATCATTGGGGTCAGTTGGAAGGATAGTGCCCCATTGTTGGTGTCAGTGGAAGGAATAGTGTCCCAGCATTGGTATCAGTTTTAGGAATAGTGCTCCATCATTGGTGTCAATTAGAGAAATAGCACACCATTGTTGATGTCGGTAGCAGGTATCATGCCCCATTGTTGGCATCAGTGGGAGGAAAAGCGTCTTGTATTAGCGGGAGGAAAAGTGCCCCAAGGACCAGATAAAGGCAAGTAGTTTGGAGACCACTGGTCTAGTAGCTTAGCAGGGGGTCCTCTCTGTGGGCCTCAAATACAACTTTACAACTTTATTCCTTTCTAAAAAATTCAATGCTGATCAGCAAAACCTACTAAATCCCAGTCTCCGCTCTGCCAGACAGAAAACACTAACACTCTGTTCTTGTATTAATCCTCAGACACAGGTCCTCTTCACTATCACCGGTCACCTGGAACCAGCACACAGCAAGACGATGCCCAGTGCAAAGGATTTGTGAAGTTCTAAGATTCCATCATAAGAAAAGGGGTCAGTGAGAGGGAAAGAGAATGGATTAATGCCACTATTAATAAGTACACTTTACTGGTATTTTAATAAGATACTTGAGGCTCCATTATCAGTATATGGTAGAAGATCGCCATCTTGTGGCACTTTAGGGTAATGCAGATGACCCACAGATATTAACATATAACTGAAAGCTAAACTCTCTCAATCAAAATGAACTCTATTGAATCCTTTTGCTGCTAGCATTAGTAAATAGACAGAAAAGGATATTAGATTTACTTGTCTTAAACTTTTTTTTTTACATTTCTTCAGTTGCTTCCTGATTTCTGGCCTAGGCCAAAATTATGTCATACATCCCAGGAGTCTTCACTGGATTTTTGTTTCCTTTCATCTGGAGGAAGAGAGGAGGGGCTTTCACAGCTCAGCATGCCTGAGCTAAGGGCAGATGGATTCCGAGAAGTAAATGCTGCATAAATCATCTGTACTTACTGAAGTGATTGAGTGATTTCTCAATAATAAAAAAGAAGCTTTGAGACATGGATGGATGAGTTTGCTTTGAATATTAAAAATGGATGAAGTAGCATTTTCAGTTTGGGGGCTCAGATACAGTTAGGTCTTTTATGAAGGCAAAACTTTTTTTAGTTTTAGTTTTGGATAGAGTGGAGAGAAATTAGAAGACCTGTTAGCTTTTTAGTGCTGTCTGTGTTCCTGTTGGGGAGATGCACCCTCTCTAATTGTCCTAGTGACCATTATCACCAAAAATGAAAGAAAGACGCAAATTTTCCGTTGTAACCAAAGTAGAGGGAAAAATCTTTCAGTGGGACACTAGTTCTGGTAAATACCAGGGATTCCCCCTCAATTAGGAGGGATTTCATCTCACTTCCTGCTGCTACTGTGGGACAAGAAAGAAGTAAAAGGAAATTTCTCCAATGGAACACTAATGGAAAAATAACTCAGCAGCCCTTCCGTACCCTAATCAAAAAGGGAAAAAAGGTTATGCGCTCAGTTCTACTTTAACGTGGTATTAAACCCCACAAAATGCATTTTATCAATTGTTCAATGTGGTGGCTGCATTAGTTAACTTTTTGGGGATTATTTTCACCTGGTGATCTGGCCAGTAAGTCTGTTGTCTGTTATTTTTCAACTTCCTTTAACAGACCAAGCTGTCTACCACTAGTGATGAGCCGAACACCCCCGGGTTCGGTTCGCACCAGAACCCGCGAACGGACCGAAAGTTCGTACGAACATTAGAACCCTATTAAATACAATGGATGCGAACGTTCGAATTCTAAAGTGCTAATTATAACAACTATTATGCATGTTATTGTCCTAAAAAGGGTTTGGGAACCCGGGTTCTGCACCAGGGGACATGTATCAATGCAAAAAGAAGTTTTAAAAACGGTCGTTTTTCGGGAGCAGTCATTTTAATGATGCATAAAGTGAAAAAAAAAAGTCAAATATTCCTTTAAATATCGTACCTGGGGGGTGTCTAAAGTATGCCTGTGAAGTGCCACGTGTTTCCCGTGTTTAGAACTGTCCCTGCACAAAATGACACTTCTAAAGGAAAAAAAAGCCATTTAAAACTTCTTGCGGCTTTAATGTAATGTCTGGTCCCGGTAATATGGATGAAAATCTTTAAGAAAAATGGCATAGCTACCCCATGACCCCCCCCCCCCCTACCCCAGCCCATTACCAGCCCCTTTGGGTCTTGTATGGATATTAAGGGGAACCCCACACACAAAATAAAAAAGGCCCTATATACTCTGAACAGCCGTATACAGGCGGTGCATACAAGACAGGGACTGTAGGTTTGTTCTTATGTAGAATGTGTTTGTAATTTTGAACAGGTACATTGTTGAAGTGTAGCTCCAGCCCAAAAATCTATTTTTAAACTTTTTGGGAAACATAGGTAAGGGTTATCACCCCTGTAACATTTGTTTTGCTGTCTGTGCCCCTGTTCAGAACATTTCACCTCACTTTCCGTCCCAATGACAACTGTTTTTGAAATGTGGTGTTTTTCTTGAAACAAGGATTGGTGATAAAGCATCAGTACAGAGGAGACACCTTTCTCCCATATTTATTCTTACAGGAGAGAATTTTCCTTCCTAGGGGTAGATTTCCTCTCACTTCCTGTTGTCTTCTTTCGTTTGCAAGTAGGAGTCGTTTGTAAGTTGGATGTTTGAAAGTAGGGACCTGCCGTATATACTCTGCAGAAATAGGCCCCTTAGTTGTTGGTGTTGGCACAACACTGTAAGCACTCACAGTTACTCTTGGTTGGTGCTGGAACGCCCTGCTGTCAACTATTATATCAGGAATTTTAATTACATATAATTCTTGAACAGTGGTAGTAAAAATTGGGGCTTTGATGGTGGTGCTGGTGCCACAACACTGTAAGCCCTGACAGTTACTCTTGGTGGGTGCAGCAATGGGCCCTGCTGTGAATTATTAGATCAAGAATTGTAATTGCATGCCCCTGTTGAACAGGGGCTGAAAAATTGGGCTTTTCGTGGTGGTGGTGGTGGTGGTGGTGGTGTTGCCACAACACTGTAAGCCCTCAGAGTTACTCTTGGTGGGTGCAGGAATGGGCCCTGCTGTGAATTATTAGATCAAGAATTGTAATTACATGCCCCTTTTGAACAGGGGCTGAAAAATTGGGCCTTTCGTGGTGGTGGTGGTGGTGGTGGTGGTGGCGTTGCCACAACACTGTAAGCCCTCAGACTTACTCTTGGTGGGTGCAGGAATGGGCCCTGCTGTGAATTATTACATCAAGAATTGTAATTGCATGCCCCTGTTGAACAGGGGCTGAAAAATTGGGCCTTAGGCACTGGTGGCACAACACTACAACCCCTCACAGATACTGTACTTGGAGCACAGCAATGAGCCCTGTTGCAAAGTATTGCTTCAAAAATTGTAATGACACGCCCCTGTTAAACAGGGGCTGAAAAATTGGGCCTTAGGCACTGGTGGCACAACACTACAACCCCTCACAGATACTGTACTTGGAGCACAGCAATGAGCCCTATGGCAAATTATTGCTAAAAAAATTGTAAGTACACGCCCCTGTAAAACAGGGGCTGAAAAATTGGGCCTTAGCCACTGGTGGCGGCACCCATAAACAAAAATGATCTTCCAAGCTATCATCATCAATCGTATCATTGAGGACTCGGAGGAGGAGGATAGCCAGTCAACATAACAGCACAGGCACTCAGCATCAGCATCAGTCTTGAAGGGACGTGACATGTTAAAATCAATTAGTCTGTTATATCAGCATCAGGTGTGTGGTAGCTGGTGGTGATCCAAGACTGGTTCATCTTGATGAAAGTCAGTCGATCAACCGAGTCGGTGGACAGGCGCACCCTGTGATCCGTGACAAATCCTCCAGCAGCACTGAATGTGCGTTCCGAAAGAACGCTGGATGCAGGACAGGCCAGTAGCTCAATTGCATACTGTGCAAGCTCTGGCCAGTGATCCATCCTCAAGACCCAGTAAGCCAGAGGATTTTCGGTGGGGAAGGTGTCCAAGTCTGACCTTGCCCCTAGATATTCCTGCACCATGTTTATCAGACGCTGGCGATGGTTGCTGGAACCAATCATACTTTGGGGCTGCGGACTAAAGAATTGTCTGAACGCATCGGTCAGACGGCCACCTTCCCCACCGCTCCTTCTTTGACTGGCCGAAGCCTCAGCAACTCGTTGTCCTGGACCAGGAGTTTGTAACCTCCCAGTCTCTGGGAACGCGTTGCACAGACCTTTCTGCAAGGCCTCCCGGAGTTGTCTCATCCTCTGCAACGGTAACATAAGGTCCGCAACCTTACCCTTGTACCGTGGATCAAGGAGAGTGGCCAGCCAGTAATGGTCCCTCTCCTTGATCCGAAGAATACGAGGATCCTTCCGCAGACTTTGCAGGATCAGGGAGGCCATGCAGCGTAGGTTTGCTGAGGCATTCAGGCACCGCTGGTTCATAGGACAAACCACAGGAAGAGGCCATGGAGGAAGAAGAAGAGGAGGGGGTGGAGGAGAGAGGTGTGTCACAACCAGTAGTAGCATTTTGGAGGCGTGGCGGTGGGACAACCTCCAACACTACTGCACCTTGTCCTGCATCCTTCCCAGCTGCCAAAAGAGTGACCCAATGGGCCGTGAAAGAAAGGTAACGTCCCTGTCCATGCCTGCTGGACCATGAGTCAGCGGTAATATGCACCTTACCGCTGACCGCCCTGTCCAGCGAGGCCAAGACATTGCCTTCCACATGCCGGTAGAGAGCCGGAATAGCCTTCCGTGAGAAAAAGTGGCGTTTGGGAACCTGCCACTGAGGAACCGCACATTGCACAAACTCACGGAAGGGGGCCGAGTCTACCAACTGAAAAGGCAGCAGTTGAAGCGCTAGCAATTTAGCCAAGCTAGCATTCAACCGCTGGGCATGTGGATGGCTGGGAGTGAACTTCTTTCGACGGTCCAGCAGCTGGGGCAGGGAAATTTGCCTGCTAGAATCGGACGTCGGTGTACTGCTAGCAGAGTGGCCGCAAGTACTTGGCTGTGACACGCCTAATTCTACACCTTCATTCCTCTCAGTGCATGTTTCAGAGAGGACTGAAGGTATAGTGGGGTTGGAGAACCCAGCTGATGCGGTGCAAGGAGAGGTCCGCTTTGTTCTTTGGTGTGGGTCTTTGAGGTAGGCTTGCCAACGAGCTGCATGGCAGGTCAACATATGTCTGGTCAGGCATGTGGTACCCAAGCGGCTGATGTTTTGGCCACGCGATATACGCTTGAGACATATGTTGCAAACAGCAGCTGTGCGATCTGATGCACTAGCCTCAAAAAAGGCCCACACCAAGGAACTTTTTGAATGACGGGCAGAGGCAGCGCCCTGCACAGGCGGAGCTCTGCGGTGTGATTCCGTCGGTGTACTGCCCTTACGCTGGCCACCAAAGGGCATCCTGTCTCGTTGGAGATGTGCCTCCTCCTCATCCTCCTCCTCCTCTCTCCTATTAGGCACCCACGTGGAGTCAGTGACCTCATCATCCCCTCCCTCCTCATCACTGGAGCCAATCTGGCAGTATGCTGCAGCTGCTGGAACATGACTGCCAGATTGGTGTCCTTCTTGAGCATCCCCTCTCTCTGCTCTCACGCTACTGCCTTCCTCTAGCTGGGTTTCATCATCAGACCCTTCGAAACGCTGGGCATCCTCCTGGAGCATGTACCCAACACTGTGCTCAAACAGTTCGGGGGACTCCTCAGGAGGAGGACATGGTGGGTCTAGGGAAGGAGTGACTGATGATGAGTCTGACATTGATACCAGGGAAGAGGACGCTTTGGCAGCTGCTTTGCCAGTACCCTGAGCCTGGGTGAGAGAGGATGAGGAGGAGGAGGAGGGCTTGGTCATCCACTCTACCAAGTCTTCGGCATGATGTGGCTCAACATGTCCAGCTGCCGAAAAGAAGGACAAGCGTGTCCCATGGCCATGTGCTGATGACAATGCACCGCGTCCACGACCAGCACTGTTGCCCACAGACACAGAGCCTGCTTGCCCTCTTTTATTGCCTCCTGACTGTCTGCCTCTCCTTGTTTGCCTTCTAGACATTCTAATAGATGGCCTGCAGGGAGATGGGAAAAAAGCAATAAGGGCTACCTTCAGGTGTCCTTCTCTGTCCCTTGAAACAAGGACTTGCACAGTGAAAGAAACTGACACTCTCCCTACCTACAGTTTTCTGTCCCTAGAAAAAAATGTTTTTTTTAAGCACAATATAGCACAAGGAGAATTCACTCACTGTCCTTCCAGGTCCCTGGAAACAAGGACTTGCACAGTGAAAGAAACTGACACTCTCCCTACCTACAGTTTTCTGTCCCTAGAAAAAATGTTTTTTTTAAGCACACTATAGCACAAGCACAAAACACACTGACACTCTCCCTACCTATCCTTCTCTTTCCCTAAACTAAAGGAATCCAGGTTAAGCAAGAAAGAAATAAAAGTCACTGTCCCTGCCTATGCTGCTCTATCCCTGCTCCGGAACACACTACACTAGGCCGCCGTGCTGGCGGCCTTTTATAGTGTGGGGCGTGTACTAAACACCCTCAGCAATAATTGGCCACAGGCATCCTGCCTGTGGCCAATCATTGCTCTCCTCGCTGCCGGCGCTGTGATTGGCCAAGCATGCGGGGTCACAGTGCATGCTTGGCCAATCACAGCGCCTGGATGACACTGCGATGGCGTAGTGCATTGTGGGCCGTTCGCGTCACTCGAATTTGGCGCGAACGGCCCAAATCGTTCGATCTTCGTCGAACGATCGAACAGCCGATGTTCGAGTCGAACGTACAGTGCCTTGCGAAAGTATTCGGCCCCCTTGAACTTTTCATCCTTTTGCCACATTTCAGGCTTCAAACATAAAGATATAACATTTTAATTTTTTGTGAAGAATCACCAACAAGTGGGACACAATTGTGAAGTGGAACGAAATCTATTGTATTTTTGAAACTTTTTTAACTAAGAAAAAAATGAAAAGTGGGGCGTGCAAAATTATTCGGCCCCCTTGTGTTAATACTTTGTAGAGCCACCTTTTGCTGCGATTACAGCTGCAAGTCGCTTGGGGTATGTCTCTATCAGTTTTGCACATCGAGAGACTTAAATTCTTGCCCATTCTTCCTTGCAAAACAGCTCGAGCTCAGTGAGGTTGGATGGAGAGCGTTTGTGAACAGAAGTTTTCAGCTCTTTCCACAGATTCTCGATTGGATTTAGGTCTGGACTTTGACTTGGCCATTCTAACACCTGGATACGTTTATTTGTGAACCATTCCTTTGTAGATTTTGCTGTATGTTTGGGATCATTGTCTTGTTGGAAGATAAATCTCCGTCCCAGTCTCAGGTCTTTTGCAGACTCCAACAGGTTTTCATCCAGAATGGTCCTGTATTTGGCTGCATCCATCTTCCCCTCAATTTTAACCATCTTTCCTGTCCCTGCTGAAGAAAAGCAGGCCCAAACCATGATGCTGCCACCACCATGTTTGACAGTGGGGATGGTGTGTTGAGGGTGATGAGCTGTGTTGCTTTTACGCCAAACATATCGTTTTGCATTGTGGCCAAAAAGTTGGATTTTGGTTTCATCGGACCAGAGCACCTTCTTCCACATGTTTGGTGTGTCTCCCAGGTGGCTTGTGGCAAACTTTAGACAAGACTTTTTATGAATATCTTTGAGAAATGGCTTTCTTCTTGCCACTCTTCCATAAAGGCCAGATTTGTGCAGTGTACGACTGATTGTTGTCCTGTGGACAGACTCTCCCACCTCAGCTGTAGTTCTCTGCAGTTCATCCAGAGTGATCATGGGCCTCCTGGCTGCATCTCTGATCAGTCTTCTCCTTGTCTGAGCTGAAAGTTTAGAGGGACAGCCAGGTCTTGATAGATTTGCAGTGGTCTGATACTCCTTCCATTTCAAAATGATCGCTTGCACAGTGCTCCTTGGGATGTTTAAAGCTTGGGAAATCTTTTTGTATCCAAATCCGGCTTTAAACTTCTCCACAACAGTATTACGGACCTGCCTGGTGTGTTCCTTGGTCTTCATGATGCTCTCTGCGCTTTCAACAGAACCCTGAGACTATCACAGAGCAGGTGCATTTATACAGAGACTTGATTACACACAGGTGGATTCTATTTATCACCATCAGTCATTTAGGACAACATTGGATCATTAAGAGATCCTCGCTGAACTTCTGGAGTGAGTTTGCTGCACTGAAAGTAAAGGGGCCGAATAATTTTGCACGCACCACTTTTCAGTTTTTTATTTGCTAAAAAAGTTTAAAATATCCAATAGATTTCGTTCCACTTCACAATTGTGTCCAACTTGTTGGTGATTCTTCACAAAAAATTTAAATTTTATATCTTTATGTTTGAAGCCTGAAATGTGGCAAAAGGATGAAAAGTTCAAGGGGGCCGAATACTTTCGCAAGGCACTGTATGTTCGACTCGAACACGAAGCTCATCCCTATCTACCACAACTGGCAGTTGGAGTGCTGTGATAAGCCATTTGCCACTGACAGGGGTTCTTACAATGATCAGCTTTTATTCATTTATGTAAAACTATTATTCCAAAAGGAATTAAACACTGTTGCTGTAATTGCTTATATAGTGTTAACTGGAGTTTGGGTTTCATTTTTAGTCAAGCCCGTCTAAATCTAACACTACCCTCTTCACAGGATGACAATGCTGTTCTCCAAGGGTGTCTCCTTTGATCCTTAATCCAGAGTGAAGACATGCTAAGACAGGAAGAGTGTTCAGGTAGTGACAGGAAGTCCCACTCCTACCGAAGCCCCCACTCCCCCCCCAAAAAAAATTACATGCCAAATGTGACATGTAAGGGGGCGAGGAGTGGTTAAAGCGGAAGCTCCATTTTTGGGTGGAACTCTGCTTTAAATATGGAAGGGAGCATTGTGCCCATTAAAAATTATAGGCATCCCGAAGAAACTGTACTGTCGAAGGGAGCAAGGAGAGCCGCCGATTTTTTGAGAATCCATTGAGAGGCCAGAAAGTCACGAGAAGTGACTCAGGAAAAATAGTAGATTAGGTAAAGTGACTTGAGGATTATAGTAATATAAAGAAAGCAAATAGAGCACATTTATGTTCTTATTGTACACAGAAAAAGCCATGGATGTTGGGGTAAGAGCAAATTGCCAAATTGCCAAAGCTAGGGGCTCTATTGCTAATGCAAAAAGCAAAGAAGAGAGTGGACCACCCTGTCTCATACTACGTCGAATAGGGAACGATGAGAATCTATAACCTCTTATGGAAACACAGTAATCAGTGCATTTTTATAGCACTGAATCTGATCGCTGTAAAAATGACAATGGTCCCAAAATGGTGTCAAAAGTGTCCGATGTGTCCGCCATAATGTCGCACTCATGATAAAAATCGTTGATCGCCGCCATAACTAGTAAAAAAATAATTATTAATAAAAACGACATAAAACAGTCAACAACTTTTGCACAAACCAATCAAACGCTTATTGCGATTTTTTTAACCAAAAATATGTAGAAGAATACGTATCGGCCTAAACTGTGGGGAAAAAAAAATTATATGCTTTTTGGGGATATTTATTATAGCAAAAAGTAAAAAATATTGCATTTTTTTCAAAAATTGTCGCTCTATTTTTGTTTATAGCGCAAAAAATAAAAACCGCAGAGGTGATCAAATACCACCAAAAAAAGCTTGATTTGTGGGAAAAAAGGACGTCAATTTTGTTTGGGAGCCACGTCGCACGACCACACAATTGTCAGTTAAAACTACGCAGTGCCGAATCGCAAAAAGTGGCCTGGTCCTTGACCACCAAAATGGTCCGGGGCTGAAGCGGTTAAGCTATCAAATGCCTTATGGAGGTCTAACGAAAGAAGCGAAAGGGGAGCATCCCATTTAGCCCATACTGCTGAAATCGGTGTGATAGACTGATGAATGTTTGCCGCCCCGGTAATAAATCCTGATTGATTCTTATGAATATGCTGTGCTAAAAAGGTATTAAAACGTAGTTTTGAAAGAATCTTCAAATCTCAATTAATTAGGAAAATTGGGCGATAATGAGGGACATCAGTAGAATCCTTATTAGGTTTAGGAATACCACTAATATAAGCCTTATTTTCGTCCAAAGGAACCACGCCACCATCTCGCAAAGAGTTAAAATAAAGATGCTGACTTTTAATAAAGAGATACTAACCTGTCCAAGGAAGGATCCAGCACTGTCCTCACCCGGGCTGGTTCTTTGCTAATCTTTGGTTCCTTGGTGACGCCACATTTACTGTAGGAAGTCGGCTGACTCCCTGTGGCTTTGCAGACGGCTCCCCACTGTGCATGCATGAGCCGCGCTGCGCTCTGATTGGTCCCCACAGCTTCCTGGGACCTGTACCAGTAGGTTTGTGGGCAAGGAGGAGGGAGAACTTCCACTGGGATCCCCTAGGACAGGGGTGTCCAACTCAATTTCATCGTGGGCCGCATCAGCATTATGATTGTTCTCAAAAGGGCTGGTTGAATATGTAAGATTAGATGTCCAGCGCATCCTCTCCCCTTTACATTAGATGTCAAGAGCCACCCCACCATCAGAAGTTGAGCCCCCCACTCTCCCTTACATCGCAGTGTACCCCCTTTCCTTATGCTGCTGCTGGGAAGAAGCTGGATGCCATGCTTGAAAGAAGAAAGTAGGGGAGATGTATGAGGGCCACATAAAATAGCCTGGAGAGCCGGATTCGGCCCGCGGGCCTTGTTTGACACCTGTGCCCTAGGAGATCCCAGTGGAAGTGCAAACCAGCCAGAAATGGGTACCCACACCCACTTTAAGGGAAAGAGAAGGGGGGGTGGGGAGGAGGATCAGCGAAAATACCCATTTAAGGTGAAGTTCCGTTTTAAGGACGGATTTATTATCCATACACGCATTGCATAATAAATTAGAAAAGCTTCCCCTGTTTAAAAAGTGCTTCTCAGTTCTGAACCAGATGTGAGGGTAAATGAACTTGCAAAGGAGGCGTTTGCAGTTGCAGCAGAAGAGAGAAAATAGGCAGTTAGTCTAGCACAATGGCTCTATTAAAATGCCCCTCTTATGCATCTTCCCATA
This sequence comes from Rana muscosa, assembly GCA_029206835.1. Lineage (NCBI taxonomy): Eukaryota > Metazoa > Chordata > Amphibia > Anura > Ranidae > Rana > Rana muscosa. The sequence goes on from CM055118.1 coordinate 170,149,734, forward strand.
ATAAAGGGTCTGGTGTATTTTGTAAGTGTAATACTTAAAGTGGACCTAGCATCATATATATATATATATATATATATATATATATATATATTCAGTGTAGCATGCCAAGTAATGTGCCAGTGTAATGCTTCCAGGTATAACTTCTTACAGAGATCATAGGACTCCATCTGACAATGCCTTCACCTGCATTTTTCACCAGAAAATGGATGTAATCTTGATTCATCCAGCATCCCCATCTACTGAATATCAGCCTAGAGATAGCACCATCATTTATATCCTGTTAACTGTGCAGTTCTTGTCTATGCTCAAAAATGTCTGACACAAATCAGCCCCTGCTGCGGCCTCTCACTTTGTGACTTGCTACAAAGTTTCAATGTTGCAGTCTGATCAGTGGAGGAGAGAAGACCAATGATATTATAATAATACTGGATTTATGCTTCCTCCTGCTGGCAGCAGATTGATGACATTATCTCAGCCTAGGTAAAGCCACTGGATTAGTCCAAGGATGGCTTTTTAATGATAAAAGGTGGAGTTTTCTTGAGAAATTGTAGTGTTGCTTCATATTTTGACAGTTAGGCATACCTGTAACCAGTGGTGGCTGGTGTTTTTTTTGGGGGGCGGCAATTGTCTATTGACACTCATCACAGCATTTGATTGACAGCAACAGTAGCCAATGGCTGCTGCTGCTTACAATCTGTCAATGAGGTGGGAGACAGCGTCGCTCATGCCCGTCATTGGATCGGATTGGGCTCAGATAAGAATAAAGGGGGGGGGCTGGGGGGCTCCTGCAGAATAATAGGATTTTTTACTCACCGTAAAATCCTTTTCTCTGAGTTCATGGACAGACACAGCTTCCTATTGACAAGTGGGTATTGTCCTTCATTTAGGAGTGACTAGGCAGAAAACTTGTAGAAAGTGTTAACACACCACACCCTCTACAGCACCGCCCAGATGTCCCAAAGCAGTGTCAAAAACGAGGGGTGGGCACAGCATTAAAACAACTTCACCCCAAAACAAAACGGAGGAGTTGCAACTCTAAACAGCCGCCTGCAATACCTTGCGGCCAAAAGAAGCATCCGAAGATGCACACACATCAACTTGTAAAGTTTAGTGAAAGTGTGAACAGACAAGCAGGTCGCCACCTTACACACCTGGTGAAACAGACGCTTGATGCTCTCAGAGCTCGGACAGCGTCCAAAAATCCAACGTCGTCTCCTAGGATTCGACGGATGAGGACACAAGGATGGCAGTACAATGTCTTCCATGAGATGGAAGGTCGAAACTACCTTAGGAAGAAAAGAAGGCTGCGGACGCAGCACCACCTATCCTTGTGGAAGATCAGATAAGGAGCCTTGCAAGACAAGGCTGCCGGCTCAGAAAACCGTCCTAAATGACGTAAATCAAGAGGCACCTCTTGCCCTGGTCGAATGTGCCGGGAAAGGGAGGCGCCTGACCCTTCATGGCGTAAGCCTGATCACAATCTGTCAGATCCACCTAGAGATGGTGGCCGACGAAACCGCTGGGCCCTACTTGGGACCAGCCACCGAAACAACCAGTGAGTCTGGACTCCGGAACGGAGCAGTACCAGACAAGCATACTCTCAGTTTGGACAACGTCCAAGAAATGCACCGTTGTCTCCTTAGGATTCGACGGATAAGGACACAAGGATGGCAGTACAATGTCTTCCTTGAGATGGATGGTCGAAACACGACTTGGGAAGAAAAAAAGGCTGCGGACACAGCACCACCTTATCCTCGTGGAAGATCAGATAGGGAGGCTTGTATGACAAGGCTGCCCGCTCAGAAACCCGTCTTACTGGCATAACAGCCACTAAAGGGACCACTTTCTGAGAAAGTGTCAACAAGGGAATCTCCCTGATGTTCTCAAACGGTGCTTTCTAAGGCACTTGGAGGCCATGCCGTTAAAGCCATTGACTGCAAGCAGGATGGCATATGGGACCCTGTGACAGCAGGCCCTCTCGTAGTGGTAGACGCCAAAAGGACGTCTGCTACACAAGCCCGACGGAGGTAGTGGAGGGTGGACCGGAGGGGCCGCCTGCCGAACCCACTGTACAAACGTTCTCACTAGAGAGTGAGCCACCAGGGGTCGTTGAAAAAGACAGCCAGGGCAGATACCTGCCCCCTAATTGTACTTAAAGTTACATTTTTGGCCCGTTCCCTGCTGAGAACAGCAGGACTCTGGAACCAAATAAGTACGTGGATGCCACCTCATTTCCTCACAAATGGATATGCAGGTCTTCCAAGTGCGGTGGTAATCTTCCTAGGGGATGATTTCCGAGCACTCCTCATGGTAGAGATCAACGAGTCTGACAGGCCCCGGTCTCTTAGCACCTGGCTCTCAAGCCATGCCGTTAAGCCAGTGGCTGTAAAAAAACAGGATGGCGTATGGGACCTTGCGACAGCAGGTCCTTCTTAGCGGTAGATGTCAAAAGGCGTCTGCTACCAGACGCACTAGATCGGCGTACCAAGGATGCCAATGCCAATTCAGAGCAATTGGGACCATTGTAATCCTCTCTGCCTCCAGTCTGCGAAGCAGATGAGGAAGGAGCTTCCGAGGAGGAAAGGCATAGATTAGCCGGTACTGACTCCACAGTGCCATCAACGCATCTGTCGTGCTTACCCATGGGTCTCTTGACCTGGCCACAAACCTCAATACCTCCCGATTGAGTCGAGAAGCCAGAAGATATACGACTGGCGTGCTTTCCCTCTGGTAAAGGAGCTGAAACGCCTCCAGGTGTAAAGACCATTCTCCTTGCTCCAGCATCTGGCAACTCAGGTAGTTCGCCTGCCAGTTTCCCACACCCGGAATGTATACAGCCGACAGGCCTGGTATGCTCCTTTCTGCCCCCCTTAGGAGGTGAGCGACCTCCGATGCTACAGCAGAGCTGCTTGTTCCTCCTAGAAGATTGACATACGCCACCATTGTGGTGTTTGTCTGATTGGATTCTGACTGGACGGCCTTGTAGCCTCTGAGACCATGTGGAGAGGCAAAGCCAGATCACCCGGATTTCAGGCCAATGATCTGCAAGTGGGATTCCTCCGGAGTCCAGCGACCCAGGTAGACTGAGCTCCTCAGACTCCTCTGCAATCGGGAAGACAGGCGTCCGCCGTGACCCCCATCCAGTAAAAAGGAAGGATTGACTTCCCAGACAGAAATGCCGGTGATGTCGGCCACCAACTAGGGAGGTCCTGATTAGGTGGCTCACCCGGATTTTGATAATCCAGGGATGAAGGGCACTTGACTCTTCAGGACAGAGTTACCTTCTGTAACCCTCGCGTGTGAAATAGTGCCTATGGTACTGCCTCGAAAGAGACTACCATGAGGCCCAGGACTCGCCTGCAAAAGTGGCGTGACAACCATCTTTGGGATGTCAACTTCCGCACCGCAGCCCGAAGGGTCTGCAACTTTCCCATAGGGAGAAAAAACTTTCGCCTCTGAGGAGTCCAGAATCAACCCTAGATACACTAGGAGTTGGGACGGTACCAATACAGACTTCTGAGTGTTCAGCACCTAACCAAGTATCGGCGGGTCTGACAGGTTATAGACACGCTGACTTCTAATTTTGAGTTTGAAGTGACCCTCAGAAGAAGATGGTCCATGTTGCCTATGATAGCGATGCCACGCTGTCTTAGTAGGGCCAGAATCGGGGCAAGCACCTTGGTTAACACCCTTGGTGCCGATGCCAGGCCAAAGGGGAGAGCCACCAATGGTAGTGGCCTTCCCCGGCCGCCAACGCAGACATCTCTGATGCCTGGTGCATATGGAGACATGCAAGCATGCGTCCTTGATGATCAAGGATGCCAGAAAATCCCCTGGATGGAGGGCAGCGACAACAGAGCGAGCCAACTCCTTTCCGGAATCTTTGTACCTTCACAAAGCAGTTGAGGGTCCTGAGATTCAAGATTGGACGAACCCCCTCCTTCTTCAATACTCTGAACAGATTTGAGTAGAACCCCTGAACCCGTACCTGTACTAAGACAGGAAGGCCCACCCTGCGTATCAGCAGATCTTGGACCGCTCCCTAAAGGGCTTCCCGACAAGTCGGCTGAAGCTGGCGGTTTAGAGGGAAAAAATCTGTTCGGTAGGTAAGCAAGGTTGGGCTTGTGAACCCAGGGACGCTTCTGTCCCTCAGCAGGCGCTTTATCGGCCTGGGGTTGTTTACCTGCTGCACTAGGCGGACGAAAGAACCGCTTATGCGTGGTGAAGGAGGCCCTTGCCTATGGCGTGGCTCCTTACCTTTTTTGGATTGCGGAAGCAACGTGCTCTTACCTCCTGTGGCATCTTTAATGATGTCATCCAGAGAGGCTCCAAAAAGTCTGTCGCCTTAAAAGGGCAGATCCAACAGGGCCTTCTTGGAAGATTGGTCCGCAGACCAGCACCTTAGCCAGATCAGGTGGGGTAACACCACTGCATAAACCGAGGCCCAAGACAGCAAGGGGATAGTATCCATGTCTGACTCGCAGACAGACTTAAGGCCCTGTACCAACTGGTCGGCCAGAGCTACCTTGTTCGGAGGAGTCTCCCGTGCTTTTAACCCCTGGAGTAGTATCTTTTCCTACTCAGTAAGAGACATCAGAAAACCCCTGCTGAGCCCCCCACTGTGTATAGGTAGCGAGTGTCCCTGAAGACAGGAGCCCCTTCCACTGAAATCGTGGTAACTTGTTAAGTCTGGACACAGGGGGGGTGCACTATCGGGGGAGAGGTCCATTTTTTCAGGAAACTCTCCTCAAGGGGTACCGAACCGCAAATTTTTTGGGGGTGCAAAAACCCTCAGTGGGTTTACCCACTCCTTGTACAAAGGCTTATCAAGATAAGACATACAAGGAAACAGCTTAGCAGTGCGGGCTGGTTTACGGAACCCAAAGGGGACTGGTGTCTCTGCTGCTTCTGCAGCATTCTCCAATTTTGCAGTGATAAGGTCAGATACCAAAGCCTTTTCGCGTGCTGACCTGGACTTGGAGTCATTCTCACTGTCCGACCGGTCACAGTCTGCAGTCTCTGATGAATCAGAATCCAGGCCCTGAGCCACAGCCGGGCCTGGTTCTGCATCAGAATTATCCCCAGAAGATGGCTAAGGGCGGGGGCTTTTACCACCCCCCCATGTTCCCATGCGCCGCTTCCACCTTGGCAACAAAAGCCTCCAGGGGTACCAACTGCCAACTCAGGTGTTTCCGGGAAGAAGACGTCTCTTCTGACGTCATGCTGACCCACGCGCCTGACCCACAGGGACTCCAGGCAAGGTATCAATAGGCCACCCTCCTAGCTGCCACAGAGATGCAGGGTCTCCCAGAGGACTCGCCACCCTTAGAACCGTACCGCTATTGCTGCCGTCTGCTCCCGCCTGAGATGCTCTCCCACCGCTGCCTGTGTCAGTCTGATCCTTATCAGCATGTCTCTGTATGATTTCGCGCCAGTGAAATGCACCCTAGAGGCCGAGACTTCTGCAAAATGGCCGCCAAGTGGCCATACTGAAACCAGTGTGGGCCCTAAGAAAATGGCCGCCGAGCCGTCAATAAAGGCAAAAGAAAAAATGGCCGTCGAGCGGCGGTATATACATACAGGCATGAACCATAAGAAAATGGCCGCGAGCAGTCGATAGAGGCCAAAAGCGGGCGCGAACACCAAGAAAATGGCCGCCGAGCGGTGGTATATCCATACAGGCGTGAACCACAAGAAAATGGCCGCCGAACTATCAGAGGCCAAGCAGGCGTGGACCACAAGAAAATGGCCGCCGACAGCATGGAGGGAGAAAGCACACACAGGTAAGAAGCAAAATTACATTTCTAATGACAGCCTACAGTGCAGTCCCGCTCCAGATGGAGCCCCCTAGGTGACCCCCAGCACCCAGCAACCAGCCTTAGCTCAGAGCCCAGGGAGGAGGGAGGGCAGGGAGAGAGGAAAGAAAGAGCCACAACCACTTACTTGATCTCTCCAGGAATGTCCAGCCAAGTCGCCCTGCCGAAGCAGGGGAGCTACTTACCTTTCCTGCATGGGTTATGCTGGAAGACATTCCGGACAGATCATCTTCCGTGCACGGAGGTGACTGTAGGCCCGGCCTGCTGTGATGGAACCCAAGGGAATGATCATATGCCTGCCCTAGAGCGCGAAGCTCACTGGCCAGCCGTGGAGCGACGAGCATGTCGTGGAAAACCCAGCGCGTAGCTAGGGTCGGCACGCGCTCGATGGCCGAAACTGGGGAGACTACAAGGATCTGGGATCCAGCCTCTCACCCAGTCGGCAGTTGATCGAAGATCGCAGGAAACAAAAACCAAAGTAGAAAAAAATCCCCCGGACCAGTGGGCCCGAAGGGAGCCATGTCCTTCTCCAGACTAGGCAGAAAAAAAAACTGATCTGCGAGGTGCGGAGAGAGGGATTATACCCAGAGGGTCCGCCCCCTGGGCAGTGCTGTAGAGGGTGTGGTGTGTTAACACTTTCTACAAGTTTTCTGCCTAGTCACTCCTAAATGAAGGATAATACCACTTGTCAATAGGAAGCTGTGTCCGTCCATGAACGAAAGAGTAAGAAGGTTTTTTACCTTAACCACTTCAGCTCCGGAAGATTTACCCCTCTTCATGACCAGGCAATTTTTTGCTATACGGCACTGCGTTACTATACCTGACAATTGTGCGGTCGTGCGACGCTGTACCCAAATAAAAATGTTGGCCTTTTTTCCCCACAAATTTAGCTTTTTTTTGGTGGTGTCAGTGGATCAGAGATTCAGCCAAGCGCCGTATGACCTCCCTGAGTAAGGGGGGGGGGGGGGGAATAGAAGGCTTTCTGTTTTCCTAAACCAATACATATGTAACTCAGTCCTGCTGTTTTATTTGGCGTGTATTGTCTGACCTATCTAACTTTGACACCGGGGTTAAAGTGCTGCACCGCAGCTTGTACAGATACCCGATCGTCTGGAAATCACACCATGGAGGTGGAAGGGAAGTGAAAGTTTCTACTGCATCCCGGCACTCATGGAAGGGGTAGACTCTCGCTGAGATACCCGATCGTTTGTACCACGCCAAGGATAACATTACGGCTAGTGGGACACCGGGATTCGGATTTCTACTAAAACGCTCTCTACCCCTGCAGGGGTGAGGTGCTCTGGTGAGTGCGGAATCACCTGTATAGACTGTCACCATTTGGATTAAGCACGTGTCACTTTTTGTAGTTTTTTTATGGACATGTATGAGTTCATGTGTTTACGGTTGATGAATTGATGCACACACTTCTCTCGTTTTCTATATACGCAGTTAGTTTTTTTTGCTGTTTTTTGCTTGCACATGCCAGAGGAGCCTATTTATAATACTTATTATTCACAACATCTCAGAGCTTTATTACTCAGTTCATTACTTTTTTTCACTTGGTTATAATTATTAGAGTGGATCAGTATATTATTCATTTATTTACTTATTGTCCTTTACAAGAGTAGGGGACACCTCATCTGTGGACTACTCTTGTAGAACAGCGCCATTTTTCCCTTCTTTTTAGTTTTTTTTTGGTGGTATTTGATCACATCTGTGTTTTTTATTTTTTGCGCTATAAACAAAAACTACCAACAATTTTGATTAAAAAAAAAACAATATTTTTTACTTTCGGCTATAAGACACATCCAATTTACAAAATTAAAAAAATCAAAAAAAATCTAATTTCTTCATCAATTTAGGCCAATATGTATTCTGCTACATATTTTTAATAATAACAAATTTATTATATTTTACTTTTGCATATCATCAATTTAAATTAATATGAATTTATTGTTCGCCAATTTTGGCACCTTTAGTGCAGGAAAGGTTAAGCAGTCTCCAACCATTTCTTGTATCATTTCCTCGGTCTCTAACCATCTCTTGTACCATGTCTGCAATATCTTACTTAACCACTTAAGGACCGTCTCTTGTATATATACGTTCTCTTTTTGAAGAGGGATACAGTGGGCACGGAAAGTATTCAGACCCCCTTAAATTTTTCACTCTTTGTTATATTGCAGCCATTTTCTAAAATCAATTAAGTTCATTTTTTTCCCTCATTAAATGTACACACAGCACCTCATATTGACAGAAAACACAGAATTGTTGTCATTTTTGCAGATTTATTAAAAAATAAAAACTGAAATATCACATGGTCCTAAGTATTCAGACTCTTTGCTCAGTATTTCGTAGAAGCACCCTTTTGATCTAATGCAGCCATGAGTCTTTTTGGGAAAGATGCAACAAGTTTTTCACACCTGGATTTGGGGATCCTCTGCCATTCCTCCTTGCAGATCCCTCTCCAGTTCTGTCAGGTTGGATGGTAAACGTTGGTGGACGGCCATTTTTAGGTCTCTCCAGAGATGCTCAATTGGGTTTAAGTCAGGGCTCTGGCTGGGCCATTCAAGAACAGTCAGTGAGTTGTTGTGAAGCCACTCCTTCGTTATTTTAGCTGTGTGCTTAGGGTCATTGTCTTGTTGGAAGGTAAACCTTCGGCCCAGTCTGAGGTCCTGAGCACTCTGGAGAAGGTTTTCATCCAGGATATCCCTATACTTGGCCGCATTCATCTTTCCCTCGATTACAACCAGTTGTCCTGTCCCTGCAGCTGAAAAACACCCCCACAGCATGATTCTGCCTCCACCATGATTCACTGTTGGGACTGTATTGGACAGGTGGTGAGCGGTGCCTGGTTTTCTCCACACATACCGCTTAGAATTAAGGCCAAAAAGTTCTATCTTGGTCTCATCAGACCAGAGAATCTTATTTCTCATCATCTTGGAGTCCTTCAGGTGTTTTTTTAGCAAATTCTATGCAGGCTTTCATGTGTCTTGCACTGAGGAGAGGCTTCCGTCGGGCCACTCTGTCATAAAGTCCCGACTGGTGGAGGGCTGCAGTGATGGTTGACTTTCTACAACTTTCTCCCATCTCCCGACTGCATCTCTGGAGCTCAGCCACAGTGATCTTTGGGTTCTTCTTTACCTCTCTCACCAAGGCTCTTCTCCCCCGATAGCTCAGTTTGGCCAGACGGCCAGCTCTAGGAAGGGTTCTGGTCGTCCCAAACGTCTTCCATTTAAGGATTATGGAGGCCTTAAGTGCAGCAGAATTTTTTTGTAACCTTGGCCAGATCTGTGCCTTGCCACAATTATGTCTCTGAGCTCTTCAGGCAGTTCCTTTGACCTCATGATTCTCATTTGCTCTGACATGCACTGTGAGCTGTAAGGTCTTATATAGACAGGTGTGTGGCTTTCCTAACCAAGTCCAATCAGTATAATCAAACACTGCTGGACTCAAATGAAGGTGTAGAACCATCTCAAGGATGATCAGAAGAAATGGACAGAACTGGAGTTAAATATATGAGTGTCACAGCAAAGGGTCTGAATACTTAGGACCATGTGATATTTCAGTTTTTCTTTTTTAATAAATCTTCAAAAATGTCAACAATTCTGTGTTTTTCTGTCAATATGGGGTGCTGTGTGTACATTAATGAGGAAGAAAAATGTTGGCATATATTTATGGAATTTTTATTTATAAAAAATTTTTTTGCTAGTAATGGTGGCAATTAGCGATTTATAGCGGGTCTGCGATATTGCGGCGGACAAATTGGACACTAGCTGACACTTTTTTGGGAACCAGTGACACTAATACAGTGATCAGTGCTAAAAATATGAACTGTCACTGTACTAATGACACTGGCTGGGAAGGGGTTAACATCAGGGGTGATCAAAGGGTTAACTGTGTGCCTAGCTAGTGTTTTAGTGTAGTGTGGGAGGTGCTTTTACTAGTGGAAGGCATGGATCGGTGTTCCTGCTTTGCAGAGACACAGGACCCATGCCTTCTGTATTGACAGACCGACAATCTCCATTGTTTACATAGGCAGTTCTGTCTGTGTACCGAAAGATCAGCGGGTGCCGGCAGACATCGAGTCCCCGGGACCTGCTGATCAACTCCCACTGTGTAAAATCACAGCGGTAGCGAGCAGCCGGCGGCGCACACTCGCGCCCGATACCCGGAAGTGCAGGATCACTGCTAAAGGGCAGTTGGTTAATACATAGTATGCATTACGGAAAAATCCTGGAAGCTTTAGAACTATTTTAAGGTTGTTTTAGTGTTTAGATACACTTATTAATAACTGACATCTAAATTATTTTTACTCTTTTAAGCAGCTTTACACAGCCCTGCCGAGAACCTCTCACCTCAAAGTGTCTTAGATAAGAGTTGCATTGCTCCACAACAACAAATCCTTAGAATGTAGTCTAATACATAATGAAAAAATAAACCACAGTGCCCAGCAGTATGTACAAGGAAAAACTGCTTTAATAACAAGTATGAAAATATTTCTGTATCATATAGCACAATCTATCCCCCAAAATGTCTTCCTGCGCATTTGCTTCCTGTGGGAAGAGGAATCCTTTAGGAAATGCTCTGTGTGTTTTTTTTCTGTAACATATAAAATACAAAAATAATGACAACTGTGTCCAAGCCCCAGTAGATTACAGTTCGTTTTAGTTGTGCGTTTTTTTTTTTTTTTTTCACAAGAAAAATTAGTTGTGCGTTTAAAGGCGGTCAGTGTTTAGCCCTGCTAAAGTGTCCAGTGTATATCATTCAGGCCTCCGTTGTCGCCAAGGACTCCATCTGCCTCAAAAAAGTTCATGAGGGCGGCCATGGTGGTTTCGTCATTCTCAAAGTCAAGAGCAGAACCCTCATCTGAGAGACCAAAGAAATAAACAAAGTGAATGGCAAGAAGAGTTAATATACTTTTAACACTTTATCTCTTTAACATACAGTTAGCTAAGGCAAGCAAATATGACCTTTCATTTTTTTTTTTCCTTGCACCATCTGTCCCCAGGGATCTGTAAAATTCAACCTACATTATTTTACCCACTGTCAAAGACTTCAAAACTTTTGACAATTCAGAAGTTACTGCTCCCTAGTAATAATGGAAGTTGAATTTCAGAGGTTCTGTTGCTGGTGAAATGTCAATGATAATAAAATTGGCCTAAGGCTGGCCATATATGGATCATCTTTCAATGGCTGAATGAAAAAATACAAATGGATTCCTCCATCCATACAACTGAGGTGGATGGCGGAATCCTCGCTGCTGAGACATTGTGTTGTGATAGCGGGGAGTCTCCACTATCAGAATATACCGACAGCCACGCATGAGTGGGAGTGGCCATTAGAGGTCGACCGATATATCGGCCGACTTTTGGCTCTTCTTAATTAATCGGCCGATAGTGCTGAAAAAAAAGCCGATTTAAAAAACTTCAGTGCAACTTGCAAATAACTTCTTTCATAGAAGTCAATGCAAGTTCCCTGAATTTTCCAGTGGAGGTGGAGCGACTTGTCTCTGGGCAGCCTGCCAAGTGAGAGAAAAGAGATACAATGTGTCTTCTTATCAATGAACTGAACTCCTGTGTAGAAGAAGTTCTCAGTTTAACCATTTAAAGACAAAATCTTTTCCGACACTTGTAGCTTACAAGTAAAAATCCTGTATTTTCTGCTAGAAAATCACTTGGAACCCCCAAACATTATATATTTTTTTTTAGCAGAGACCCTAGGGAATAAAATGGCGGTTGTTGCAATATTTTATGTCACACGGTATTTGCGCAGCGGTCTTTCAAACGCAATTTTTGGGAAAAAATACACTACAGTAAAGTTGGCCGTTTTTATTTATTTTTTTCGTCTAAAAATTTTGATTACCTGTTTTTGTGCCTGCTTCCTAATTCCCTTACCGAAGATGGCGGCGGCAGCACCCGAGAGCCGAGGGAGAGATCGGCTTTGTGTGCCGACATCGCGGGCGCCCAGGACAGGTAAGTGTCCATATAATTAAAAGTCAGCAGCTGCAGTATTTGTAGCTGCTGACTTTTAATATATTTTTTTTTCGGCGGAACTCTGCTTTTACACTGGAGCGGGTAGGCGTTGACAGTAAAACGCTGCTAGTTTTAGCGGCGCTTTACCATCATTTTAGCGGCTCTATTCGGCTGCTAGCGGGGCCCTTATATCCCAGCTAGTGGGCGATGAAGAGGTTAAATGCACCCGTGTAGCACCGCTGCAGAAGCGATTTGCAGGCGCTTCGGCAGCAGTGCCCATTCATTTCAATGGGCAGGAGTGGTGGAGGAGCGGTATACACCGCTCCAAAGATGCTGCTTGCAGGACTTTTTTTAACGTCCTGCCAGCGCATCGCCTCAGTGTGAGACTGCAGGGGAGCCGTTTTGTAGCCACTTTTACAGGTGCTATTTTTAGCCCAAAAGTGCCTGAAAAACACCCCAGTGTGAAAGGGGTCCAACTGTTAGATTTTATGAGATGAAGGGAAAAAAAAAACGAAAAAAAAATCGGCCTAACATATCGGCCCAAAAAAAATCGGCATCATATATCGGCCATCGGCCGCCACAATTTCTAAATATCGGCATCGGCCAGAGAAAAACCCATATCGGTCGACCTCTAGTGGCCACACCCAAATCTGGTCCCTGCTAAACCACCCAAATTTTGATCCATCTATGGCCAGCTAAAGTCCCCTTGATAAAGGAGACAACGGGAAGGTACCATCATTTTTTTAAATATATAAAAGCCCAACCTTGGGAAAGCTAAAAATAGGATTTTTATTACAGTTTACCTGTAAAATCATTTTCTTGGAGTACATCATGGGACACAGAGCCTTAAGTAATTACTTAATGGGTAATAGGCCACCTTCAGGTGTTGACACTGGTAAACCCTAATTAAGGAAGTTTACTCCCTATATAACCTCTCCTCCTTCCAGGAGCACATGTTTTTGTAGCAAAGCAATATGTCTAAATCCCAAAAGAGGGGAGGAACCTCTGTGTCCCATGATGTACTCCAAGAAAAGGATTTTACAGGTAAACTGTAATAAAAATCCTATTTTCTTTATCGTACATCATGGGACACAGAGTCTTAAGTAATTACTTAATGGGACGTCCCATAGCAATGCCACTTGAGGGGTGGGAGAAACAACCCGCAGGGTACACCCAGACTTGAGGATCTATACTGCTGCTTGCAGCACACTGCGCCCGAAGGCTTTAACCTCATACCTCCTTACATCCACCCGATAACATTTTGTGAATGTATGCACTGAAGACCAAGTTGCGGCCTTACAGATCTGAGCCATGGAGGCCTGATGACGCACTGCCCAAGAAGCACTAACCACCTGGTAGAATGCACCTTAACTTGAGACGGGGGAATCTTGCCCCTTAAATCATAAGTTTGAATTATCACTTGCCGAATCAACTTAGCGACAGTGGATTTCGACGCTGCCTGTCCCTTCTTAGGACCCTCCGGCAAAATAAATAAGACATCAGTCTTACGAATCTGAGCAGTTTTCTTTAAATAGATTTTCACTGCTCTCACCACGTCAAGACAATGTAGTGACTTTTCTTCCCTGGAACATGGTTTTGGAAAAAACAATGGCAGGACAATATCTTGGTTCAGGTGAAAACCTGAAATTACTTTTGGCAAAAAAGCCTGGACGAGGGCATAGTACCACTCTGTTCTCAAGAAAGAGCAGCTAACTATGAAACCCTCCTTGATGAGGATATAGCAACAAAAATACCAACTTCCGTGTCAGAAAGACTAGAGGAATATGTTGTATCGGTTCAAATGGCTGTTTTCGTAACACAGACAAAACTAAGTTCAAGTCCCAAGGATTCAAGGGAGTTTTGACGGGCGGATTAAGCTGCGTTACCCCTTGTATAAAGCCCCGGACTAAAGAATGAGTAGCAAGTGGTCTTTGAAATAAGACCGATAAAGCTGAGACTTGGCCTTTAATAGTACTTAAGGCCAACTTCATCTCTACCCCTAATTGTAGAAAGGCAAGAATTCTGCCTATGATATATCTCCGAGGGTGCCAACCCTTGGATTCACACCAGGAAACATAAGCCTTCCAGACTCTATAATATATAGTTCTGGAAGCTGGCTTCCTGGCATTGATCAGGGTGGAGATAACTGATCCGGAAAGCCCACGTTTCTTTAGAATGTGGGTTTCAATAGCCAAGCCATTAAATTTAGAGACCGTAAGGAAGGATGGAATATCGGTCCCTGAGAGAGCAGATCTGGCCGTAGTGACTGACCATGGGCCCTCCACTGCCATCTTTACGATTTCTGCATACCATGACCTTCTGGGACATGCTGGTGCCACCAGAATAAATCGGTTTCCTTTCCAGCTTGATCCTGCAAAGAAGTCGAGGCAGCAACTGGATGGGGGGAAATGCATATATCAGTGAGAACTGATCCCATGGGGTCACCAACACATTCGTTCCGCATGCAAATGGATCCCTTGTTCTGGCAACAAAGTTGACCAACTTCGTGTTGAATCTGGATGCTAGGAGATCTACGTCCGGAGTCCCCCATCTTTGGCAAACAGCCCGAAATATGTCGGGGTGAAGCGACCATTCCCCTGGGAATAACTGCTGGCAACTTAAGTAGTCCGCCTGCCAATTCTCTACTCCCGGAATAAAGATTGCAAAAAGGCAAGGGACATTCCTTTCTGCCCAAGTTAGAATATGGTTCACCTCTCTCTGCGCTGAGAGACTCTTGGTGCCCCCTTGGTGATTGATATAGGCCACAGCTGTGGCATTGTCGGATTAAATCCTGACAGGGCAATTCCGTAGCCTGGAAGTCCAGGCCTTTAGAGCCAGACGTACTGCCCGAATCATTAGGACAGGGGTGCCCAACCTTTTGAAGCGCGAGGGCCACTTAAGCGACTTGGTAACCAGTTGCGGGCCACAATAAACAGAGCGAGCGGATGGCAGGTCCGTGTATGCTCTGCATATGCAGAGCGGACACAGCCCACTATACCCTTTTTTTTTTATCGGATTGGAGGTAGGACACAAGTTAATTTACATCTGCCACTCCTTAGAGGTGAATGGAGGGTCCAATTGGGTCGGACTGACTGTGTGATAGGGGCCCAAGGCTGCTTTCACACTGATGCGCTGCGGTTTACCAACCTTTGGCTTTCCTGCACTTTGCAATAGAATTCTATTATATTCTGCAGGTTTGGTGCACTTTCAGAAAGCTCACCAAACTCGCAGGTAATAACGGAAGTCTATGGTTCAGTGCAGGTAACCCGCAGGTGCGCTGCTCTGCATCTGCGGGTCAGTTTGAAAGCAGCCCAATAACCACTGCATAACAGATATGTCCATATATACACTGTGATTTTAGTAATAAACTGACCTTTAATAACAATTTTCTATTCCATCCCATCCCATCCCAGAGCAGGAGGTTGCGGGCCACGTCAGAGGGCTCCGCGGGCCACATTAGAGGGCTCTGCGGGACACTGGTTGGGCACCCCTGCTCTAGGATATTGATGGGCAAGTTTCTTTCGGCTCTTGACCATTGTCCTTGGACAGTTGTCCTTTCTAGTACTGCTCCCCAGCCTGAGAGGCTGGCATCAGTCGTTACCACTTTCCAGATAACTGGTCTAAAGAATTTACCTTTCAGCAGATTCTGGGTTAGTAACCACCAAGTGAGGCTTTGGGCCACTCTTGGGGACAGCCGCATTGGCGAGTCTAAGGCTTGAATTGTTTTGTTCCAAGCAGACAGGATACTGTTTTGCAACAGTCTTGAATGGAACTGGGCATAAGGAACTGCTTTGAATGAAGCCACCATGGTTCCTAGTAACCTCATGCAGAGGTGAATGGAGAGATTGCCATTTGACCTGACCCTCCGTACCAGTTCTCTTATGGAGTTGATCTTTGCTTGAGGCAAGATTACTTTTTCCTGGGCTGGGTCTATGATCGGAACCCAAGTACTACAGTTTTTTTAGCGGTATTAAGGAAGATTTCTCTAGGTTGAGAATCCAACCCGATGCTTTCAGTTAGTTGGTTGTAGTGCGTACGCCTTGCTCCAAACGAGTCACTGATTGATCTATAAGTAATAGATCGTCTAGGTACGCTATGATTGGTATGCCCTGTGCCCTTAACCTGGCTAGAGGTGGGGCCAGCACTTTGGTGAACACCCGGGGTGCTGTGGCTAGCACGGAGGGCAGGGCTACAAACTGGAAATGCTGTTGTTCTAATTCGACACGCAGAAACTTTTGATGAGCAGGAAATATAGGGACACGCAGATATGCATCCCTGATGTCGATTGACGTGAGAAGTTCTCCTCCTAGAAGGATAGAAACTACTGATCTGATTGTCTCCATGCGAAAGGAGCAGATCTTCAGGAATTGATTTAGCTTTCTTAGATCTGGAATGGGTCTGACGTCTCCATTTGGTTTTGGTACCATGAAAAGATTTGAATAAAACCCCAGACCTTGCTCCTTTGTGGGGATCTGTATAATCAGCCCTTGAGATATTAATCGGTCTAGTGCCTGTAACAGAGATTGTTTTTTCTCTGGATCCTTGGGCACGCTTGATCTTAGGAAACGAGATGGTGGAAAGTCCTGGAATTCCAGCATGTATCCCAGCGTTACCGTGGAGATGACCCATGTGTCCTGAATTTCCTTTTTCCAGACTTCTGAAAAGTGCAGAAGTCTTCCCCCACCTTGGTGAGGGGGGTTGCCTCTTCATGACGAGGCTTTAGGATTCTGTTTTGCAGATTTCCTACCCTAGGGCTTCTTTTGAGCCTGGGTCTGACCCTGAGGTCTACCTCTAGAGTCTGACGAGGGAGGCCGTCGCCACTGCCTAGAGGCGGAAGCCCTTGGCGCAGGGGAAAGGGCCCGTTTAAATGAAGGGCGTTTGTATTTTCTTCTGACGGGTAAAAGAGTGCTTTTCCCACTAGAAATTGTCTTGATATATTTATCCAAGTCCTCTCTGAAAAGTCGCTCCCCATGGAAGGGGAACCCAGTTAGGAGGTTCTTACATGGTGTTTCAGCTGACCAATTCTTTTGCCACAGGATCCTGCGCATATGTACAAGCATAAGCGTAAGGCGGGATGCCTGGTGAATAGAATCTTTAATGGCATCTATGGCAAAACATAATGCCTTAGGTAGTTCAGCCAAATCCCGAGCTTGTTGTGTAGGAAGTTCTCTAAGGGCCAATTTAAATTGGTCCTTTAGGGATTGGCAGACGCCTATCGCGGCGACTGCGGGCTGAGTGATGGCACCTGCTATGGAAAAGGCAGATTTTAGCAGGGATTCCAACTTCTTATCTGTTGGATCCTAAAGCATCTGTGCATTGTCTACATTACAAGTTAAGTTATTATTCACATTGAAAATCGCCACGTCAATTGCTGGTACTTTCCATTTTTCGGAGAATCTTTCCTCCAGAGGAAAGCGAATTGCAAAACTCTTAGGAGGGAGAAAATGCTTATCCGGATGATCCCATTCAGGAAAAACAAGCTGTTCTAGCAATGCATGTGCTGGAAATGGGAAGGTTTCGAAAGAACCTAAGGAAGAGGCCAGGTTTTCATGAGACTCTGTTAGAGGCAGCATGAAGGTGGAACGAACCATTTCTGTAGGAGATTGTAGCAGCAATTTCTCAGTTTTGGAAGCTGAAAAAGGTTCATCTACCGTTGTCTCCTCTATTGAGGAATCATCAGTTTGTCTTTCTTCTTGATCGATTGAGGGTAACACCTCATTGTGAGTCCTCTGTTCCCCTAGCAAATCTGGAGTGGAGGAAGGGGACCTAGTACGTTTCTTATCCATCTGAATAGAGGATGCGATTAAAGCCACTAATCTTTCTTCCAAACCCTGGAGGGAGGAGGAAAGGGCATCTTCAGTCAAGTATACAGGTGGCCTATTACCCATTAAGTAATTACTTAAGGCTCTGTGTCCCATGATGTACGATAAAGAAAGTGGCACTGTGACCTAAATGCGCTCTAGCAGTGGACTGCCTCTTGTTGGCATTGTGTCCACAGTAGCATTTGCATTGGCAGAGCAGAGTAGGACTGGCCAGAGAGATTACTTTGATGCAGCTTGCCAGTTTAAACATGTATTGCAATATGTGTGAACTAAATATCCCCATTTTGTATTGCAAAATTTGCTAGAAAGGGTATATAGCAGTGTGCAGAGAATTCATCCAGAATTTGTAGTGTTAACATGTGGTCACACCCCTTTATCAACTGATAGATTATATGCACGTACAAACTATTGGGATATGAGCAAAGGTATATCTTGTTTCTGTTGCATTTCAGGTCATTGACCAGACCTGAACCTAGTCGCTATCCCCCACTTTGTGTCCATTTGCCCTATGTTGGCATTGTGTCCACAGTAGCATTTGCAGAGCAGAGTAGGACTGGGCAGAGAGGGATTACTTTGACACAGTTGGCCAGCTTAAACATGTATTGCAATATGTGTGAACAAAAAAAACCCTGTTTTTCATTGCATAGTTTACTGGAAAGCATGTATAGCAGTGTGCAGAGGGTTCATCCACAATTTCTAGTGTCCCTTGGTCTTCCCATGTCCAATACGTTGCTTTGAATTTCACGCCGTGCGGGACCCGCGGACTCGATGTCCGCTGGTGGCCCGCGATCGTGTCACGGAGCTGCAGAACAGGGGGATACCTGTGTAAACAAGGCATCTCCCTGTTCTGCCTAGTGACAGGACACTGATCACTGCTCCCGATGATAGGGAGCAGACGATCACTGTCGTGTCACATGTAGCCCAGCCCCCACACAGTTATAACCACTCCCTAGGACACAACCCCTTTCCCGCCCCCTACTGGTTAACCCATTTACTGTGTAAATGACACTGGCAGTGATCAGTGGATTTTTATAGCACTGATCACTGTATAAATGACAATGGTCCCAAAATAGCGTCAAAAGTGTCTGATGTGTCCACCATAATGTCGCAGTCACGATAAAAATCGATGACCGCCGCCATTACTAGAAAGAAAAAAAATACTAATAAAAATGCCATAAAACTATCCCCTATTTTGTGAGTGAGTGAGTGAGTGAATAATTTGTATAGCGCTACAAATGCGAACTAAATCGCCTCAAGGCGATACAGCTGAATAACTTGTATAGCGCTACAAATGCGAACTAAATCGTCTCAAGACGCTATAACTTTTGCGCAAACCAATCAATAAATGCTTATTGCGATTTTTTTTTACAAAAAATATGTAGAAGAATACATATCAGCCTAAACTGAAGAAAAAATTAGTTTTTTTATATATTTTTTGGGGATATTTATTATAGCAAAAAGTAAAAAATATTGGTTTTTTTTCAAAATTGTCGCTCTATTTTTGTTTATAGCGCAAAAAATAAAAACCGCAGAGGTGATCAAATACCACCAAAAGAAAGCTCTATTTGAGGGAAAAAAGGACGTCAATCTTTTTTGGGAGCCACATCGCACGACCGCGCAATTGTCAGTTAAAGCGACGCAGTGCCGAATCGCAAAAAGTGGCCTGGTCATTTGGCAGCCAAATCCTCCGGGGCTGAAGTGGTTAAACTGAATAGGTTGTTTTACAAGGTGATTGTTTACAATTACTTTAAGTACTCAAATTGAACTGGAATAAGCCTGTTGTGATTCATTGTACAGCAGAGCTCAGACTGGGAGAGGGAGGGACAATACTACAGACTCTTCTGCAAAAACATGTGTTGACAAGGAACATGATGACAGGAGGAGAGAGCAGTGTGGGAAGAGTAGTGAACTCCTGCTGCTTCTTCACTGCCCAATCACAGGCTGGGAGTGGGAAGGTGGTCTAGCTTTTTTACCTTACCTGCAGCAAAGAAAAGTCAGGTACAGGAAAACCAAATATAAGATAATTACATATCAGCTTTTAAATACACCAGCAGAAACTTACTCAGGAGATGATCTGGAATAGGGAACGAAGGCAAGATGTCATTTTGAGAAGACGCGTCTAGTTTCTCAATTTCTGAAGGGGACAGTCGTACCAAATCGTCTTTCTGAACCTGAACAAAAGCCATCAAACAAACACTTCTTAATAAACACAAAAGTAAAATGCCACATTGATAACTCTTACATTTAAAGCAAACAAGCGCTAAGCCTTTTGTTTCTATGGCTGTACCGTGTATCCTCAAGTATATAACCTCAGCTGGTGTGTAACCAGGACACAAAGTGATGGCAAATACAAAATTCCACAGTTGTCACCCCAACAAGAATCGAGGGGAAATCTTACAATGAGAACACTTGTTCTAGAAACACTATCTTAGGCCTTATTCAGATGGGCGCTGTCACCCGTACTGCAAGCATGAGGCGTTTGTTTTGGCGTCTGCTTACGCCCCCTGCTGGTGCAGGCAGCCGATGGAAGTGGGTGCAGATGCAGTGGCTGCCCAGAAACCATTGCATATAACATTTTTACAGGTGTGCAGAGTGGAGGCATGGTCCAGAACACAGACATCCACTCCTGTACACCTGTCAAATTTTAACACGCGGCTGCGTCTCCATCTGCATCCACTTCCATAGGCTGCTTCACGCAGCTGGGGGCTGATGCAGACACCAAAACAAACGCCTTATGCAAGCAATATAAGTGGCAGCACCTGTCTGTTGCATCTACAGGGCAGAAAGTGATGAGAAATTTCCCCAACACAACATAGGGACGTCACAGGAAGAAATTCAAGGGAATCTTGAGCTGAACATGGAGTAACTTGGTTCTTCACTATTCTCACTCCTCTTCAGGCATGACAGTCCACCCTTTAACTTCCCCTCGGACACGTCTTCCCTAGTCTTGTCTTTCTTTCCACCCAACCTTCCCTCCTCTCCCTAGCCAAACACAACCCCCCCCCCCAATATATCGTAGGCCCCTCCTCCATTATCCGCTCCCACTCGCGACAGTAGCAACCCCAACTTTTTGCGTGTACCCTTAACCCAATATATTGGCCTCCCAATAGTTAAAGTAGATCTTAAGTCAGAAAATCAAGTCCTGCTAGATGACTTCATGCTGGCCCCTTTTGCAGGTATAGCTATGTACAACATTGAAAATAAGTGTTTATACTGTTTAAAATCCAGTAATACGCTGTCTCACCCTGCTCTGCACATGCTCAGTTGCCCTCTATTTTTAGGCACTGTGCCGAATTTGTAGAGGCTGATCTGCTGACAGCCTAAAGATTTACTGCTGTTTAGGAGCTCTGGGCTTCAGCAAAATGGCAGCCTCTGGCAAGAAGAAACAGGAACAATGCTAGAGGCAATTTACAGCAAACACTAAATTTGGTAGCATAGTTATTAATGTGGAAGCCTGGAACTCCGCTTTAAGGTCTGGTTGAACTATAGCCTGTAAAATGAAATTGAAGGACCTACTCTTATGAGATTTAATGTATGATGTGTTAATTTCTCTGTAAAAGTTTTAGATGTGTATTCCTACTTGAAACTTAGTGTGCTTTGTGTATTTCTTCCAGACCTGTGCAGTAATCCAGTTTGAAACATTCCCTCTGTGCAGGAGCTTCCTGTCAAAGACCGGTCACTGCTTCTCTCTCTTCTTGTACAGGGTGACTGTTCTTGTCTCCGCCCCCTCCTGTAATTTTCTGCAGGCAGCCTGTAGTGGGTGTGGCCTGCTGGGTCCTTCTCACAGCTCTCTGCCCAGGTTATGCACAGCACTGTGATGAGGTCATTACTACTTTCACAAAGTAATATCTTGTTTTGAAAAGGTGTTTGATGCACACAAAGTGGTCTCAAATAACAAGTAGCTGGAATTCAGCTTTAAGAAAACAGTCTTTGCTTCTTTAGTAAACTATAACTATTGTCAAGGCAAAGGATGATGCATGGTGATTTCACCAAGACACTCCCTGGGCTGCAGAATTCTGAACTTACCTCCCCGCATGGGGCGCTGATGCCAAGAGGGGATTTCTTTAAAAGGTCACTAGGACTTGTATCCCCATTAAACGGCGGAGACTGCAACCTGTAAAACAGAAAGGATTTATACTTTCGTTATTGTGGTTATCACTGTATTCTTCATTTCCATAGCGCCAGCTTACTCTGTGGCACTGAAGGGTGGGATATATACGGGATATACCGCATAGGCCCCTAAACATTTTCATTGTATCCATCAGATGGTCCCAATCCCTTACTAGTAAGGTGATAAAGAAATGTTCAATGAGACGGTCTTGGCTTTGTTGCTGTTAGAAAGACTTATGCTACCATTAACTCCAGAATTCACAAATGTGTAGGATAAAGAAAGAGTTCAAATCAATAGAACCGTCTACAACTGGCTGAGCAAGGATGCGTTTTAAAGTCTAAGCCCCTGTTCACACCGGTACGATTTGTCATAAAATTTGATAGGTCCAAATCGCATGACGAGTCGCACCATATTGTTGGAATGCAATGGAACTGTTTAAATTGGTGCAACTCCGACTTTGCGGTCCCACACCGATTTGAAAAAAGGTTCCTGCACTATTTTATTTCGATTTCAGGGGTGCGACTTGCATAAACATTTGAGCATGAAGTTGCGCAGATGTCAGCCAAAGTCACACCTGAAGTCGCACTGACCTGCGGCTTTAAAATCGTGCTAATCCCTCTCCACTCTATCCCAAACAAAAAATAAATAATTTTTTTTGCCTTTAGTCACACTTTAAAGAGGAAGTAAACCCTGATGGGTTTTACTTCCTCTTTTTTCCCCTGCAAAGTAAAAGTATAATGGGCTAGTATGCATCGCATACTAGCCCATTATGTTGCACTTACCTGCAAACGAAGCCCACGATGTCCTCGCTGTCGGCCACAAACTGCAGTTCCAGTTCCCTATCCTAATATAGGCCCAGCCGCTCAAAAAGAACAGGCCATCCACAGATAGCAGAGGGCTGACGGGGAGGGATCTCCCCTGACTGACTCTGCATTCTGCACGCACCGCCTGGGCCAAGTGGTGGGATTAATAACGGGTGATGGCGGCAGAGCGGCCACCTGCCCTGGAGCGTTGCCTTGAGGGCACTGCTGAGTTGGCAGCTCGCCCTGCTCCTCACTGACATGACTCTTAGCAGTCAACCCCTTTTAAGAAAAGTACTGAGGTAGGGTGCTATGATGTTTTCATAAATTTGTATAGCACCCTGCCGGCCCCTCACACCAACAAGATCTGCTTGCATTACATAGAAAAAACACAGAGACCCAGTGATGACATCACTGCATCTAAAATAAGGTATATAATGAAAACGGAAAGGTTTTATTTAAAAATATCACTAGCAGGAGGAACCAGGGAAGGCAAAATATAAGCAGATTAAACTTCTTTTAATCTTTTTTTTAAACTGTTGGAAATGGTTAGGTCAGGTTTTAATTGTGACAATGCAGTAAGACACCTATGTACATTAGAACCATAAACAAATGACTAAAAAGGTTAAATATATGACTAAGGCCCCTTTTACACTTTTGCAACTTGTCCTGCGACTTGGGACTGCAAAGTCGCATGACAAGTCGTACCCCATTATTTTCAATGAGTACCATTCATATCTGTGCGACTTCAAAGCAATCCCTGCACTATTTGGACCAACTTTGATGTGACTTGAGGTCCATAGACCTCAAGATTACACAGGCATTGCTCTAAGTCACAGAAAAATTGCTGCAAAGTCGTGCAACTTTAAGGTCGCACAAGTGTGAAAGGGGCCTAAAATTATGAAACACAGGACAATCCCCCCCACACAATTACAGTAATCATGCACAAAGTGTTAGCAAAGTAAAACCAAGAATTAAACAGGAAACCAATGGAAGTTTTACCTTTGCAGTTCTAATATCTGTTTTGCAATCTCTTTTCCAATGTTTGCAGCACCGAGCAGTGTCCCGCTGGACATCCCAGGTACATGGAGGTAAGGACGCTTGGAAGTATCTACCACAAAACATATCAATTAGAAATCAACTTTATAAAGCACCTGTGCCCAGACTTTGAACATTAAAGTGTTTAGTACTTAATAAGCTGTAAGGCCAGGTGTTGCGTGCATCTGCATGCAGGCAGTCCCATGCATGTTGTTTGGGAAACAGCCGCCGCTCCTTACTTGACATCCGTGTGGGTGCAAGTGCGTGTCCCCAAACTTACACTGTCTGCGTTCGGGGACTTGAACCCCCACCCACGTGGATGTCAAATTGGGAGCAGCTGTTGCCTCCCAATTGACATGAATTGGACAGCCTGCAAGCGGATGCACAGAACACATGTGTATTCCATGTAGGTAAGGCACAGCCCTCCCACTGGTGTACACTTAAAGGGTTTGTAACCCTAAAATTATGCTTTGCTGCCAGCCCCCCTACTTTAAGCTGCCATCCTGCATTGTAGAACTGTTTGTTAGAATCAATACCTCTAAATACCTTTTTGTGCTGTATCTTCAGGGCGGTCACATGACTCTGCTATTCCGATCCAGGGCTACAGCAGGAGGAGCCGAGGTCTCCCTCTGACGTCAGCCGGGAGTCACATGACAGTCGAGCTAGCCGCTCGACCCCTCCCGCTGTAGCCCTGGATTGGAATAGTAGAGTGGCCGGGAGTCACCTGAACGACCTGAAGATACAGCACAAAAAGGTATTTAGAGGCTTTGTTTCCAACACTTAGGCCTCGTACACACGACCGATTTTCTCGGCAAGAACCAGCAAGAAACTTGCTGGCAGAGAGGTCTTGCCGAGTAAATCGGTCGTGTGTACGCTGCTATCGGGTTTCTCGTCGAGAAAACCGACAAGAAACCTCGACGAGAAAATAGAGAACCTGCTCTCTATTTTCTCGTCGAGATTCTCCTCTGCATGTTTCTCGACGAGAAAAGTGAGTGTGTGTACACTTACCTGTCCTCCCCGAAGCCCGCGCATGTTCGAAATGAATTCGACGCATGCGCGGTAGCTTCCTAGGCATACGTAGGGTATACCAAGATGGCGGCGACGGCATCGAATGTGACGAGCGCATGCTCGACGTAGTCGATGACGTCACCGCGTACGCTCCTTTCAAAGAACCGCGGGTTCTTTGAAACGAGCGTGTGTACACTCGGCCGGGACAAGTTTCTTGTCCAAGAATCTCGTCGAAAAAAACGACATGTTTTTTTCAACGAGAATCTCGGCCGTGTGTACGAGGCCTTACAGGTGAGACTCGAAAAATTCGAATATCGTGCAAAAGTTAATTTATTTCACTAATGCAACTTAAAAGGTGAAACTAATATATCAGATACACTCATTACATGCAAAGCAAGATAGTTCAAGCCGTGATTTGTCATAATTGTGATCATTATGGCTTACAGCTCATGAAAACCCCAAATCCACAATCTCAGAAAACTAGAATATTGTGAAAAGGTGCAATATTCTAGGCTCAAAGTGTCCCAATCTAATCAGCTAATTAAGCCATAACGCCTGCAAAGGGTTCCTGAGCCTTTAAACCAGTGGTTCTCAACCCTTCTAGTGCCGTGACCCCTTCATAAAATTTCCCAAGTTGTGGGGACCCCTAACAGTAAAAAAAAAATTGTAGCGTGGGTTGTCAGCACCCAAGGCAAGACAAGCAATTTTCGCCCCTAATCCACGGACATTTAGGGCTCCTGGAGTCCCTTCCACTCGTACAGTATTAAAACCCCTTATGGTACAGTTTAGGATGTACCACTCTTTCTCTTTGTTCTCCTTTCTTTCCCATTTATCTCTCTCTATGCTAATTTCTATCCTAATTTCTATCCTAATTTCTTGTTTTTTTTTCCCCATCCCTCTCTTATTCTTTATCTCCCTTTTTCTTTGTTTCTCCTCCGCTTTTCCTCTCCCTTCCTTGTATTCTCTATTTTTATTCCTTCTCTTACTTCTTGGCAGGGGGGTGGGGGGAATGGGAGGAGTGGCAGTGCTGGGGGGAGCTCTGATCAGCCAACTTAGGTGCTCTTGATCAAGGTCATCTGCTGAACTGAGAACTGTAGTGGGGACTTTTAATGGTAACTATAATCACCGGTAGTGTTACTCACTGTGTGTCTGACTTTGTGGCGTCTCGTAGCAGTGACACCTATGCCGAAATCAGGAGATAGGGTCTCCTCCAGACCCTCGCACTTCACATTCCTCACCAGTCAGCTGACCTCTAGTCTCCACCCCCAGCCATGCTTTGAACTGAATGGGTGGCTGTGGGCTCCAGGGACAGCCCTGCTGGGTGGCTGCAAAAACGCTGGGACAGTGGTGCGGGCTTCAGGAACAGCCCAGGATTTGGTGACCCCTGGCAAATCATCATTCGACCCCCCGATTGAGAACCACTGCTTTAAACTGTCTCTCAGTCTGGTTCAGTAGGAATCACAATAATGGGAAAGACTGCTGACTGACAGTTGGGCAGAAAACCATCATTGACTCCCTCCATAAGGAGGGAAAGCCTCAAAAGGTAATTGCAAAAGAAGTTTGGATGTTCCCAAAGTGCTGTATCAAAGCACATTAATAGAAAGTTATGTGGAAGGGAAAAGTGTGGAAGAAAAAGGTGCACAAGCAGCAGGGATGACCGCAGCCTTGAGAGGATTGTCAGGAAAAGGCCATTCAAAAGGGGACTTTCACAAGGAGTGGACTGAGGCTGGAGTCAGTGCATCAAGAGCCACCACACACAGACGGATCCTGGACATGGGCTTCAAATGTCGTATTTCTCTTGTCAAGCCACTCCTGAACAACAAACAACGTCAGAAGCGTCTTACCTGGGCTAAAGAAAAACAGACCTGGTCTGTTGCTCAGTGGTCCAAAGTCCTCTTTTCTGATGAGAGAATTTTGCATCTCATTTGGAAACCAAGGAGTCAGAGTATGGAGGAAGAATGGAGAGGCACACACTGCAAGATGCTTGAAGTCCAGTGTGAAGTTTCCACAGTCTGTGTTGATTTGGGGAGCCATGTCATCTGCTGGTGTTGGTCCACAGTGCTTCATTAAGTTCAGGGTCAACACAGCCGTCTACCAGGAGATTTTGGAGCATTTCATGCTTCCTTCCGCAGACGAGCTGTATGGGGAGGCTGACTTCATTTTCCAGCAGGACTTGGCACCTGCCCACACTGCCAAAAGCACCAAAACCTGGTTCAATGACCGTGGGATTACTGTGCTTGATTGGCCAGCAAACTCACCTGACCTGAACCTCATAGAGAATCTTTGGGACATTGCCAAGAGAAAGATGAGAGACATGAGACCGAACAATGCAGAAGAGCTGAAGGCCGCTATTGAAGCATCCTGGTCTTCCATAACACCTCAGCAGTGCCACAGGCTGATAGCTTCCATGTCACGCCGCATTGAGGCAGCAATTTCTGCAAAAGGGGCCCAAACCAAGTACTGAGTACATATGCATGCTTATAATTTTCAGAGGTCCGATATTGTTCTATGTACAATCCTTGTTTTTATTGATTGCATGTAATATTCAAATTTTCTGAGATTGTGGATTTGGGGTTTTCATGAGCTGTAAGCCATAATCATCAAAATTATGACAAATCACGGCTTGAACTATCTTGCTTTGCATGTAATGAGTCTATCTCATTTATTAGTTTCACCTTTTAAGTTGCATTAGTGAAATAAATGAACTTTTGCACGATATTCAAATTTTTCGAGTATCACCTGTATACAGTGCGGGATGGCAGCATAAAAGAGAGGGGCTGGCAGCATTTTTTTTTAATTGTATTTTTTTACGAACAGCAGTGGGGTGGGGGGGGGGGTGCGGAGACAGAGACACAGACTCCCGAGCTGATAGGCAGAGAGGGAGGGGGAAGAGCAGAGAGACACAGCAGATGACAGAGGCACGTAAACTGACCACGGTGTCAGGGCTCAGCAGCCATGATAAACCGTGGTCAGTCTACAGGGGAGAGGGCAGAAACTGGCAGGATCAGCCAGGTTTTTTACAGGTTAGGGGCAGGTTAGACAGCACAGACACACACCTCCAGTTCTGCAGCTCTCATTGGCCCTCTTATGACTCACCCCCCCCCCCCCTCCCTTCCTGGTAAACTCTCACGAGAGTGAGAGAGAGAGAGAGCTGTGCATGATGTCATAAGCCTAGACAAGAAACAGGAAGTGAGCTGTATAAGGTATTTACTGGCAGAAAAATAAGTTTTACTGTCCAAAGTTAAAACAAGAAGGGCAGAAGATTAAAAACATGGAAAGATGAAAAAATTACTGAAGTTCCGCTTTAAGTATGACTGTGTGCATGACACCTAATAGAGATTTAAAATAAGCCCTCACTCACCTCTTCAGCTGAAGGTACTGTGGAGTTAATTTCCAAAGATCACAGCATACACTCTAAAGTCAGTTAAAAAAAAAAAGGCTTTACATTAAGGGGCTAGCAGGCTGCTGCCATAGAGAATAAGGGGAGAAAAGCTGTGATTTCAGTGCCTCTGTTGTGAATTTCGGAGATGAATTTCTCCACAATGCCTGAAGGTACAGAGGTGATTAGGGACTTGTTTTAGTGCGTTTTAAATGCTTGTTTCGAATATGTATGTAGCTACCCGGCACGGTCTCCACACACCCGCAGACCCATATTTGTTAATGGGATCTACTGGTTTTGTTACTTCGGGTCTGCAGCAATTACCTCCCACGAGTGGATCCTTCAGCTCCGTTGTCTAGGTACACCAATATCTTCTAGGAATAAGGCCAATGTCCACACATGAGTAAAACCTAATCAGCAAGGCTTTATTCTTTTTCCACTTTGAGTTAACTTGAAGAAAGCAAGAGCAGAAAACTTGAAAGACATAGTAGGGGAAGGTTCAGGCACGCAACACTTAAATCCAGTATCTACACTCGTCGTCCACTCAAGCCTGAGTGGGTATTGCTCACCCGGATAGTCCCTATGAGAGCGGTCCTAGCAGCCGGGATGGAGCACGGATGTCAGAGATGATGAATCCCCCTCTAGGCAGGCCTCCAGGCCTCTCCCCGAGACAGCAGTACCGTTGCTAGTCTCCGCCGGGACTGTTCTTCCCCTGGAACTCCATTCCTAAAGATGGGCCCCCTTCAAACGGGCAGCCTGGGATCCTTCTCTGAAGTGCAAGCCCTGGTCAGCGGAGCTGGGCCTACAATGCAGCAACAGGGCCTCGGGCTGAAGGTGCCCAAGGTCTAAGCACTCTAGCACACCTCGTGCCATGCGGGCCACAAGGGACACTCACTGGACCAGAGGTCCCCCTACACGCCTTGGGGTCCCCCTGGAATCGCCTCACGCCAAATGGCATCTGCCCATTTTGTACCCTCTCCCAGCATGCACAGTGGGCAAACCACGCCCACTCCATGGCTGCCGAGAGAGGACACCCAAGGTGCTGTGATACCCCTGTAGTCCAGCCCGTGCCGGCGGTGACCGTGCCACCTGCAGGCAAAGGAGAACAAAACTGCCGGGCAGCATCACACCTAGAGCAGAACAATAATTGAACATAATTGGTCTGAGCCCAACTACTGGCTCAGAACGCCCTTAAATTTCAACATAGCGCCCCCAAATATTGGGAGGGGTGCTACATTTACATAATCTGTGCAAAGGTTCACATAAAAAATACATCAACAAATTAAACAAATGCTAGATAAATCTTCTCACCTTCTGAAGAGTGTGAGCTCCCAGGGAGAGAGGCAGTCTCTAGAGATGACCCCTGGCCTCTGCAGAAGGATAACACATGAGCTCATGAACATGTTCATGGTTCAAATAGTAAAAAACAAAATTGTTTTCATGTTTCAAATGTATTCATGTTTCATGAATATATACATGGCTTAAAAAAGGAATTTTGACTCACCTGTAAAATTCCATATCTTGGGAGTACAGTACAGGACACAGGCTGGATACTCATAGACCCAGGGTTATAGCCTACCACGAGGGTCTATGAATATCCAGCCTGTGTCCTGTACAGTATGATTAAGAGAAAAGGAATTTCAAATTACCTGTAAATTTCTTTTCTTTCTCGTACATCACGGGACACAGAGCGACATAGTCATTACTAATGGGTTATATAGATACCGTCAGGTGCTGGCACTGGCAACTTCCAAAACCGGAAGTACCCTCCCCTATATAAGCCCCTCCCATCCGGGAGCACCTCAGTTTTTTGCCAGTGTCTAAGGTGTTGGCCAAGAAGAAACATGTGTTTTTCACTGAGCTTGCGTACAGGTTCTTTTGGGCCTCAGTAAGCTATTCCGGATCCGACCAAAAAAGCTTCATAGCTAAACGGTCGGTACCCGGGCCTTGCAGAGAAGAGCAAGGTTTTGCCTGTAATGCTTCTCTGAGGAGAGCTGGACCCTGGGATCCAGAGCTCTGGTCATACCCACGACCAAGATGTTTTCTGTGCAGGGTGCTATACAGGTCCAGGGGAGTGGAATCCTTGGGAACCCGGTCCCTGAAGGTTTGATTACAATGCCTGCCGTGATAGGTGAAGTTTGGGCTTTTGTGGACCAAACAAAGTCCTGCGGCGGGGAACAGGTAAGTGGGGGCCCCCAGGAACTTGGTTCTATTGGGGGACCCCCAAGCCTAATTTGTCTTTCTGTCTGTTACCTAATGGTATTCCCGCAAAATTCTGTGCATGCCTGTAACTACTAAAAAAATGTAATAATTTTTAATGGTGGTCAAGAAAAAAAAAAAATATTTTTTTTATATATATTTAATATATTAGACTGCGGTACCTGTGTTTGTCCACTAGAGGCCGCTGTGGAATGTTTTCTTGTCATGTGGACTAGCTTCTTCTCAGCAGAGCAAAGTCCAGGCAGATGGTGAGTTCTCTTATAGGAAACTGCTTCCTCTGCCATGTTGCAGTGCTCGTCCATCCCCCGGCCTGCGGCAAAGAGGGCCCTGGCTCCTGTCCCTTGTTACCATATTTGAAATTAGCGCCGAAGGCGCACGTGCCCGCGCGCGTGCACGCGCCTCTATATATAGAGGTGAGCCGGGAAAGGGGGCGGAGCCTGGGGGATGACGCTCTGTGCACGCCGCAGCGCTTCTGCGCATGTGCGGGCATCCCAGCAGTTTAAAAAAACCACAATATTGTAGTGAGCTGGCTATGAAGTACAGAGACAGAGCTGGCAACATTTAAAGGCATACAGCAAGCGGTTGATACAGGCATCCCCTAGAAAGGCACATTAGTAGACACCAACTGTGATATAGCAGCAATTGTGCTAGACTATTCTCAGTAAAAGTGGTGTATTACGGCTGGAATACCTCAGCTTTAGGCTTAGGAATATGCCGTCCAGAAGCTCCGGAACTGAATCTTCCAGGAAGCGAAGGGGGTCTCATCGGGCTCGGAGGATCTTGGGCATACTCCTGCTGCACCAGTCTCCCCTGAAGTTCAGAGGTAAGTGACCGTAGAGACCCCGCAGGGGTACTTGGTACTGTGGCTGTCCTCAGTCACCTGCTCCTGTGTATGTAACAGAGGAGGTTTTTTTCCTCAGCTCTGGGAGGATTAGAGAGAGATTGTCAACATTTATCGCTGCCTCCCTGTCAGGGAAAGCACGCCCGATCTCCGTCTCCTCCTTCAGAGTGCCTGTTAGCAGAGCAACAGTCCCATACAGGGATCGACCTGCCTGAAGGGGATCAGGAGGAGGTTGATTCTGTTATAGAGGAATCAACAGTGGGGGAACCTTTTCTCAGCATCTTAAGCTGAAAGATTATGGGTTCAGTCTCTGACGAACATGGTCCGATCAGCATTTAAAAATGCACCTTGCGGAACCATCAACCACTACTGTATCCTCGTTGGGGTCGCTAGAAGCCCCCAGACTGTCTGTTCTTTTCCACTTCACCCTTTACTGAAAGGGCTCATTTACCAGGATTGGGAACGTCCTGAGAAAATATTTATTCCCCCAAGAGATTTCCGGTGGTCTATCCCATGGAGGATAAGTTCATCAAAAAAAAAAAAAATGGAAGGTCCCTACAGTGGACGCAGCCATCTCTTGTATGTATAAATCACTGACATGTCCAGTGGATAATGTCCAAATGTTCAAGAACCCAATAGATAAAAGATTGGAGTCCTTATGAAAATCTGCTTGGTGATACAACCAGCAGTAGCAGCTATTGGGGTCTGCTAAGCAGTGAAGGATCAGTTGAAACAGGTCTTGAGGGACTTGACAGATCAGCAGGCTTTGCCCTAGCTGATCTACCTAGAGCCTTAGGCTTTGCGGTTGACGCCATAGAGGGTTCAGTCCATCAGGCCTCCCGCCTTACGCTGTCTATAGTACATATGCGTAGGCTCCTATGGCTCAAAAACTGGTCTGCTGAAGCTCCCTGTAAAGAATGGCTGGTTAGCGTCCCATTTCATGGTGAACGCTTATTCAGGGAAAACCTGGACAAATATATCCAGAAAATTTCCAGCGGTAAAAATACGCTCTTGCCGGTTAAAAGCAGAGTTAGAGGTCCCTCTTTAAGAGGCCTGCTTCTCCAGTCCCTGGGGCATCGGCTGTGTAACAGTTCCGACGGCCTCCTCGGTCAAATCCCGGGGGTACAAAACAGGGACAGTAGCAGGGTAATGAGAAACCCTGGGTCAGGGGAGGTACAAAACCTCCCCCAAAGTTAAATTCATTGAAGCCCCCACTCAGTCGGGTGGGGGGAGGACTCCAGTTGTTCGCAAGAGACCTGGCGGGACACGATCAAGACAGATAGGTGCTCTCCGCAGTAGGTTTGGGATACAGTTTGGAGTTAAAAGACTCTCCTCCTTCCCATTTTTGAGGTCAAACGTGCCAAGGGATCCCCGGAAGAGAGAGTCCCTCCGGTTGGCACTAGAACAACTATTGCTCCAAGGAGTAATTATGGAGGTTCCCCTGGAAGAATGAGGGTTCGGGTTTTACTCAAACCTCTTTACAGTCCCGAAGCAAACGCGGTCGGGAGGCCCATATTAATTCTAAAAGGGCTATACAAATTCCTGTATATCAGGACTTTCCGATGGAGTCGATCCGATCGGTGGCCACTGCCCTACAAGGGGAGGATTGGTTAGCCACGATCGACATCAAAGATGCTTATTTGCACATTCCCATCTTTCCAGTCCACCAAAAATTTCTACGCTTTGCAGTAGAAGGGCGCCATTTTCAGTTCAGAGCCTTACCCTTCGGTTTGGCCACAGCACCACGAGTGTTTACAAAAATTCTGGCCCTTTATTGGCCAATCTAAGAACACAAGGTGTAATGATAATGGCATATCTGGATGACTTGTTGCTGATAGACCACTCAGTGAAAAAACTAGACGTGGTCGTTCACAAGACAATCAAGTATCTGGAATCTCACGGTTGGATTATCAACCGAGACAAGTCAGCCCTAAAAACCAGTCAAAAGTCTGGAATACTTGGGGCTAAGGTTGGATTCAGGCCAGAGAAAAATATTCTTGCCTCGAGGAAAGGTGTTGTCTTTGAAAGATTTGATCCACTTAGTGGGTACAAAAAAGACAGCCGTCCATACGCCTGTATATGAGGCTGCTGGGAAAAATGGTGGCATCATTCGAAGCAGTACCCTACGGTCAGTTCCATTCAAGGAATTTGCAAGGGGCCATACTGTCAGCCTGGAACAAAAAAGTTCAGGCCCTAGACTTACAATGTCCTTGTCCCCTTCCGTTCGCAAGAGCCTCCGTTGGTGGTGGGTTCCCCAGAATCTGGAAAAAAGGAAATCCTTCAGTCCGATTTCTTGGAAGGTGGTCACTACAGATGCCAGCCTTATAGGCTGGGGAGCAGTACTGGAGCAATAGTCTCTCCAGGGCAGATGGTCGGATGCAGAAAAGGCCCTGCCCATCAATCTCTTAGAGATACGAGCAGCCCGGTATGCCCTAGTAGCATGGACATCCAAACTCCAAGGGTCCCCTGTCAGAATTCAATCAGACAATGCCACAGCAGTGGCATATATCAATCATCAGGGGGGCACCAGGAGTCGTGCAGCCCAGAGGGAAGTAAATTACATCCTGAAATGGGCAGGAAAAATATGTCCCAGCCATATCTGCGGTATTCATTCCAGGAGTGGAGAATTGGAAGGCGGACTTTCTAAGTCGCCAGCAATTAGGCCCAGAGGAAGGGTCCCTTCACCCCGAGGTTTTCTGGACAATATGTCAGCGGTGGGGAACACCGGATGTAGATCTGCTAGCATCCAGATTCAACGCAAAGGGGGACAGGTTTGTCTCTCGGACAAGGGATCCCCTAGCTTGCGGCTCGGATGCCCTAGTGTTCCCTGGGGATCAGTTCAAGCTGATATATGCATTCACACCGCCACAATGGTTACCTCAATTACTCCGCAGAATCAGGGTAGAAAAGAAACCAGTGATTCCGGTGGCTCCAGCGTGGCCCCGAAGAGCGTGGTACGCGGAGATTGTAAAATTTCAGTGGGGAGTCCTTGGACTCTCCCACGTCGTCCGGCTTTCGCAAGGACCGATATACCACCCTTCCTTACCAGCCCTAGGTTTGACGGCCTGGCTATTGAAGCCCACATTCTAAAAAAGAGAGGGCTCTCTAATGCTGTGGTATCTACCATGATCAATGCCAGGAAGCCGGTATCCAGGCAGATCTACTATAGAATCTGGAAGGCGTACATCGCGTGGTGTGAGGCCAAGAAATGGCATCCACATAAGTACGTAATAGGTAGGATTCTGGACTTCCTACAGTGGGCTGTAGATAGGAAGCTTGCCTTGAGTACTATCAAGGGTCAGATTTCGGCCTTGTCAATATATTTTCAAAGGCCCTTGGCTTCGCATTCACTAGTCAAAGCCTTTATACAAGGAGTGATGCGTATTAGGCCTCCGGTTAATATTCCCATATGTCCATGGGATCTAAACTTGGTTCTGTCGGTTCTACAGAAACAACCATTTGAACCATTACAGCATATTTCCTTGGTGCTTCTCACCAGGAAATAGATTTTTCTAGTAGCCATTTGTTCGGCTAAAAGAGTATCGGAATTAGCAGCTATGTCCTGTAAGGAGCCATATCTGGTTATCCATAAGGACAGAGTAGTGATACGTCCTCATCCAGCCTTTCTTCCTAAGGTGGTATCGAGGTTTCATTTGAACCAAGATGTGGTTCTTCCTTCTTTTTTCCCCAAACCTACTTCGGTAGAGGAAAAGTTATTGCATTCTTTGGATGTAGTAAGAGCAGTTAAAGCTTATCTAAAAGCCACTGCTCAGATTCGCAGAACGGATACTTTGTTTATTCTGCCGGAAGGCCCCAGAAAGGGTCAGGCAGCGTCAAAGTCTACTTTAGCCAAGTGGATTCGACGGGTCATTATGCAAGCTTATGGCTTGAGAAGGAGACCGCCTCCGTTCAAAGTTAGAGCGCACTCCACGAGAGCAGTTGGAACTTCATGGGCAGTGCATCACCAGGCCTCCCTGGCTCAAATCTGTAAGGCCGCAACATGGTCTTCGGTACACACGTTTACTAGGTCCTACCAGGTGGACGTTAGAAGTCAGGAGGATGTCGCCTTTGGGCGCAGTGTGTTGCAGGCCGCAAAAGATCCTCATGTCTGATAGCGCTCAGCTTATATATGGTGTATCCCCCCCCTCATTTGGCATTGCTTTAGGACATCCCATTAGTAATGACTATGTCGCTCTGTGTCCCGTGATGTACGAGAAAGAAAATAGGATTTTTATAACAGCTTACCTGTAAAATCCTTTTCTTGGAGTACATCACGGGACACAGAGCTCCCGCCCCTCTTTAGGGACACTTATTGCTTTGCTACAAAACTGAGGTGCTCCCGGATGGGAGGGGCTTATATAGGGGAGGGTACTTCCGGTTTTGGAAGTTGCCAGTGCCAGCACCTGACGGTATCTATATAACCCATTAGTAATGACTATGTCGCTCTGTGTCCCGTGATGTACTCCAAGAAAAGGATTTTACAGGTAAGCTGTTATAAAAATCCTATTATCCAGACTCCACATTACCAACCACTCAGCATCTGCTGCCCTTTTCTGTCAATCTCTCCACTGGATTCTGCTTGCTTAATGAATGGAATGGAACACTAGCATCCAACCTATCCTAATCTTGCCACACAATGTCACCCAAACCATCCTCTTCGGTCCTCTTAAGACCTCCTGCTTTCCCATCACCTTGTCCTGTGCTTGCCTCTAGGGCTTCTTCAGAGACTCCTAAATCCCCTGGACCCCTCTACCCTAAATTTTCTGGCTATCTCTTACTCTGCGCGCCTTTAGGCAACCCCATGAAAACTCATCTCTCCAGGGAAGCCTACCCCGTCACTATCTAAAGCGTGAATTTACCTCAACTCAGCCCCCCCCCCCCCAGTTATTAGCTTTTGTATCACTTAATACTCCCTTTCAGATTGTAAACTCTCATTAGAAGCAGTAGAGAAGAAATATCCTCTGCTAATCTGCTGGTCACAGTGTTGGTGTAGGGCAGGGTGGTAAAAGCAGTGAGGGAGCTGACAAGCACAGGAGAGGGTTACATTGATCCAATTCCTATTAATACGAAAGGCAATACCTTTACTGTTCAAACCCCTGATACCAGGCACACACCTTGTGAAGGTCCTGCCTTTTACCCTTAGTAAGATCCGCCATGCCTCCTTGCCATTCTAGAATCCAATTAGGACACTGCGAAGGCTGAGCCCACCCCCAAAGGATTGGGAAATGGCAGGGAGGAAACGTGGGAAAGCTCTGAGATAGAACAAAAAAGACAAATGAACAACATGAACCCAGTGGAGTCAGAAAAAGATATACTAAATATTAAAAAGGTACCTGTGGGAACATTGTGCGCCACGCTTTTAGGCTCTAATATGCATGACCAGTCCCCTTTAATACTGACACAAGAATTTATCCGAAATTCCCCAACACTTACGAGACCACTGTGTTAACCGACACAATATATTCAAACTCTTTGGTCCACGGATTAATGAAACTGAACCACTGGCTCCTCAGAATAATGAAGGACCCGTCTTTCACCCTGAACTTGTATGGGTTTGTCACAATTTTCTCCTTGCTCTGAAGAACTGTATGAAGGAGATATAGACCATCAGTGGTGTAAAATATAAAATTTTTGCATGCAATAAATAAATCTTACGCGTAGCATGATTTCACTTTTTGCAAAAAGTTAAAGGAGAACCATGGGCAAAATAACAAAAGTGACATTTATGATGCAGTCTGGCCTTAACACAACAATTTCTGTTTGTCTGCATCCCCCCTTTAACATAGCTTTACTACCTATTAATCCAGCTGGCGAATCCATTATTTTTCGACTTCTTGTAACAGGGTGACAACACTATTTGTTCTGCAGTAAATCACATAGCAGTGCTGTCACCCTGTGGACAGGTTATTCTTAGATGAACATCTAGTTTTAAATGGACTTTGAATAAGAGACAAACAAATTAAACCCTAACTCCAGCCAACACTGTAAGGCAGCCCATACATATGCATGTTTTTTTTTTTTTTCTTTCAACCATCATGTTGAATGAAAAAAAAAAAAAGCCTAGATTTCCCCATCCACACATTCGATGTGGATGAGGGAATCCCTCCCGCTGCAGCATTGTATTCTGCCAGTAGGGAGCCTTCTCTGCCCTCATAATGCCAAGATCAGTGTTGTCATTTATAGCCAGCACAACCGATGGTTCGGGAAAAACCTGACTGGCTGGTTGTACACAAGTCGATCAGTAGATCGACTTGTGTACAACCAGCCTGGCCATACATGGACCAAAATTCAGCCGGTCTCTGCTGAACCAGCTGAGTTTCAATCCATGTATGGCCGGCTTATTCGTCTTTGATCCTTTTCCTGAGTACATCACAGCAATCAGGAGAGTTAATTCTTAGACAATTGCGTTATGCTCCACTTTCACGTGATTACACAGTGGCAAATAGCAAAGCCTGACGCAGCCCAGCATAACCCTTCCCACTACCAACATTGCCTCAGTTTAGTCAGCAAACAAAAAATATTGGAGTGAAACCAGAGGACCTGTATCTTGTGATGTACTCCAAGAAAGGGATTTTACAAATCAAAAATCCCTTTTCCTTGTAATTCACTGGACACGGGAGAATTAATTTCTTAGATTACTAGGGCATATAAAAACAATCTCATGAGGGGTGGGCAACAGCAGCCAACGGCTAACATGCCCAACAGTGTTAATCCTCTCAATATAACAAGAGTAGGAATAATTGACAAGGCCCTTATAGGGCTGCCTTTAGGTTTTTTCGACAAAGGACAGCATTCATTGAGGCATGAACAATAACCTGGTAAAACTTTGCAAATGTGTCAGCAGATAACCAGGTGAATCCTGCTGTTGAAAATCCCATGAAGCACCAATACTTCTGGTAGAGTGGGCCTAGTTTCACAGGAAAGGAAGGAACACCACTTTTCAGTACTGGATTTGGCATTTTGGTAATGTTACGCCAAATCGACCTAGCAATTATGAATCCAGAGGAAGCCAGTCTCCTTCGGGAGCATTCAGCCAACACAAATAATATGGAAGATTGACAAATCGAGGCCATGGCTATGAGGTAGTATAGCACAGCGCTAACCACACCCAGGCAGTAAAAAGCAATTTCCTTACAATGCTTTTGAGCAGGGCAAAAAAGAAAGGCCTTACCTTGACCGCACTAATATGGAAAAGGATACCTTAAAAAAAAAAAAAAACTCAATATTTTTGTTTGCAAGGTCCTTTATCGCCAGCAGTTTAAGGGTACAGAAAGGGTAACATTTATGTAAGGACCACAGTAGTGACCGCCCACTTTTTGGAAAATTGCTTAGGGGGCACAGATACCTTTCAGAATGAGAATGCAACAGAGAGGACTTGGTTGGTTTGGGCAGTTTCCAAGACCCCAACCTTGATACCTTAGGCTGTGAAGGTTCTAGTAATGGCATTTTAAAATTCCTATGGACCACCTCTGTGATAGCAATCAATGTGGACTTTTGAGATGGAGACATATGAAAGCCCTGGAATCCTCTTAAGAGAATTAATCGGCCTTGTAGAAGTTTGCTTCCTTGGACCCTGCCTCCCAGTCCCTACCTAACAAATTGCAGAAGGGGAAAGGGAGGGAAACCTAGATTTCTCACATTCATCTCTTTACAAATCTTTACAGATATCCACCAGCTGTTCTAATACAATTGTAAAAGCAGCTGAAAATTCCTCCTTGGACACAAGAGATCTCTAAAGATTAAAAAAAAAAAAAGCAAGCATTAAAGAAAAAAGGGCTCTCTCAGCATAGAGAAAGACAGGTCCATCACCTATGAACACTAGCGAAAATGGAGGCAACGCTAGAAATGAGAGGAGTTAATGCTGAGTGTGGTGTCACGCTTGCTTTGACAGCATGCAATCACCTGGAAGTGGAGCATAACCCAACAGTCTAAAGCCTCGTACACACAAATCGGATTTTCGACAACAAATGTGTGATGGCAGGGTTTGGTCGGATAATCCGACCGTTTGTACGCTCCATCAGACAATTGTCGGAATTTCCAACAACAAATGTTTTATAGCATGCTTTAAAATTTTCCGACAACAAATGTGTCCTGACGGATTATCCGATCGTGTGTACACAAGTCAGTCGGAAAAAAATCTCCAAAGTACAAACACGCATGCTCCGAACCAATGCTAACCATAAGACAACATTAGCAGAAGTTGCCCAAAGGGTGGTGCTAAAGAGCTGAAAAACCACATCGTTTCGTGTATGTTGGCTGAAAAAGTTCTGTCGTCTGTATGCATAATAAAAAAGAAAGAAGCCCTAATGCTAACGCTGCGCTAGATGAAAGAAAAAAACCCGATCAAAATTGATGTGATATAAAATATGGAAAAGCAGCTAGCATATTAAGTTCAGTACAGAAAAGTTAAATAAATAACAAAAATCAAAAAAAAATGCAGCGCTAATTAAGTGATAATATGTGTGAATAATCGATCACAAAACCTAGTTCATGAAAACAGTGTATAACCAAGATTAAAGAAGAATTAATGAAAAAAAAAAGGAAAACAAGTCCATAAAGTGACACAGCAAAGTCAGTGATGGATTTAATTCCAAAAGCAAATCCGTGTTAAAAGTGAAGTTCTATTTTAAGTGAGGTTTCCAAAGTAAACCAGGGTATTGCCAGGAAAGTGATGAATGATACCAATCTTCCCAAGAGTAGTGTGATGAATTCAGGTGTGACACCTAAGTGAATAATGATCCTGCTTACCAGATAGCCGTGACTGTCTTTTCGGCCAATCCCCAGTTGAAGTCCATTAGTAACGAAACGCGTAGGCCGCCGGTGACGTCATCACGCTACACAGAACGAGAGGTGGTGCTACGAACGATACAGGAACGAGAGGAAAGGACTATAGAGATTCCGCAGCTTATACCGCTGATATCCTTCCATGATTTTGTACGTGTAATCTTATCCTTTATTAAACTCAATGGTTTTTACATATTACACTATGGAAGTTTTTATCTTTTATATTTGAGCACCATTGGATCAGCAATCACCACCACGGAGACCCATAGGTTGTGGGGAAACCTTATTCCCTGGGCTACGTGAGACTGTTTAATACAGTCACGGCTATCTGGTAAGCAGGATCATTATTCACTTAGGGGTCACACCTGAATTCATCACACTACTCTTGGGAATATTGGTATCATTCATCACTTTCCTGGCAATACCCTGGTTTACTTTGGAAACCTCACTTAAAATAGAACTTCACTTTTAACACGGATATGCTTTTGGAATTAAATCCTTCACGGACTTTGCTGTGTCACTTTATGGACTCTGCATTTGTTTTCCTTTTTTTCATTAATTCTTCTTTAATCTTGGTTATACACTGTTATCATAAACTAGGTTTTATGATAGATTATTCACACATATCATTTAATTAGCGTTGCATTTTTTTGATTTTCGTCTGTATGCATACCAAGTTCACGGCCAATGCCCTTCGCACAAAATTCCACGGATTTGTCCGATGGAAATCCGATCGTGTGTACGAGGCTTAAGAATAAACTCTCCTTTGTCCTGTGATGTACAATTAAGAAAAAAAAAAAGCTGAAACAAATCTAACTATTGCAAGCACCCCTAGTGTTATATAGTTTGTACAAACCCCTGTAACTGACACTTTTTCTGGACATTTTGGCCTGTTACAGAAAGGGGAAAAAATCTACTAATGGCAGGATAAACAGGTAATAAATTATGTTACCGGGGACTAAGAAAACAAAAAGGGGGTGTGTTATTGTCAGTGACAGACTGCATTATGCACAGAATGTAATTTTTAGCCCATAGGTCCATTTTAAAGGAGGATATTTATAAAAGTAGTAAATGTGACTATCACCAAACAAACAATCACAAGTACTGAATCAATCACAGTCATTGAAAAAACTTATACCCCCTAAGTGTTGACACCTAAACATTTTAAGCAATTTCTTTCAGTATGAATAAAAGTGAAATAAGAATATTTTCAGCGAGGGCTTCTGTGGACTTATATTTTACAATCAAAATACGCAGAGACCAAAACACAGACATACGCCATTATAAAATATATTCATTGGCTATTAAATATCCAGCAGGGACAGAGGCAGTACTGGGAACAGGTGTGGACATTACCACTTTTGTGATGGTCCGTTAGGTGACTGTGGTCATCTGGATGGAAGTACTCATAGCAGGAAGTGCCCAAAAGCTCCTGAGGAAGGTACCCTAAAATAGCCGTGGCTCTGAAAAAGACACAACAATGTGGATGAGTAAAGTGACTACAAAGCATGTCACGTTCAAATATCCCTTGCAAAGGATAGCTAGGCATTGAGGGAGTTAGTAAATCCCTATTACATGTTTGCTTTTTGCAGCAGCAGAATCTCAACAAAAGAAAAAAAATAGACTGAGAGCCAAACAAGTTTCAGAAATTTAACATAGTAGAGGTAGTAAAATATGTATCACTTCCTTAGAAGGGAATAATGGAACACAACAAAATCCAGCCACATTTTTTTTCCTAGTTTTGGCTGACGTTTTCAATCTATTTCAGTGGTTCTCAACTTGGGGGTCGAATGACAATTTGCCAGGGGTCACTGAATCCTGGGCTGTTCCCGAAACCCATGCTGCTCTCCCAGCCTTTTCATGGCCGCCCAGCTGGGCTGTTCCTGAAACCCATGCTGCTCTCCCAGCCTTTTCATGGCCGCCCAGCTGGGCTGTTCCTGAAACCCACGCTGCTCTCCCAGCCTTTTCATGGCCGCCCAGCTGGGCTGTTCCTGAAACCCACGCTGTTCTCCCAGCCTTTTCATGGCCGCCCAGCTGCGCTGTTCCTGAAACCCACGCTGCTCTCCCAGCCTTTTCATGGCTGCCCAGCTGGGCTGTTCCTGAAACCCACGCTGCTCTCCCAGCCTTTTCATGGCCGCCCAGCTGCGCTGTTCCTGAAACCCACGCTGCTCTCCCAGCCTTTTCATGGCCGCCCAGCTGGGCTGTTCCTGAAACCCACGCTGTTCTCCCAGCCTTTTCATGGCCGCCCAGCTGCGCTGTTCCTGAAACCCACGCTGCTCTCCCAGCCTTTTCATGGCCGCCCAGCTGGGCTGTTCCTGAAACCCACGCTGTTCTCCCAGCCTTTTCATGGCCGCCCAGCTGCGCTGTTCCTGAAACCCACGCTGCTCTCCCAGCCTTTTCATGGCCGCCCAGCTGGGCTGTTCCTGAAACCCACGCTG
Organism: Rana muscosa; assembly: GCA_029206835.1. Taxonomy (NCBI): domain Eukaryota; kingdom Metazoa; phylum Chordata; class Amphibia; order Anura; family Ranidae; genus Rana; species Rana muscosa. Next base: position 170,191,963 of record CM055118.1, read on the forward strand.
CTCTCCCAGCCTTTTCATGGCCGCCCAGCTGCGCTGTTCCTGAAACCCACGCTGCTCTCCCAGCCTTTTCATGGCCGCCCAGCTGGGCTGTTCCTGAAACCCACGCTGTTCTCCCAGCCTTTTCATGGCCGCCCAGCTGCGCTGTTCCTGAAACCCACGCTGCTCTCCCAGCCTTTTCATGGCCGCCCTGCTGGGCTGTTCCTGAAACCCACGCTGTTCTCCCAGCCTTTTCATGGCCGCCCAGCTGGGCTGTTCCTGAAACCGACGCTGCTCTCCCAGCCTTTTCATGGCCGCCCAGCTGGGCTGTTCCTGGAACCCGCGGCCACACCCTTAGCCTCTTCGCAGCCGCCCATTCAGTTCATGGCATGGCTGGGGGACAGAGACTAGAGGTCAACTGGTGAGGAATGTGAAGTGGGAGGGGCTGGAGGAGACCCCATCTCCCGATTTTGGCATAAGTGTCACTGCTACGAGACACCACAAAGTCGGAGACACAGTGAAGCCGGAGACACCGTGAGTAACACTACCTGTGATTATAGTTGCCATTCAAAGTCCCCACTACAGTTCTTAGATCAGCAGATGACCTTGATCAAGAGCACCTAAATTGAGAACTCCCCACCAGCACTGCCACTAATCTCACCCCCCACCAGCACTGCCACTCATCCCAACTCCCCGCCAGCACTACCACGCATTCCATTCCCTCCACCCCCCACCAAGGAGTAAGATAAGGAATAAAAATACAGAATACATAGAAGGGATAGGAAAAGAAAGAGGGAGGAACAAAGAAAAAGGAAAAGAAAGAACAAGAAATACGGCTAGAGAGAGGGATGGGGGGAAAAAGAAATTGGCATAGAGAGAGATAAAAGGGAAAGAAAGGGAACAAAGAGAAAGAGTGGTACATCCTAAAATGTACCATAAGGGGTTTTAATACTGTACGAGTGGAAGGGACTCAGGGCGTTAAATGTCCGTGGGTTAGGGGCGCAAATTACTTGTCTTGCCTTGGGTGCTGACAACCCACACTACGAAAATAATTTTACTGTTGTTAGGGGTCCCCACAACTTGGGAAATTTTATCAATGGGTCACGGCACTAGAAAGGTTGAGAACCACTGATCTATTTGATGGGGTGTCAGACATAAGGGAGTGTAAGGGGGTCTCAGAAGGGGAGATTTTCCCTTTTTTACTGAATGGTCATCAAGACAGGAAGTGCAGGGATTAAACCAAATGAAAGTGATCTCCAGTATAATTATCATCAAGTCCAACCTGATCCATCACCACCATGACTACAAACATATGGTGTTATTTTAAAGTGGTATTCCAGCCATATATTTGCTGCTATCGGAGTTCCAACTAAGAATATTTCCTTACTTCCAGGTGTGTTGTCAGGCAGGAGGTGAGGGGAAATCTCCTCAATTAGGACTCAGACAGCTTTAAAAATCCAACTGAGATTCTAACCCTTTCCCATCCTATCCAAAATTTGAATATTTTCGGCTAGAGTTCTACTTTAAAATAAAGTACATCTTCATTAAAATGTCATTAACAACAAATAAAACCCTGTAACAAAACAAAAGCTGCCCTCTTGTATGGCCACAAAACAACAACCCAACACGATAGGAAGGAAAGGGAGAAGGATTGATTGATAGTCCTTACCGTTGATCCACATAAACAAATTTACCATCCATGGTGTAACGTGTGACAAACTCGGTGGGCTTGACTTTAATATCGGCGGTGCTCTGCGGCATGATGAATGGGTGGAGCCTCCCAATGGCCACAAGGCAGCTGAAATTGTAGGACTCTTTCTCAGAGTCACTGTCTTCTTTCATTCCTACTTCGCTGGATAGGCAGTTGCGGAGGTAGCCCGTGCAGTGTATGGTGCAGAACCGCCGGTGTTCTGCAAAGTAAAATAAATAAGATCAGAGGCATTCATTTATTAAAGTGGCCCTTTATCAACCAGGAATCCTGCAGAAATTGTTAGAGTTCCCTGAACAGTGACCAAAGGTGGATTGACCTCCTGATAAAGCCTGCATAGTTTCCTTACCAGGCACTTTGCAGGTATCATGCATAGCGCCTGCCAGTGGATCTCTCCTGTCCTCTTATAGGGAAGTAAATAAGAATACCAATGACCTGTCTAGTGGTCTATATGTATGGCATTCTTCTCACTTAGCATTAATGTAAAGGACAGGCTTCCCTTTGACTCCATATTATAAAAGGGTACTCTTCTCACTGAGCTGCAATGTAAGGGAGACCCCCCCCCCCAATAAACAAAAATGTAAGGGAATGCTTCTCCCAATGAGCACGTTTGACAAAGCTTCTAATGTTTTATTATTTTTTTAGCAACCCTGTTGGGAGGTGTGGGGGAGGCTTTAGTGAAATATCAGGGGTCTAAGCAACCTCCTCATGTCTCACTTTTGAGACAGAAAGGTACTGAGGACATAGATTCCTTAATCCCTTTTCCTGTAGCCTCATGAATGAACAGGAGGACCACACTACAGAGGCCCCCTGTTCATTGACAAACTGAAGCATAGTAAACACAGTTAACATTGCTTCAGTTATGAATGAGCACCAGAGCAATTTGTACCGTTCTCTCACTGTGTTCATTTAGGAAGGGAAGTGACCAGTAAATATGACATAATTTACCATCCCCCATTCCCCTTTCCATCCTAAAACCCTCTCCCCCAATCCACCTGTGCCCCGCAGCAGCTGCAACCGGAAGAGAAGGAGAGGAGGAGAAGCTGGTAGCTCTGTGATGGGGCAAACAGGAGAATTGGAGAAATGGAAAGGGGGATGATCAGAGTGGTGGGAAGGGGGGTGCAGATAATTTATCCGATCCCTCTGTGGCTCCCCTGGCAGCAACTGAAAGCCAGCGAGAGGCAGAGGAAGAGAAGCTGACTGCACTGCAGTAAGAGCCACAGGGAGATCACTTTCAGCAATAAGGCAGTACAGCCAGCCCCCTGCTCCTTAGGTGCCTGAGTCCCTTTGTTGAATTTATGGGGCCTGGGCCCTGTACAGGAGGGCCATCTGTAGTGCCTTATCTGCAGCCTTGAGCACCATGACCTTCCCCCAATAAGCACCAATTTAGGGAGACTTTCCCCCATGAGCGCCAATGTAAGGGGAAACCTTTTCCTAATGAACACCAATGAACAAGCTAATGCACATTTTTAGTTGGGGTTATCTGAACGATTACATTTATTTCAAGGGTACCTTCATGGTAAAAAAAAGTTTGAGAAAGGATATATTAAAAGCATACAAAGCCACAACTTTTTTGTTGTTTCGGATAGAGTAGGGAAGGATTAAACCCCACGCCAGTTTTTTTTTCCTTCTTTTTGTGTCCCAAAGACACAACAGGAAACTAACGGTAATCTTTCTAAAGTGAAGGGAAATCCCACTTAGATAGACAACTGTCACCAGAACAGGTGTCCCAACTGGAAAACTTCTCCCACCCCATTACCCCACCTACTCCCAGTTGTAAAAGTTTGAATTCCCACCAATGACAATGGTCGCCTGGACAAACGGAGGGGTGAATCTCCCAATCAGGGTCACAGACAGCAATAAAAAAAAAACAGAAGTTATAATCCTTATCTATAGCAGGAGAAAAGCCCTGACTGTGTGTGCTATATGTCCACATCCTAACAAATCATGTACAACTATGAACAGAATATGTAGTCATGGACTTTGTGTGGACATATTGAAGAGGAACTAGGGAACATAAATCAACTTTATTATGTACCATCAAAAATCTATTACACAATAATAAAAATTACTCTCCACGTAGGGGTTCAGGCTGGATTAAGGGTACAGGCTGGATTGATGTGAACCGAGTTTGTTTCTAAAATACCTATCAAGAGCCTCGCTTTATAGTATACAGGTGCATCTCAAAAAATGTAATATCATCCAAAAAATTTATTTATTGTAGTAATTCAATTCAAAAAGTGAAACTCATATTATATAGAGTCATTACACACAGTGTGATATATTTCAATCATTTCTTTCTTTTAATTTTAAAGATTATGGCTTACAGCTAGTGAAAACCCAAAATTCTGTATCTCAGAAAACTAGAATATTGTGAAAAAGTTCAATATTGTAGTCTCATGGTGTCACACTCTAATCAGCCAAAAAACTCCAAACACCTGTAAAGGTTTCCTGAGCCTTTAAATGGTCTCTCAGTCTGGTTCAGTAGGTTACACAATCAGGGGGAAGACTGCTGACTTGACAGTCTTGAGGAAGAGTGGAGAGGCACAGAATCCAAGTTGCATGAGGTCCAGTGTGAAGTTTCCACAGTCAGTGATGATTTGGGGAGCCATGTCATCTGCTGGTGTTGGTACACTGTCCAAAGTCAGCGCAGTCCTCTACCAGGCAATTCTAGAGCTGACCAGCTTTATGGAGATGTCGATTTTGTTTTCCAACAGGACTTGGTACCTGCCCACACTGCCAAACGTACCAATACCTGTTTTAATGATCATGGTATCACTGTGCTTGATTGGCCAGCAAACTTGCCTGACCTAAACCCCATAGAAAATCTGTGGAGTATTGTCAAGAGAAAGATAAGAGAAACCAGACCCAACAATGCAGACAAGCTGAAGGCCCCTATCAAAACAATTTGGGCTTCCATGACACTTCAGCAGAGCCACAGGCTGATCACCTCAATGCCACGCCGCATTGATGCAGTAATTCATGCAAAAGGAGCCCCAACAAAGTATCGAGTGCATACTATACTGTGCATCAACATACTTTTCAGTAAGCCAACATTTCTGTATTAAAAATCCTTTTTTTAATGGTCTTATGTAAGCCATAATAATCTTTAAAATTAAAAGAAAGAAATGCTTGAAATATATCACTCTGTGTGTAACGCATCTATATAAATTATATGAGTTTCACTTTTTAAATTGAATTACTGAAAAAAAAGATATAAAATTTTTGATGATATTCTAATTTTTTCAGATGCACCTGTATGTGCCTTGATTACTTTGACTACCATGCTGTCTTTATAATGACTTACCCACATTGGGTCTGGATGGTTCCCCATTGGGAAGTTGGTTCTTTTATTTTGAGATTATGTGTACAAGACCATTGGCTGTTTACTGAATGTACAATCATTTTTCATCCAAGAGGCAGTGGCTTCACCTTGGCTTAGGCACTACAGAGAGGGGAGATGCCACACATACAGATATGTCCATAAAATATATGGCTAATGCATGAAGATAGGGACTGTTCGGTGTTACCCACGGATCTTGGAGCTTCATTGAAGGCTCTGGCTAGCTCCCGTCCTGTCCTTCTGCAGAACTTATTTTGTCCACGTGTGGCCCCTGGAATTCAGCTGCTGCTGCCTACCTGCTTAAAACAGATCTGGGAATTTACTACCCCAAGTCCCCATTGATCTTGGGGCCGGCGTTCATTTGCACCCCCGTCTTGACAGTTGCCTCATCTACTGTCTACATGGAATCACTGTAGTTGAGTTGAAACAATTTAAGACCCCACTTATTTCTACTTTATACCCCTGATGAAGGTGTCAAACTGGAAATGCGTCAGATACCAGGGATTACCATCTACTGGAGAGTAATTGTGTCATTGTTTATGTATTGTTGTATTTTGCTTTTTGTTGTGATTGTCACATGTATACTTTGTTAGACGTTTTTTAAACATTGATCTGAAAATCTTTTTATGTAACAATAAATTATTTTTCGACATACAACAGTGTTTGTGGCCTCCAAAGTCCCATCCAAGGGGGAATATTTATTTTGTTCCTTCACCTTGGTTTACTCATTTGCACCTCTAGAGGCAGCATACACATGCTATAAATTCCTCTCTACCCTACTGGCAGATATTACTCTATTAAAGATTAGGAGTGGGTTCCAGTGTGCAGATTCTGTCACGTGTTCCTGAAGGATTCCCGAAATGCGAATGTGAACTGTAAATCAGAATCACTGCATGTTGTGAACCCCAATGTGGGGAGTAATCTTTAATGTTGAGTAATAGATGTTTAATGGTATATAATAAAGTTGTTTTTATGGTATGTCCACACAAAGTCCATGACTACATAGTCTGTTCATAGTTGTAAATTATAATCCTTCCCCACTCCATCTAAGACACAAAATCTGCTATATGTGTTTGAGCGATGCGGTGACATCCTAGTGCACCATATCGATGAATGTACACTGCGATGCACTGACAGAAGTGGAGCATTCACCAGTTTTTGTGCATTGTGGTGCATTGGCAGCCCAGTCATTTTGAATGGGTTGTCCTAACACAACGAACATTGACAAACAGAATTGCGAGCGTGAACGCACAACAATGGGCCCTTAGATTCTATTTGAACCCGACAGTGGGAAGTCACTGTTGCCTTTAGTAACATAAGAACTACCTTTTTTCTTTGCTCCGCGAAGGAATTCCTCCTTCTCTTTGTTGGACACGCGACCGGTCCTTATGCGACAGAAGAACGACCGCCGGGAGCCCCAATGGAGACGGGAAGAGCCAGCCTGAAAGTGTGTGTGCACTTGCAAACCAGCTTTCAAAACAGTTTAATAAGACTGAATCAGTTCAAAAGATGACGTCTGGATTAATGAGGAAAGACATTTAGTTTTATTATAGCAAGGAGCGGCAGATGATGAGTCCACAGGCAGACAGCATCAAACTTGAAAGCGAGTGAAAATTTTACAACAAAAGTTTGTTGTTTTTTTTTCGTTTTTTAAAGATTAAAGCTGAACTCAAATATTGTTTAAACACAAGAGTCGTGTATTTTTACTTGACACTTGGTGTGCTTTATGCATTTCTTCCAGATCTGTGCAGTAATCCAGTGTAAGACTTTACCTGTGTAGGAGCTTCCTGTAATAAAGACCGGTCACTGCTGCTCTCTCTCCTTGTGCAGGGGGAGTGGTCTTGTCTCCGCCCCCTCTTGTAGTTTTATGCAGGCAGCCTGTAGTGGCTGGAGCTGCTGAGCCCCTCCCACAGCTCTGCTCTCTGCACAGATTATGTACAGCACAGTGATGATTTTATTGCTACTTTTGCAAGGAAATATCTGGACTTGTAAAGGAATTTGGTGAACACAAAGTATATTTAGATCCATGCAGGCTACTGAGGAACAAATTTAAATGAAGGTCTTTGTGCCCGGAGTTCAGCTTTACCTTTGACTGCTAAAAGAAGCTCCACAAAGCACCAAATACATCTAAAATGGCCATATATTATCATGTCATAATCTCCAAGGTCATTTTAGAAAAGCCATAACCCTTTTTTTGGGGGGGGGGGGATATATAATGGCCAAGGTTTATATGAATCCTATGCCTCTAAGGCTGGCTATACATGCTTAAATTTTATAATCCAACCGATGGGTGATTCAATCAATACGATCATATCTGCAAGGAATCAAAAAGCCATAACCTCGATTCCAATTGATGTAGACTCAATTTAGATTGTAACTGATAAACTGAGTCGATTGCCCAGGGCCGAATATTAATCGGTCGTTTTGTATCAATTAGCAGCATGGAATACGGTCATATTTAGATAGATTAGACTATGAGACTGAATTGTGGAAACAGAGATCTGATTGATGGCTTAGGATCGGAAGTTACAATCATATCTTAACTATGAATTAAAATCTACTTCCCCATGTGTGGCATATCGACTGAATGGGTTGTTGATTCTATATTGATTATTCTGGACGAGATAGATCGGAAAAAAATTGATCCTTTGTTAAAACGTGTTTGGCCACCACAAGAGTTAGCCACACAAGAAATAAAAAAATAATTAAATATATACACTATATTACCAAAAGTATTGGAACACCTGCCTTTACACGCACATGAGCTTTAATGGCATCCCAGTCTTAGTCCGTAAGATTCAATATTGAGTTGGCCCACCCTTTGCAGCTATAACAGCTTAAATTCTTCTGGGAAGGCTGTCCATAAGGTTTAGGAGTGTGTCTATTGGAATGTTTGACCATTCTTCCAGAAGCGCATTTGTGAGGTCAGGCACTGATGTTGGATGAGAAGGCCTGGCTCGCAGTCTCTGCTCTAGTTTATCCCAGAAGTGTTCTATCGGGTTGAGGTCAGGACTCTGTTTTTGCCAGTCAAGTTCCTCCACCCCAAACTCGCTCATCCATGTCTTTATGAACCTTGTTTGTGCACTGGTGCGCAGTCATGTTGGAACAGGAAGGGGCCATCCCCAAACTGTTCCCACAAAGTTTGGAGCATGAAATTGTCCAAAATGTCTTGATATGCTGATGCCTTAAGAGTTCCCTTCACTGGAACTAAGGGGCCAAGCCCAACCCCTTAAAAACAATCTCCTACCATAATCCTCCCTCAACCAAATGATGTGGACCAGTGCACAAAGCAAAGTGCAATTAAGACATGCAATAAAGACAATAGACACACTCCTAAACCTTGTGGACAGCCTTCCCAGAAGAGTTGAAGCTGTTATACTCAATATTGAACCCTAAGGACTAAGACTGGGATGCCATTAAAAGTCATGTGCATGTAAAGGCAGGCATCCCAATACTTTTGGTAATATAGCGTACATATACATACATACATCTCCTTATCAGCATACCGTAGCTGTGCAAGTCTGAGCTAGGAAAAAAATCTGCAACAGACAGACGGCTGCCGATGAGAGTTAAAATTGTCCATAAATTGTGTCCGATTTTATAGGAGGAGGAATTTTCTCTGCACATGGCTGTGCTGTTACATTAGGCCATTTTACATATAGATAGTAGTTTGTGGGATTGGCTTGAAAAGCACTTTGTGTCATCACTGTGTCTTTTGTCACGCGAGTCACGTGCTTCTCCAAGACGAATCACAAGTGTGGGAAATTCAAGAGAAAGCGCGTAAGCTATTAGACACAGTTCCCTTACTTTTGGCATCGATTAATTTTTCCCGTGGGGTGATGTCCGAGGAGGACAGCTGTTCCTTTACTTTGGCAACATCCTTGGGATGTAGATAGTCGAACAGACTTTGTCCTATCAGGTCAGCCTAAAAAGGAGGAATGATAAAGGATAATGCATGGCATTTCAACAGTGATTATAATGGGAAATTTGCATTAAACAATCTTTCAGTGTGAATGGTATCTCACTATTTACTGATGGGGAATTTATTTCTTCTATTACCATTTACTGTAATACTCAGTACTGCTGGAGAATATTGCTCTGCCCGCTCACCTCCAGTCCTTTCCCCACATTCTGCTCCTGTTATATGCATTCCTTTATTTAAAGTGGTTGTAAACCCACTTATGCAACTTGCACCTACAGGTAAGCCTAGATTAAGGCTTACCTGTAGGTGCAAGAAATATCTCCTTAACCTACACGGTTTAGGAGATATTTGCAAAAAAAAGACATGCACCGATGTCTACGGCGCATGCGTGCCGTAGACAACGGTGCATTCACAGGGTTAATCCCCATTCACAAATCCGGCCTTGCCAGATTTGACGGCTCCCGCGCGCATGCACGGAGTGACGTCTTCGCCGCTCTGGCCAATCACAGCACCGGAGCGGCGCTGTGATTGGCTGGAGCGGCGATACCCGGAAGTAACCTTCCGGGTATCTGTGGAGCGATGGCTGCGGCTGGAGGGGGAGACGAGGACAGCTTCGGGGGCCCCGATCTAAGGTAAGTGATGCATAATGAGCTAGTATGCTAGTCATACTAGCTCATTATGGCTTTGTCTTGCAGGCGTTTTTTTTTTTTTATCCGGGTTTACAACCACTTTAAAGCCCAACTCCAGGCAACTAAAAGAATATTCCTTGCATTGGGATTGTACCGGCATTGCAAGGATTAATAGCCTGTTTTTTTTCTTTAGGGGATTGGAGAAATCGTTTCACTTACCCCATTCTCCCCCCTCTCCCCCGGTACTGGACTGTCCGTCGGCGTCTTCACATCCAGTGCAGGGCTATGGATCGTGCTCTGGTTTGGATGTCGTCAGGATTCCTCTTTTCATACAAATGGCCTGCTCGGATCCGCCTGTCCGCTTTTCAGACGAATCTGAGCGGGCCACCCATTGACTTCTATGGGCGAGCGGATGTCAGCGGGAGATGTGTCCACTGACGCCCGCCTGCCATCCGATCTGACAAGATCCGCTCAAAACAGACGGATGGCGATACGTTCGCCATCCATTCATCAGATCGGATCAGATGAAAACGAACAGGCTATCCGTTTTCATCCGATCTCGCTATAGAAGACAGCGAAGCTCTAACAGGTTCGTCCTTGCACAGTGAGCAGAGATGGACCTGTCATCCGCCTGCTCAGCCAGGTTCAATGGAGCGATCCCCCCGCTGAGCTGGTGGAGTCGGTCCAGCGGATCCGCTCCATGTGAAAGGGGCCTTAGACATAAATGAGCAAGTAACCCTTACAGTGCGGGCACAGCCCCACTGCAATGGACGATTTATTGGTTGCCCAGAGTTGGGCTTGACATTAGACCCCTTTCACACCCGAGCGTTTTGTAGCTTAAAGCCCTGAAATCCCATGGTTGCCTAAAGTCTGTAACTCGAAAAACACACATGGCATGCGATTTTTTTTCTCCTACTAACCAGCTTTGCATTGGCTAAAAATTGTTTTAAAAAAAATGCTCAAGCCTCAGACACAAGCCTGTACAAATGCTCAAAAAAGGAAAAAAGCCTAACAAAAGCAAAGCTCATATCCAGGAACACTCTCCCCATAACTACCTTTTAACGCCCACTTCTCTCTAACTAATCCCTGGGTTAGACAAGTAGCTGTGAACAAACTCAAAATTTGAGACACTTTCAAATATAGTTATACTGTAACTATGCAGACACCAGAAATGCTTTTGAATAATTTCAGGGATGATCTTTCTTTTACAAGGTTATAAAATGCTGTCATGTGACCATGCACCTCTTCTACCTGACAATGGGGTTACAGGACACTGAGCAGACACACCGTGTGCCTGCATTCTATAGTCTGTTCAGCCTGAGACGAGATGCAGGCTGTGCTTAAGCAAGGGGCATGTTCAAGACAGCAGTGCTACATCTATAGTGCTAACGCATTTCGGCCAGAGCCTTCCACAGCATATTGCCTTCCTCATATTGCCATGAGGAAGGCTCCGGCCGAAACGCATTAACACTACAGATGTAGCACTGTTGTTAGTGCCAAATAAAGATTTGTAAGAAGAAGCAATCGTGTTGCCGACATTTCTTGCTATTTTGATGTTCATGGGACACAACAAGCCTGAGAACCGATATTCAGCTCATTACTTTACAATTATGCGGTAGAGCTTGGGTGAGTCTTTGTCTACATTATGGTGTGTTCAAGAGGCAGGCTATGATTGGGTAGGGGTGTGCGCCAGTGGCAGGCTGTGATTGGTCAGAGACCTGATTGCTGAACCAACTACCCAAAACAGGCATGCTGTGTGTCCGCATAGTGTCCTGTACCTCTAAAAACTCAGCACGATAACACAGATGAACTTCTATACTTTCAGATGAAAGAAGTACATGAAATTGATAGACTTTGATTTATAAAATACACATATGTGAACAAGCTATGCAAAAAACTTAAACTGGCACTGCACTAGTTTATATATTTACACGTGAACAAACACATAGAAAAAAAAAATATTCAGGGTAACATGCACTTTCGTTTTTTTTTGGTTTTTTTTACCTACTTAAAAGTGGTTCTAAAGGCAGAAGGTTTTTTACCTTAATGCATTAAGGTTATACTTACCTGAGCCCGATCTCAATCCATTGATGTGCACAAAAGCAGAGGCTCTGTCTGCTCTCTTCCTCCTCATTGGCTCAGAGACAGCAGTGGATGCCATTGGCACCTGCTGCTTTTAATTACAGCCAGTGACAAGGGACAGGGAGTGGGGTCGACATGGACAGTTCCAATTTGCTGGCCAGTGCTAGGGTTCTCTCCAGTTGCAGAAGACTACAGCAGTGTAACAAGCTCAGGACAAGGAGCAGCAAACAAGACCCTTTGGCCGAGGGGGCAACTTGCAGCACTGGATTGCCGGGGTCTCCATCTTGAGGCACCTTGAAGGGTCACGTGACAGTGGATTCAGGTGAGTAAAAGAAAAGGTGTCAGAGGGGATTTTTTTTTTAATGCATAAATGGGTAGAAGTAAGGTGTGTCAATCTTTAGACAGAGATGGGCTTTAAAAAAAAAAAAAAAAAAAAGCGCCCTATACAACTTATTTTTCTTTTAATGAGAATATTCTATTAATTAGCGTTTTAATGTTTTAACATTTGTGTTTCCGTATAAAGTTTACCAGACAGGGTCTGTTAGATTGGAAACAACAGACTCCCCGCAGTCTCTAATGACATGAACACTCATAGTGTTCATGGTAGTCATAGAATATGTGATATCTGTCCAGGCTATATGTTACAGGAGGGAGATTAGAAGCGGTAGTTTTTCTCATAGCAAGAAAAAGGGACTTTTTTTAAACATCAAACAATAATGTGAATTGCCCAAAAGCTGACATGTGTTCTAATAATCCATGTGACGAGTAAACTTTAATGACAGGTCCACTTAAAAACAAAGCTTCCCCTGCATGTGGGTACGTTTTCTGCTAATGTCACCAGCAACCGGTTCATATAAGATCAGCGTTTGTTTCACGTCTAGTGACCTATTAATGGCTCAATGTGTCACAGCCCCATCTGACTTTAATTCTCCCATAATAACTCCCATCTTGCTATTGATTTGCCGGATAAAGAGCTCCCCGCAGAGAACAATGTCCCCACAAATATCCGCGCCTCTCGTTAAAACTAGGACAGGCATTTACAAATTCACTTGTATTTCTGGGTTACGGTAACAATTTCCTGGAGGATGGATTTGCACTGGGTTTGCAGCAGAGAAAACGAGGTCAGGGGACTTGGCAGCTCTGGGCAGACCGTATCATGTACCTGGCTGTACTTCAGCGTCTTCGACACGGATTCAGACACAAACAAGATTTTTCCTCTGTCACATCCGACCACAAACAGGAAGCCGTCGGCTGCCTAAAAAACAAAAAGAGCCTATTGGACTGGGGAAGAAAAATGAGAACATTTAACTGGACTGTGTTCAGCTTGTATCAACAAGGAGAACAATCTCCTTTCCATAACATAGGGTTGTGAAACTCTCAGAAGATAGCTGAGAAAGCCGATAACGTTGTTTGGGATTTCAGTTCAGTCCACAGAAAGTTACAAGGACACTGAATTTCTGGCAGGAACAAATAGGCATTTTCTGTATTTGCAGAAAATCCATTTACCTTGAAAAGGAAAACAAATGCAGCCACCACATCTAAGGACCCGTAAGCTGCAATATATTACTTTACTGGATTAATTGTATTTTAAAAGTGAACACAATATATAGTTATCATATATACTCGAGTATAAGCCGAGTTTTTCAGCACATTTTTTTGTGCTGAAAATGCCCCCCTCGGCTTATACTCGAGTCACCTTTTTGCACCTGATCTCCCGGAATTTGGGGACCCGGTACCGGCCGGCCGTAGGTCCCCTGGACCCCAAACTTGGCACACATGTAGCCCCACTCTTCCTCTACAAGTGTGCAAAATTTTCTTGTCCGGGGGGACCTACAGCCGGGGAGCACCGATTTTTCAAACCCAGGAACCCCTTCTTCCATAGACTTCCATGTTAAATGGTAATTTCTCCGGTGAATTTGGGGACCCGCTACCGGCCGGTCATAGGTCCCCTGGACTCAAAACTTGGCAAAGTTTTTTGTCTGGGGGACCTACGGCCAGGGAGCACTGATTTTTCAAACACCGATTTTTCAAACCCCGGGCACCCCTTCCATAGTCTCCCATGTTAAACGTCAGTCTAGTCATGGACACAGTGAGGCAAAGTGGGGCAAAGTGAGGCACAGTGAGGAATGCAGATGAACACCCTAGGCTTATACTCAAGTCAATACGTTTTCCCAGTTTTTTGTGGTAAAATTAGGTGCCTCGGCTTATATTCGGGTCGGCTTATACTCGAGTATATACGGTACATACAAGTGCCTTGAAAAAGTGTTCATACTCCTTGAAAAATTTTCACTGTTTGTCATGTTACAAACAAAAATGTAAATGTATTTTATTGGGATTTTATGTGATGGACCAACACAAAGTGGCACATAATTGTGAAGTGGAAGGAAAATGATAAATGGTTTTCAAAGTTTTTTTTACAAATAAATATCTGAAAAGTGTGGAGTGCATTTGTATTCAGTCCCCTGAGTCAATACTTTGTAGAGCCTCCTTTCACTGCAATTATAGCTGCAAGTCTTTTTGGGTATATCTCTACCAGCTTTGCACATCTAGGAGAATGACATTTTTGCCCATTCTTTACAAAATAGCTCCAGCTCTGTCAGATTGGATGGAGAGTGTCTGTGAACAGCAATTTTTAAGTCTTGCCACAGATTCTCAATTGGATTTAGGTCTGGACTTTGACTGGGCCATTCTAAACACATGAATATGCTTTAATCGCTCTGTAGCTCTGGCTGTATGTTTAGGGTCGTTGTCCTGCTGGATAGCGAACCTCCGCCCCAGTCTCAAGTCTTTTGCAGACTCTAACAGGTTTTCTTCTAAGATTGCCCTGTATTTGGCTCCATCCATCTTCCCATCAAATCTGACCAGCTTCCCTGTCCCTGCTCAAGAAAAATAGGATTTTTATAACAGCTTACCTGTAAAATCCTTTTCTTGGAGTACATCACGGGACACAGAGCGACATAGTCATTACTAATGGGTTATATAGATACCGTCAGGTGCTGGCACTGGCAACTTCCAAAACCGGAAGTACCCTCCCCTATATAAGCCCCTCCCATCCGGGAGCACCTCAGTTTTGTAGCAAAGCAATAAGTGTCCCTAAAGAGGGGCGGGAGCTCTGTGTCCCGTGATGTACTCCAAGAAAAGGATTTTACAGGTAAGCTGTTATAAAAATCCTATTTTCTTTCTCGTACATCACGGGACACAGAGCGACATAGTCATTACTAATGGGATGTCCTAAAGCAATGCCAAATGAGGGGGGGGATACACCATATATAAGCTGAGCGCTATCAGACATGAGGATCTTTTGCGGCCTGCAACACACTGCGCCCAAAGGCGACATCCTCCTGACTTCTAACGTCCACCTGGTAGGACCTAGTAAACGTGTGTACCGAAGACCATGTTGCGGCCTTACAGATTTGAGCCAGGGAGGCCTGGTGATGCACTGCCCATGAAGTTCCAACTGCTCTCGTGGAGTGCGCTCTAACTTTGAACGGAGGCGGTCTCCTTCTCAAGCCATAAGCTTGCATAATGACCTGTCGAATCCACTTGGCTAAAGTAGACTTTGACGCTGCCTGACCCTTTCTGGGGCCTTCCGGCAGAATAAACAAAGTATCCGTTCTGCGAATCTGAGCAGTGGCTTTTAGATAAGCTTTAACTGCTCTTACTACATCCAAAGAATGCAATAACTTTTCCTCTACCGAAGTAGGTTTGGGGAAAAAAGAAGGAAGAACCACATCTTGGTTCAAATGAAACCTCGATACCACCTTAGGAAGAAAGGCTGGATGAGGACGTAACACTACTCTGTCCTTATGGATAACCAGATATGGCTCCTTACAGGACACAGCTGCTAATTCCGATACTCTTTTAGCCGAACAAATGGCTACTAGAAAAATCAATTTCCTGGTGAGAAGCACCAAGGAAATATGCTGTAATGGTTCAAATGGTTGTTTCTGTAGAACCGACAGAACCAAGTTTAGATCCCATGGACATATGGGAATATTAACCGGAGGCCTAATACGCATCACTCCTTGTATAAAGGCTTTGACTAGTGAATGCGAAGCCAAGGGACTTTGAAAAAATATTGACAAGGCCGAAATCTGACCCTTGATAGTACTCAAGGCAAGCTTCCTATCTACAGCCCACTGTAGGAAGTCCAGAATCCTACCTATTACGTACTTATGTGGATGCCATTTCTTGGCCTCACACCACGCGATGTACGCCTTCCAGATTCTATAGTAGATCTGCCTGGATACCGGCTTCCTGGCATTGATCATGGTAGATACCACAGCATTAGAGAGCCCTCTCTTTTTTAGAATGTGGGCTTCAATAGCCAGGCCGTCAAACCTAGGGCTGGTAAGGAAGGGTGGTATATCGGTCCTTGCGAAAGCCGGACGACGTGGGAGAGTCCAAGGACTCCCCACTGAAATTTTACAATCTCCGCGTACCACGCTCTTCGGGGCCACGCTGGAGCCACCGGAATCACTGGTTTCTTTTCTACCCTGATTCTGCGGAGTAATCGAGGTAACCATTGTGGCGGTGTGAATGCATATATCAGCTTGAACTGATCCCCAGGGAACACTAGGGCATCCGAGCCGCAAGCTAGGGGATCCCTTGTCCGAGAGACAAACCTATCCCCCTTTGCGTTGAATCTGGATGCTAGAAGATCTACATCCGATGTTCCCCACCGCTGACATATTGTCCAGAAAACCTCGGGGTGAAGGGACCCTTCCTCTGGGCCTAATTGCTGGCGACTTAGAAAGTCCGCCTTCCAATTCTCCACTCCTGGAATGAATACCGCAGATATGGCTGGGACATATTTTTCCTGCCCATTTCAGGATGTAATTTACTTCCCTCTGGGCTGCACGACTCCTGGTGCCCCCCTGATGATTGATATATGCCACTGCTGTGGCATTGTCTGATTGAATTCTGACAGGGGACCCTTGGAGTTTGGATGTCCATGCTACTAGGGCATACCGGGCTGCTCGTATCTCTAAGAGATTGATGGGCAGGGCCTTTTCTGCATCCGACCATCTGCCCTGGAGAGACTATTGCTCCAGTACTGCTCCCTAGCCTATAAGGCTGGCATCTGTAGTGACCACCTTCCAAGAAATCGGACTGAAGGATTTCCTTTTTTCCAGATTCTGGGGAACCCACCACCAACGGAGGCTCTTCCGAACGGAAGGGGACAAGGACATTGTAAGTCTAGGGCCTGAACTTTTTTGTTCCAGGCTGACAGTATGGCCCCTTGCAAATTCCTTGAATGGAATTGACCGTAGGGTACTGCTTCGAATGATGCCACCATTTTTCCCAGCAGCCTCATATACAGGCGTATGGACGGCTGTCTTTTTTGTACCCACTAAGTGGATCAAATATTTCAAAGACAACACCTTTCCTCGAGGCAAGAATATTTTTCTCTGGCCTGAATCCAACCTTAGCCCCAAGTATTCCAGACTTTTGACTGGTTTTTAGGGCTGACTTGTCTCGGTTGATAATCCAACCGTGAGATTCCAGATACTTGATCGTCTTGTGAACGACCACGTCTAGTTTTTTCACTGAGTGGTCTATCAGCAACAAGTCATCCAGATATGCCATTATCATTACACCTTGTGTTCTTAGATTGGCCAATAAAGGGCCAGAATTTTTGTAAACACTCGTGGTGCTGTGGCCAAACCGAAGGGTAAGGCTCTGAACTGAAAATGGCGCCCTTCTACTGCAAAGCGTAGAAATTTTTGGTGGACTGGAAAGATGGGAATGTGCAAATAAGCATCTTTGATGTCGATCGTGGCTAACCAATCCTCCCCTTGTAGGGCAGTGGCCACCGATCGGATCGACTCCATCGGAAAGTCCTGATATACAGGAATTTGTATAGCCCTTTTAGAATTAATATGGGCCTCCCGACCGCGTTTGCTTCGGGACTGTAAAGAGGTTTGAGTAAAACTCGAACCCTCATTCTTCCAGGGGAACCTCCATAATTACTCCTTGGAGCAATAGTTGTTCTAGTGCCAACAGGAGGGACTCTCTCTTCCGGGGATCCCTTGGCACGTTTGACCTCAAAAATGGGAAGGAGGAGAGTCTTTTAACTCCAAACTGTATCCCAAACCTACTGCGGAGAGCACCTATCTGTCTTGATCGTGTCCCGCCAGGTCTCTTGCGAACAACTGGAGTCCTCCCCCCACCCGACTGAGTGGGGGCTTCAATGAATTTAACTTTGGGGGAGGTTTTGTACCTCCCCTGACCCAGGGTTTCTCATTACCCTGCTACTGTCCCTGTTTTTTTACCCCCGGGATTTGACCGAGGAGGCCGTCGGAACTGTTACACAGCCGATGCCCCAGGGACTGGAGAAGCAGGCCTCTTAAAGAGGGACCTCTAACTCTGCTTTTAACCGGTAAGAGCGTATTTTTACCGCTGGAAATTTTCTGGATATATTTGTCCAGGTTTTCCCTGAATAAGCGTTCACCATGAAATGGGACGCTAACCAGCCATTCTTTACAGGGAGCTTCAGCAGACCAGTTTTTGAGCCATAGGAGCCTACGCATATGTACTATAGACAGCGTAAGGCGGGAGGCCTGATGGACTGAATCCTCTATGGCGTCAACCGCAAAGCCTAAGGCTCTAGGTAGATCAGCTAGGGCAAAGCCTGCTGATCTGTCAAGTCCCTCAAGACCTGTTTCAACTGATCCTTCACTGCTTAGCAGACCCCAATAGCTGCTACTGCTGGTTGTATCACCAAGCAGATTTTCATAAGGACTCCAATCTTTTATCTATTGGGTTCTTGAACATTTGGACATTATCCACTGGACATGTCAGTGATTTATACATACAAGAGATGGCTGCGTCCACTGTAGGGACCTTCCATTTTTTTTTTTTTTTTTGATGAACTTATCCTCCATGGGATAGACCACCGGAAATCTCTTGGGGGAATAAATATTTTCTCAGGACGTTCCCAATCCTGGTAAATGAGCCCTTTCAGTAAAGGGTGAAGTGGAAAAGAACAAACAGTCTGGGGGCTTCTAGCGACCCCAACGAGGATACAGTAGTGGTTGATGGTTCCGCAAGGTGCATTTTTAAATGC
The DNA here is from genome assembly GCA_029206835.1 of Rana muscosa. Lineage (NCBI taxonomy): Eukaryota > Metazoa > Chordata > Amphibia > Anura > Ranidae > Rana > Rana muscosa. Next base: position 170,210,692 of record CM055118.1, read on the forward strand.
TGATCGGACCATGTTAGTCAGAGACTGAACCCATAATCTTTCAGCTTAAGATGCTGAGAAAAGGTTCCCCCACTGTTGATTCCTCTATAACAGAATCAACCTCATCCTGATCCCCTTCAGGCAGGTCGATCCCTGTATGGGACTGTTGCTCTGCTAACAGGCACTCTGAAGGAGGAGACGGAGATCGGGCGTGCTTTCCCTGACAGGGAGGCAGCGATAAATGTTGACAATCTCTCTCTAATCCTCCCAGAGCTGAGGAAAATCCTCCTCTGTTACATACACAGGAGCAGGTGAACTGAGGACAGCCACAGTACCAAGTACCCTGCGGGGTCTCTACGGTCACTTACCTCTGAACTTCAGGGGAGACTGGTGCAGCAGGAGTATGCCCAAGATCCTCCGAGCCCGATGAGACCCCCTTCGCTTCCTGGAAGATTCAGTTCCGGAGCTTCTGGACGGCATATTCCTAAGCCTAAAGCTGAGGTATTCCAGCCGTAATACACCACTTTTACTGAGAATAGTCTAGCACAATTGCTGCTATATCACAGTTGGTGTCTACTAATGTGCCTTTCTAGGGGATGCCTGTATCAACCGCTTGCTGTATGCCTTTAAATGTTGCCAGCTCTGTCTCTGTACTTCATAGCCAGCTCCCTACAATATTGTGGTTTTTTTAAACTGCTGGGACGCCCGCACATGCGCAGAAGCGCTGCGGCGCGCACAGAGCGTCATCCCCCAGGCTCCGCCCCCTTTCCCGGCTCACCTCTATATATAGAGGCGCGTGCACGCGCACGCGCGCGGGCACGTGCGCCTTCGGCGCTAATTTCAAATATGGTAACAAGGGACAGGAGCCAGGGCCCCTCTTTGCCGCAGGCTGGGGGATGGACGAGCACTGCAACATGGCAGAGGAAGCAGTTTCCTATAAGAGAACTCACCATCTGCCTGGACTTTGCTCTGCTGAGAAGAAGCTAGTCCACATGACAAGAAAACATTCCACAGCGGCCTCTAGTGGACAAACACAGGTACCGCAGTCTAATATATTAAATATATATAAAAAAAATTTTTTTTTTTTTTTTTCTTGACCACCATTAAAAATTATTACATTTTTTTTTAGTAGTTACAGGCATGCACAGAATTTTGCGGGAATACCATTAGGTAACAGACAGAAAGACAAATTAGGCTTGGGGGTCCCCCAATAGAACCAAGTTCCTGGGGGCCCCCACTTACCTGTTCCCCGCCACAGGACTTTGTTTGGTCCACAAAAGCCCAAATTTCACCTATCACGGCAGGCATTGTAATCAAACCTTCAGGGACCGGGTTCCCAAGGATTCCACTCCCCTGGACCTGTATAGCACCCTGCACAGAAAACATCTTGGTCGTGGGTATGACCAGAGCTCTGGATCCCAGGGTCCAGCTCTCCTAAGAGAAGCATTACAGGCAAAACCTTGCTCTTCTCTGCAAGGCCCGGGTACCGACCGTTTAGCTATGAAGCTTTTTTGGTCGGATCCGGAATAGCTTACTGAGGCCCAAAAGAACCTGTACGCAAGCTCAGTGAAAAACACATGTTTCTTCTTGGCCAACACCTTAGACACTGGCAAAAAACTGAGGTGCTCCCGGATGGGAGGGGCTTATATAGGGGAGGGTACTTCCGGTTTTGGAAGTTGCCAGTGCCAGCACCTGACGGTATCTATATAACCCATTAGTAATGACTATGTCGCTCTGTGTCCCGTGATGTACGAGAAAGAAAATCCCCACAACATGATGCTGCCACCACCATGTTTCACGGTGGGTTGTGGTGTGTTCAGGGGGATGTGCAATGTTAGTTTTCTGCCACACATAGCGTTTTGCTTTTAGGCCAAAAAGTTCAATTTTGGTCTCATCTGACCAGAGCAGCTTCTTCCACGTGTTTGCTGTGTCCCCCACATGGCTTCTCGCAAACTGCAAATGGGACTTCTTATGGCTTTCTCTCAGCAATGGCTTTCTTCTTGCCACTCATCTATAAAAGGGCAGATTTGTGGAGTGCATGACTAATGCCTAGTACACACGTACGGTTTTTCCGTCGGATAAAAAAACGACGGTTTTCCCGACAGAATTTCTCTCAAGCCTGCCTTGAATACACACGCTCAGACAAAAGTCCAGTGAACTTTTGACTGCCAAGAACGCGGTGACGTAAAAGACTACGACGAGCCGACAAAATGAAGTTCTATGCTTCCGAGCATGCGTCAAATTGTTTCCGAGCATGCACGGTTTTCTTCCCCTCGGAAAAGCATACAGACGACCGGTTTTCCCGCCAGGATTTTTTCCTGACGGGAAAAAATAGATCCTGCTCTGTTTTTTGTTCGGCAGTTTTCCCAGCGGAAAAACTGCGATGGAGCATACACACGGCCGGGATTCCCGGCCAAAAGCTCTCATAGCAGTTTTCCTATCGGAAAAAACGGTCGTGTGTACACGCCATTATAGTTGTCCTGTGGACAGATTCTCCCATCTGAGCTGTGGATCTCTGCAGCTCCTCCAGAGTTACCATGAGCCTCTTGGCTGCTTCTCTGATTAATGCTCTCTTTGCCCGGCTTGTCAGTTTAGGTGGACAGCTATGTCTTGGTAGGTTTTTAGTTGTGCCATACTCTTTTACATTATCGGATGATGGATTAAACAGTGCTCTGCGAGATGTTCAAAACGTGGAATATTTTTTTATAACCTAACACTGCTTTAAACTTCTCCACAACTTTATCCCTGACCTGTCTAGTGTGTTCCTTGGCCTTCATGATGCTGTTTCTTCACTAAGGTTCTCTAGCAAACCTCTGAGGGCTTCACAGAACAGCTGTATTTATACGGAGATTAAAATACACACAGGTGGACTCTATTTACTAAATATGAGACTTCTGAAGGCAATTGGTTCCACTAGATTTTAGTTAGGGGTATTAGAGTAAAGGGGGCTGAATACAAATGCATGACACACTTTTCAGATATTTATTTGTAAAAAAAATTGAAAACCATTTATCATTTTCCTTCCACTTCACAATTATGTGCCACTTTGCATTGGTCTATCACATAAAATCCATTTATATTTTTGGTTGCAACATGACAAAATGTGTAAAATTTTAAGGGGTATGAATACTTTTTTAAGGCACTGTAGTTATTCTTTCTAAAAAAAAAAAAAGACACAAAAGTCCATCTAGTTCAACCAATAAAAGGGAAAAAAACTATTTTACAATTCTATATACAGTGGATATAAAAAGTCTACACACCCCTGTTAAAATGTCAGGTTTTGGTGATATAAAAAAAAATGAGACAAAGATAAATCATTTCAGAACTTTTTCCACCTTTAATGTGACCTATAAACTGTACAACTCAGTTGAAAAACAAACTGAAATCTTTTAGGGGGTATATAAAAACTAAAAACTAAAATAATGTGGTTGCATAAGTGTGTACACCCTCTTATAACTGGGGATTTAGCTGTGTTCGGAATTAAGCAATCACATTCAAACTCATGTTTAATTGGTTGTAAACCCTTTAAAAAAAAAAAAAAAAACCCTGCAAGACAAAGTCATAATGAGCTACTATGCATAGCATACTAACTCTTATGAATTACTTACCTCACATCGAAGCCCCCGCCGTGGGCCTTGTACCCACCTCCGGCGGGCGACATCTCTCCTGAGGGTTACTTCCGTGTATCGCGGCTCCGGCGCTGTGATTGGCATGCGCGCGGGAGCCGTCGGTAACGGCACACTGACTGAAGCAACGGCACATACGTGCCATTGCTTCAGTTAGCTTTAGTGCGCATGTGCCGATGACATCGGCACATGCAAGGGACAGGGGATATCTCCTAAACCTACACGGTTTAGGAGAAATCCTGGGTAGCTAGGGGTAAGCCTTATTATAGGCTTACCTGTAGCATAAAGTGGTTGTAAAGGGTTTATAACCACTTTAAATAGGAGTCAGTACACAGCTGCCTCATTTAAAGTGCCTCTGATTAACCCCAAATAAAGTTCAGCTGTTCTAGTAGGTCTTTCTGGACATTTTCTTAGTCGCATCTTACAGCAAAAGCCATGGTCCGCAGAGAGTTTCCAAAGTATCAGAGGGATCTCATTGTTAACATGTATCAGTCAGGAGAAGGGTACAAAAGAATTATCAAGGCATTAGATATGCCATGAAACTATCAAGTGGAGAAAATATGGCACAACAGTGACATTACCAGGAACTGGACTTCCCTCCAAAATTGATGAAAAATGGAGAAGAAAACTGATCAGGGAGGCTGCCAAGAGGCCTACAGTAACATTAAAGGAGCTGCAGGAATATCTGGCAAGTAAAGGCTGTGTGGTACATGTGACAACAATCTCCCCTATTGTTCATGTCTGGGCTATGGGGTAGAGTGGCAAGAAGGAAGCTTTTCCTACGAAAAAAAAGCATCCAAGCCTGGCTAACTTTTGCAAAAACACATCTGAAGTCTCCCAAAAGCATGTGGGAAAATGTGCTTTGGTCTGATGAAACCAAGGTTGAACTTTTTGGCCATAATTCCAAAAGATACAGTAGGTTTGGCGCAAAATCAACACTGCACATCACCAAAAGAACGCCATACCCACAGTGAAGCATGGTGGTGGCAGCATCATGCTTGGGGCTGTTTTTCTTCAGCTGGAACAGGGGCCTTAGTCAAGGTAGAGGGAATTATGAACAGTTCCAAATACCAGTCAATTTTGGCACAAAACCTTCAGACTTCTGCTAGAAAGCTGAACATGAAGAGGAACTTCATCTTTCCACCCAAAGAATGCCTTCAAATCAACAAAGAAATGGTTTCACCAGAAGAAGATTAAAGTTTTGGAATGGCCCAGCCAGAGCCCAGACCTAAATCGGATTGAAAATCTGTGGGGTGATCTGAAGAGGGCTGTGCACAGGAGATGCCCCCGCAATCTGATAGATTTGGAGTGTTTTTGCAAAGAAGAGTGGGCAAATATTGCCAAGTCAAGATGTGCCATGCTGATAGACTAATACCCAAAAAGACTGAGTGCTGTAATAAAATCAAAAGGTGCTTCAACAATTAGTTTATTTGTGTGCACACTTATGCAACCATATTATTTTATTTTTTTAATTTTTACTTCCCTTCACCGAAAAGATTTCAGTTTTGTTGTTCAACAGACTTGTATAGTTTATAGGTCGCATTAAAGTGGAAGTAAACCCTCCTATCGTTTTCAGCCAGGGAAGCTGCCATCTTGGCCTTTGTTTAATCTTCAACTGCCATGATGCTGCACATGTGACCAGTTATGACAATAGCCATTGGATGGTTTGACAGTTTGGTTGAGAGCACAACCAATGTGGCAGTTGGTATTTCCGGCATGCCGGGAATTTAACTGTTTTTTTAAACTGTTAAATCAATGGGTTTACATCCACTTTAAAATTGGAAAAAATTCTGAAATGATTTATCTTTGTCTAATTTTTTTACATCACAGAAACCTGACATTTTAACAGAGGTGTTTAGACATTTTATATCCACTGTATACACAATCCGATACCCACAGTTGCTCCAGCGGAAGGCAAAAAAAAAAAAAGAGACCAGCAAAGCATGATCCAATTTGCACCAGCAGGGGAAAAATTTCCTTCATGATCCCCCGAAAGGCATTCGGATATTCCCTGGATCAACTTTACCTATAAAATGTTAGTATCCAGTATTATGTACATTTAAGATAGAACCAGACCTTTTTTAAAACAATCTACTGAGCTGGTCAGAACCAGATTTTGAGAGAGTCTATTCCACATTTTCACAGCTCTGAGGCCTCGTACACACGGCCGAGATTCTCGTCGAAAAAAACATGTCGTTTTTTTCGACGAGATTCTTGGACAAGAAACTTGTCCCGGCCGAGTGTACAGACGCTCGATTCAAAGAACCCGCGGTTCTTTGAATGGAGCGTACGCGGTGACGTCATCGACTACGACGAGCATGCGCTCGTCACATTCGATGCCGTCGCCGCCATCTTGGTATACCCTACGTATGCCTAGGAAGCTACCGCGCATGCGTCGAATTCATTTCGAACATGCGCGGGCTTCCGGGAGGACAGGTAAGTGTACACACACTCACTTTTCTCGTCGAGAAACATGCCGACGAGAATCTCGACGAGAAAATAGAGAGCAGGATCTCTATTTTCTCATCGAGATACTTGTCGCTTTTCTTGACGAGAAACCATACACACGAACGAATTTCTCGGCAAAAAATCTCTGCCAGCAAGTTTCTTGCTGGTCTTTGCCGAGAAACTCGTTCGTGTGTACGAGGCTTTACTGTAAAGAAACCTTTCCGTATTTAGAGATCAAATCTCTTTTCCTCCAGACGTAAAGATTTCCCCCTTGTCCTCTGTGATGACCTTAAAGCAGAGTTCCGACCCACTTTTTCATCTGAACTCCATCAGCTTCAGAACTGACCAAAAAAAAACAGCATTGGGCGTTTCTATTTTTTTTCCTCTTCCTTTACCTTGTTTCCAGGGCTTTTATTCTTTCTTCCCGTTTCCCCCCTCCATGGCGATGTACGTCACCTCCTGCAACGCACTGGCTCCTGGGAGATGTGTGTCATGGCTTCCAGGAGTCAGTGGGCAACCCGAGACAATCCCTGCGCCCAGTGCGTAAATGCGCATGCGCGAGAGCAGGAGGTGCATGCTGGGTAGCCAGCAGCACCTTATCCCGGAAAAAAGAGTCCTAGTGGGCTTCACATGCCCAGAATCAAGATGGAAGCGTGCAGCAAAGGAAAGACAAAGGTTAGTTTAAAAAAAAAAAAAAAAAAAAAACATGAAATACAGCGGCGGTTTTACCAACAACATCATTTATAAAATGAGATTAATAACAGCAGAATGGGTGCTTTTAAAAAAAAAAAAAAAAAAAAAAATGGGTGGAACTCCGCTTTTAAGTGAGCTTGATCTGTAATAAACCAAATTTTGCTTTACCTATGCAGGGAAAAACAAACAGGTTTGCTGTAATGGCCCCATCCCCCCAGCAGTACATACTCACCCTTCCTTCATCCCCCTCCATGTATTTGGCACAGAGGGCAAATAAATCACCTGGTACTCCCAGGTATGGAAAATCATGTGACTCTATCCATGTGACAGTGCCTGTGCTTTGTCAATGGGCACAGGTATGGAGGTGGGGAAACAAACCTAGCCCTGTGTAAGCTATGACTAGGGCTGACATGAGGGGGGCTTGCCTTGCTCCCAGTAGCTGAACAAAGTGGACCAAGAGTAAAGGAAAATGGAGTACAGTACACTGGATGAGAATACAAGAAGTTCCAAAGCCACAGGAGAGCCAGAATTCAGCAAGTTTTATTAGTGTGAAGACAATGTACAGCAGTATGCACCTAGAAAGCTCCTTAAAGCACTACTGGCAATGTGTGCTAGCTTGCAGTGCCAGAATCACTACACCTGTTGTGGGATTAAATAGTGGCAATCCACCACTCTACTGTGGTGCAGGGGGGAAAAAAACATGCTTACCAACCTTTAGGATTAACCGTCTGAGCTCATCCTGCTGCAGGAAAGGTGGCCTGTAACTTTCCTCTGCGAACGAGCTGCTGGAACCTGAAATGAATAAAAAGTCACTTGTATACAACACAAGAGATGGGAAGCCTCCAGCTACAGGGGATTTTAGATGGACACACACACACTCAAATTTGGGACTGTCAGGTCAATATACTGTATTTATTGGCGTATAACACTCACTTTTTTACCCTGAAAATAGAGGGTAAACTGTGCCTGCGTGTTATACGCAGGGGTCTGTGGAAAGTTTTTTTCCTGAAACTTCCCTCTTAAAGTTAGGGTCCGTGTTATACGCCTGTGCGTGTTATACGCAGATAAATACGGTACTTTATTAACTGAATATAAGAAAAACATATTTGTAGCATGTGTGCACCCAGCTCTAACACATAAATACAAGGTTTTTATTTTTGTAAAAAAAATAAATAAATAAAAATTCTTTGACATTCACAAATGCGTTAAAACCACGAAAAGGCCTATTGCAACTCCACAGTATAAATCATAGAGAGGCTTACATTTGCTATCCAACACAAAGTCCACGTTGTCAAGGCTGCAAATGCAGTTCAAATAATAATCGCATATAATAGATATTTGCAAAATTGCTTTAAAGAATGTTTTTTTTTTTTTTTTTAAACTATAAAATGAGCAGCTCACACCAAGGGAGCACACATATAGAGGCACCTGGAATGATGGATTTGTTTTAAACAACTAAGGGGTTCCTCAGGCTGAGACTGTACCTCCTGGCACACTTGTAAGCAATGAAAGAGAGCTTTACTCTCTGTAGTTAAAGCGGAGTTCCACCCAAAAATTCAACTTCCGCTTTAAGTGCTGGTGAGCCCCTGACATGCCACATTTGGCATGTCATTTTTTTTTGGGGGGGGGTACCCAGTTTTTACAGGCACCCAGCTCCCACTTCTTCCCCTGGTGCCAGAAAGGATCACCCCCCCTGCAATCTTCTGGGACATGTCACAGGTCCCAGAAGATTGCCCAGGCATTCACAGCGCGGTGCAAGCCTGGCTGTGAAGCCACAGCCGGGCATCCACAGTTAGAATGCCGGTGCTGCGGAGAGGAGGGGGAGAGGACAGTGGCTTTGTGTGCCTGCAACGCTGGACCGTGGGACAGGTGAGTATCTGATTATTAAATGTCAGCAGCTACACTTTTTAAATGGGTGGAACTCCGCTTTAAGAGTGCTGGTTTAACTGACAGGATATGATTCGAATAGGTTTATGTTTAGGACTCCACTGGCACTCTTAGATGTTCAAAGGTGGTAGCAGGTCATCAAACCACCCTCCACTTCTGCCCCGGAATACGTCTGTTTATGACAAAACGTGTAGGGCGGCGCCTCTCCGTGACATCATTGTGTAGAGGAAGTGAACTGGAAGTTGATGCCAATATTGCTGGCTTGATGAATACACTTTTATGCACATACCCGTTTATGCTTGTAAGTGCATTTTTTTTTTGCTCAATAAAAAGGTGTTTTATGCTTTTTACACTATGAGAACCTAAATTGTAAGCTCTGACGAGCAGGGTCCTCTGATTCCTCCTGTATTGATTTGTATTATATTGTAACTGTACTGTCTGACCTCATGTTGTAAATTGCTGAGCAAACTGTTGGCGCTATATAAATCCTGTATAATAATAATGAGAAGTGTTTATCTGTTTGCTTTACATGAATATACTTACCCGTGTTGAGCTCATCAAATTCCTGAGGAGCGATGCTGGTGAACAGTATTGGGATTGGTGTGGAGAGTTGCCATTGAGGTTGAGCATTCTGGGCACACAGTTTTTTGACCACTCTGAATCTGGCTCTTTGCATCTCGTAAGCCCGCATCTTGGCTTTACAGTGGTGACAGGCAACACCGGTGTTGGCGGAGGAAGACAGAGGTTTTGGAGTGTTTCCCTTTTTCCTTTGAAGTGGATTAACACTTTTAATTCATTCACTGTGGACTAAGTTTTTCACTATATAATTTTTTTTGTATGTACTGTGAATTTTTCTTTGTACACTGTTTTTTTGTATATAAAACTTTGCTAATTTTATGTGATTCTATATTGGTTTATAAAATAGCACAAACACTTATTATATTGAAAGTTATTAGAGAGGAGGCGCATGCGCGGAGGCTAGCGGGACGGTAATGCCTGACTAGAGCTCCGCTCCGTGAGGGGGACAAAGACGCAAGATAGAAACAGCCCGACATTCCAAAATAACTGGAAAAGCTGTCTAAAGATTCACAGAGGTGAGGGGTACATTTTGGAAGGAGAATGGTTTATGGAGGAGCCCGCAATAAGACAAAAATGAACCCCATTAGTGGAGTACTAGCGAGGAATTCCTCACAGAAAAAGGCGCCCGTCACCTCAGATACGCTTACCTCAGTGAAGAAAGGCAAGCTTACAAAGGCACAGCATATTTTCACAGGAGACTCTGACTCAGAGGCTGAAGTTTATCAGTCACAACCATTAGGCCTCATGCCCACTGGCGTTTTTACAGCTGCGTTTTTTGCAGCTTAAAAACGCCTGTCCATGTTATTGTAAATATTTTTTTTTTTTAAAAAAAAAAAAAAAAAAAAAAAAAAAAAAAAAACGTCGGAGCTAAAAACGCGACCACGCGTTAGTGCGCGTTTTTTGCGCGTTAGGGCGCGTTAGTGCGCGTTTTTGCGCGTTTTTGGACGCTCGCGTTTTTTCCTGCCAAATTCTGACGCTGAGGAACGCACTGGCCCTGGGTTTTTTTTACAGCTTACAAACGCCTATGCTCTTTACAGCTCAAAAACGCCTAGGTGGGCATGAAGCTATAGACTAACATGGACAGGCGTTTTTAAGCTGTAAAAAACGCTCAAAAACGCGGCTGAAAAAACGCCCGTGGGCATGAGGCCTTAACAAAAGAAATTCCTACACCCCCAAATATTTTAAAACAATTTGAAAAAATGCTTCACAAAGCACTGAGGCAGACATCAGAACAAATTACCAACAACTTAACTAAAGAAATCAGAGAATTGGGACACCGCACTGCAGCACTAGAAATTAAAGCTGAGGAGATTGAAAATGCTACAATAGACCACCAATCTGAAATAGAGAATTTGAAGGAAGATAATATTACTCTTCAAAATAAGCTGGAGGATTTTGAGAACCGTGCAAGAAGGTCTAACCTGCGCTTTAGAGGATTACCAGAATCTATAATAGACTTGCAATCAACAATAACAGCACTATGCCAAGAATTAATGCCAAGCATTACCAATAGAAAGAATGGAATTGGATAGAGTGCACAGGGCTCTGATGCCCAAAAAATCTGAAGGACCACCGCGAGATGTGATAGCAAAATTTCATTATTATAAAACTAAAGAACAGATAATGAATGCTGCAAGGGAACAAAATAATTTAGTCTTTCAAGGACACAATTATCAAATATTTGCAGACTTATCTCAATTGACAATATCTAAAAGAAGGGCAATGAAACCACAAATACAGGAACTACAGCGTCACAATGTGAAATACCAATGGAGCTTTCCTTTTGCCCTACGTTTCACCTACCAAGGTACTAAAATCACATGTAGAACACCAGAAGAACTGCAACAAGCACTCCAGGACCTTAATTTGATTGAAAGACACACATCAACAGCATCACAGAGAAGATTAGCCTCAATCCCCACCAAGCACAAAGCATCCCACTCAGAGTCCAAAAATGGAAGCACCCAAGTGCACAAAAGAGGACGCTTCACACCCTCTTCCCAAGGCCAAGAAGACACAATGGACTGAAAGAAATATAATATGTGAAAGTGACAAATCCACCAAAGAATACCAGTAATAGAAACACCTTGATTACTCAAAGACCCCTGCTTCAACACATACAAGCCAAACCACAAGACTGAAGAACTTTGAAAACCTCATTGGAAACATTTTATAGAGACATTTCTCTTATCTCTACTTAAAAGTAACATTTTTTTTTTTTTTTTTTTTTTTTATTATTTCCCCCCCCACCCCCCCACTTTTTTTTTTTTTTTTTTTTTTTTAAGTATCTTCAATTATATTTCATTTATATTTACTACGCAATACAGGTCTCAATATGAATAGAAAATTCATTAGTTAAAATTTATTAGTTCTGAGTAACTACTTATTAGTTAAAGACTGAAGTGAATAGAAAAATAGTTCTTATTTAACCACTTAAGCCCCGGACCATTTGGTAGCTAGAGGACCAGAGGTGAATTCAGAATTTTGCACTGCGCTGCGCTGCTTTAACTGTAAATTGTGCGGACATGCAATGTTGTACCCAAACAAAATTTGCGTCCTTTTCTTCCCACAAATAGAGCTTTCTTTTAAATGGTATTTGATTGCCTCTGCGATTTTTATTTTTTGCGATATAAACGGAAAAAGACCGAAAATTTTGAAAAAAAATGATATTTTCTACTTTTTGTTATAAGAAAAATCGAATAAACTCAATTTTAGTCATACATTTAGGCCAAAATGTATTCAGCCACATGTCTTTAGTAAAAAAAAACGTCAATAAGTGTATATTTATCGGTTTGCGCAAAAGTTATAGCGTTTACAAACTAGGGTACATTTCCTGGAATTTACACAGCTTTAAATTTATGACTGCCTATCTCATTTCTTGAGGTGCTAAAATGGCAGGGCAGTACAAACCCCCCCCAAATGACCCCATTTTGGAAAGTAGACACCCCAAGGAAATTGCTGAGAGGCATGTTGAGCCCATTGAATATTTTTTTTTTGTCCCAAGTGATTGAATAATGACAAAAAAATAAAATAAAAAAAAAAATTACAAAAAGTTGTCACTAAATGATATATTGCTCACACATGCCATGGTTATATGTGGAATTGCACCCCAAAATACATTCTGCTGCTTCTCCTGAGTACGGGAATACCACATGTGTGGGACTTTTTAGGAGCCTAGCCACGTACGGGACCCCGGAAACCAAGCACCGCCTTCAGGATTTCTAAGGGCGCAAATTTTTGATTTCACTCCTCACTACCTATCACAGTTTCGAAGGCCATAAAATGCCAAAATAGCACAAATCCCCCCCCAAATGACCCCATTTTGGAAAGTAGACACCCCAAGCTGTTTGCTGAGAGGCATGGTGAGTATTTTACAGCTCTCATTTGTTTTTGAAAATGAAGAAAGAATTTTTTTTTTTGTTTCTTTTTTTTTTTTCAATTTTCAAAACTTTGTGACAAAAAGTGAGATCTGCAAAATACTCACAATACCTCTCAGCAAATAGCTTGGGGTGTCTACTTTCCAAAATGGGGTCATTTGGGGGGGTTTTGTGCCATCTGGGCATTCCATGGCCTCCGAAACTGTGATAGGCAGTGAGAAGTGAAATCAAAAATTTACACCCTTAGAAAGCCTGAAGGCGGTGATTGGTTTTTGGGGTCCCGTACGCGGCTAGGCTCCCAAAAAGTCTCACACATGTGGTATCCCCGTACTCAGGAGAAGCAACAGAATGTATTTTGGGGTGTAATTCCACATATGCCCATGGCATGTTTGAGCAATATATCATTTAGTGACAACTTTGTGCAAAAAAAAAAAAAAAAATTGTCTTTTTTCCGCAACTTGTGTCAACATATAAAATATTCCATGGACTCGATATGCCTCTCAGTATATAGCTTGGGGTGTCTACTTTCCAAAATGGGGTCATTTGGGGGGGTTTTGAACTGTTCTGGCATTTTATACACAACATTAGGAAGCTTACATCCACTCTTCTAACCACTTGAAGACAAAGCCCTTTCTGACACTTTTTGTTTACATGAAAACATATTTTTTTTTGCAGGAAAATTATGTTGAACCCCCAAACATTATATATATTTTTAAAGCAAAGGCCCTACAGAATAAAATGGTGGGTGTTGCATTTTTTCTTTCTACACAGTATTTGCGCAGCGATTTTTCAAACGCATTTTTTGGGGAAAAAATACACTTTTTTTTATTTTAATGCACTAAAACACACTATATTGCCCAAATGTTTGATGTAATAAAAAAGATGATCTTAGGCCGAGTACATAGATACCAAACACGACATGCTTTAAAATTTCACACAAACGCGCATTGGCGGCAAACTACATACATTTTTAAAAGCCTTTAAAAGCCTTTATAGGTTACCCCGTTAGATTTACAGAGGAGGTCTACTGCTAAAATTACTGCCCTCGATCTGACCTTCGCGGTGATACCTCACATGCATGGTGCAATTGCTGTTTACATATGATGCCAGACCGACGCTTGCGTTCGCCATTGGGCAAGAGCAGGGCAGGACAGGGGTGCTTTTTTTTTTTTTTTTTTTTTTTTTTTTTTTTATTATTAATTTTGCTTTTTTATTTTATTTTTAAATTGTTCCTTCCATGTTTTGTTTTTTTTTATCATTTTTATTGTTATCTCAGGGAATGTAAATATCCCCTATAACAGTAGTAATAGGTAGTGACAGGTACTCTTTTTTTGAAAAAACTGGGGTCTAGACCCTAGATCTTTCCTCTGCCCTCAAAGCATCTGACCACACCAAGATCGGTGTGATAAAATGCTTTCCCAATTTCCCAATGGCGCTTTTTATATCCGGGGGGGGAACATTCCCTCCCACTGCTTGTAAAAGCAGTCCAGAGGCTAATTAGCCACTAGGGTTGCTTTTTTACATTAAAGCCGGCCGCTGGCTGAAAAGAATGATACCAAGATGATACCTAAACCCGCAGGCATCAATCTGGTATAACCATTCAAAGTCCAGCAACATACCAGTACGTTGCTGGTCCTTGTTGGACATGTATTGTAATCTTTTTTTTTTCATGCAGCCAGGTGGCTGAACGAAAAAAGAGATTGATCGGTGGGTATGCCCACCATTAGAATACCGCCCTTCATCCACCCACTTCTAATGATGGGCATACATGCACCATTTATATATGCCGAAGCATGGGGGCATCCTCCCGCAAAAAAGTTATGCCGCACACACATGGTCAGACTTTTCCACGGGCAAGCCTCCGTCGGAATTTCGACCGTATATACGCGGCATTAGGAGCAAAATCGCTCCTCCACTCCTGCTGCCCCAATGCTTCGGCATATATGCTTTTTTTTTTTTAACTGTGGTGGAGAAATCACCTCCTACAGCACTGGAGTCGCAGGGATCAGGCCTGTCTCTGCGAACGCTGCAGTTATGTGTGTTGTGTTTTGTAAGTGACAGTGATCGATCGATACTGCACTTCGGTGGCCTGGGCTGGACGGAGGGGCAAAACGCAGGTGCTAGCAGGTATCTGGGCTGATCCCGCTAACACTGCGTTTTTGGGAACCCTAAACTGCTGGGGACGCTAGTATAGATCTGATCAGATCAGATATTGATCTGTTCAGATACTATACCACTAAGGGGGGTGTATGCTTCACGCGTGGGTGTTAGCGTTACTGGCACTAACCTGACGCTGCCTGGGGTGTGACGCAGACCCTCTCTGACGCTAAAACCTAATTGATATCACCCGCCGGGCGATCAGGGGGTTAAACCTTTATTGGGTTATATACGGCGGGTGCCCTGACACTATAAAAAGCAAACTAACTAACCAGCGTCACCCGTAACACTTATATGATGATTACTGGTGAAAGGGTTAACTAGGGGCAATTAGGGGGTTAAAACCTTTATTAGATAATATATGGGGGTACCTGACGCTATAAAAACCTGCGGCGAACCTAAAAAAAATTACTGGCTACCGATCTGCATCACCGACGCTAAGACATCGATCAGAAAAATGATCGCTTAGCGACAGTGGTGATAGGGGGTGAAAGGGTTACCTGGGGGCGATCAAGGGGGTTAAACCTTTATTAGATAATTTATGGGGGGTACCCGACGCTATAAAAACCTGCGGCGAACCTAAAAAAATTACTGGGTACCGATCTGCATCACCGACGCCAAGACATCGATCAGAAAAACAATTGCTTAGTGACAGTGGTGATAGGGGGTGAAAGGGTTACCTGGGGGGCGATCAAGGGGGTTAAACCTTTATTAGATAATTTATGGGGGTACCCGACGCTATAAAAACCTGCGGCGAACCTAAAAAAAAAATACTGGCTACCGATCAGCATCACCGACGCTAAGACATCGATCAGAAAAACGATCGCTTAGTGACAGTGGTGATAGGGGGTGAAAGGGTTACCTGGGGGGCGATCAAGGGGGTTAAACCTTTATTAGATAATTTATGGGGGTACCCGACGCTATAAAAACCTGCGGCGAACCTAAAAAAATTACTGGGTACCGATCTGCATCACCGACGCCAAGACAGCGATCAGAAAAAACAATTGCTTAGTGACAGTGGTGATAGGGGGTGAAAGGGTTACCTGGGGGGCGATCAAGGGGGTTAAACCTTTATTAGATAATTTATGGGGGTACCCGACGCTATAAAAACCTGCGGCGAACCTAAAAAAAAATACTGGCTACCGATCAGCATCACCGACGCTAAGACATCGATCAGAAAAACGATCGCTTAGTGACAGTGGTGATAGGGGGTGAAAGGGTTACCTGGGGGGCGATCAAGGGGGTTAAACCTTTATTAGATAATTTATGAGGGTACCCGACGCTATAAAAACCTGCGGCGAACCTAAAAAAAATTACTGGGTACCGATCTGCATCACCGACGCCAAGACAGCGATCAGAAAAATGATCGCCAAGCGACGGCGGTGCTAGGGGGTGAAAGGGTTATCTGGGGGGTGATCAAGGGGTTAAACCTTTATTAGGGGGGGTTAGGGGGCTACACTGGACCTAAAACTAAATGTAGTGACACTTTTACAGTCACAAATGTCACTGATTGCAGTGATCAGTAAATAAATGGTCACTGCAATCAGTGACACTGTGACTGGGGGCTGGGGGGTGATCTGGGGGGGCTGGGGGGTGATCTGGGGGGGCGATTTATGTGCCTATGTGTGCTAGTGTTAGTGTAGTGTTAGTGCACTGACCTGTGTGTCTTCTCTTGTACGACGCTCGGTATATGTGAGTGCCGCACAGGAGATGACATCACTTCCTCCTGCTTTCTCTATCTGTGTAAACAGTACACAGACAGAGGGGGCATTTCTATTCGCCGGGAGCGATCGCGGGGGGGTGGTCGGAATCGAACGGCCGCCCCCCCATCTCGGAACGCTCCCAGACGAATTCCGACCGCTCACTGTACAGAAGGGGGGTCCGATCGGACCCCCCAACTGTACAAAGGCAATCACGTACACTCTACGTGATTGTGCCTGTCGGTGCCATTGTGCCGACGTATATATACAGTGAGCGGTCGTTAAGTGGTTAACAAACAGATTCTCTTCATCTAGATATGCATTTACACACTAAGGTAATCTTTTAGAATCAACTTAGTTAAAGTTAATAGGTTGTATCTCCTAGGTAAACTATTAAAGGTTTTAATTTTTCTCCCCATCCGTTTGATTAAGTACTAGTTTTAGACAACTTATACAAGTATAAATAGGGCTTAGAATCATACATCACTACGATGTATATATTGTGACAGCAGGAAGGTACAGTCACCTGGTTGCATCCAGGGGGGTAGATATATTTCGCCCAGATTCAGGCTTTACGCCGACTTATACAACTAGGTGGAGAGTTGTATAAGGCTAGTGGGCTCATGGATGACTCATACCTCTAGGGAGAGTGTGGGGCGTCGTGCAGACAGAGATGAGGAGACCAGCTGAACCTTGTCAGCTCATTTAGGCCTCTATAAGAACTCCCAGCTTCATTAGATGTTAGCTCATGCCTGGAACCAGACCTGTGTGGACTGTCTAGGGAGAGTGAACCCCTGTGCGGTGAGACAAAGCCTGTGTGGCTATTTGCTTGGACATTTAAAACCAGGGACTTAGGGACTAGGACAGCACTAGGCTGATCCCAGTTGTTAGTTAGGAAACCTGTATGTTTAGTCAGAGGTCAAGTTGACCAGGATTTATTTTGTTTATGTTTCTTTTGCTTTGAGGTGTTTTGTCACTGTAAATAGAAAATAAACCGCACCTTTTTTGATTTTGAAAACCACAACCTCCGTTTGCTGGGCCTGTTTTTGTGTGGGGAGCCCATCTCGGGGGTCACACACACCCGCTGCCGAGCTAACCCCCTCACAGTTGGTGGAGAACCAGTGGCAGTTTTTTATTTTAAGCCAGCATGGAGGAGATACTGAAGCAGCTGGCTCTAGCAAATGCCAATCAACAGCAGACAAATGCAGGTTTGCAAAAGAACTTCGCAGCCCAGCAGCAAGCTCATCAACAGAGCCTTGCAGCCCAAGAGCAGAGACTACAACAACAGATGGAAGCAGTAATGCAGCAACGTCCGCAGACCAGTGAGGAAAGCCGTCCCACTAATACCGCGTCCTTTGGGGTGAGTCGTTTATTGACAAAAATGACTGGAGAGGATGATCCAGAGGTATTTTTGACCACATTTGAAAGGACCGCTGAAAGAGAAAAGTGGCCTGAGGAGCAGTGGGCTGGACTGGTGGCTCCTCTGTTAACTGGTGAATCGCAGAAAGCTTACTATGACCTAGAGCCTAACCAAGCAAAAGACTATGTGATGCTAAAAGCTGAAATATTGGCAAGGCTGGGTGTCACCCAGGCTGTCCGGGCTCAGCGTGTGCATAACTGGACTTTCCAGCTTGGAAAACCCCCCAGGTCTCAAATGTATGATCTCATTCACCTGAGCAGAAAGTGGCTACAGCCAGAGACTTTGTCCGCACCAAAGATTGTGGAACGTGTTGTAATGGATCGGTTTTTGAGAGCTCTTCCTACTGCCATCCAAAAGTGGGTAAGCCATGGAGACCCAGAGACGGCCGATGGTCTTGTGGATCGTGTGGAGAAATACTTGGCTACAGAGAACCTGACGGCCTCTTCCAGAGACACTCGGACTTTCCACCCTAAGACCAGACCATCCCCAGGGGCGGATAAGAGGATTCCAAGGGGTGAGGGTGGAGAGAGTGAGAGGGTGGGAGCTCTACCCCAAGTTTGGCGAGAACAGCCTGGGAAATCAGCGGCTCAAGAGGCCGCAAGAAGGATCGTTTGCTACCGCTGCCGGCAAGCTGGACATATTGCAGCCAATTGCCCGGTTGTGGAGGAACCCATGCAGTGTGACTTTCTGACGGGCAGACGTCAGTCGCTGTGTGCGACAGTCGCATGCACTGCCATTCGAGGAACTGAGAAACATTTATGCAAAATGTGTGTTAATGGTAGAAATGTTGTGGTATTGTTGGATTCAGGTAGCCTTGTGACCCTGATAAAGGCTGAGTTAGTTAAAACAGAGGTCTCTGGGAATAGCAAGGTAGCTGTTATTTGTGTGCATGGGGACACCCGAGAGTATCCAGTGACTACAGTGTGTTTCGAGACCCCCAAAGGTACCCTCTCTCATCCAGTGGGCTTAGTATCTCAGTTACCGCATGACGCCATTGTGGGAAGGGATTTTCCGAAGTTCTGGGAACTGTGGGATGATCCTGAGCCCCCCACTGGTGCCCCTATGTACCAGGAATGTGATAGCCAGAACTCCCCTGAGAGTGGTGAGGACTCTCCGGAATTTCCCTTATCAGTATTGGCAGGGGAGACTCAAACTGGAGAGGAGCCCACCTCCTCAGACGAAAACCTACCGTCTGTGGAGTTTTCTGATCTTGAGGTTCACAGGGAAAACTTTGCCACAGAACAGTTGAAAGACCCCGCCCTAATAAAGGCACGGGAAAACGTAGTGAAAATAGATGGCGAGTTAGTGAACCCAGATAATACCTGCACTTACCCATACTTCAGCGTAGAGAAGGACCTACTGTATCGGGTGGCAAAAAGGGCAGAAGAAACCGTTGAGCAGCTTGTGGTGCCCAAACCTTACAGGAAGTTGGTGTTGGAGTTGGCCCATGGGCACATTCTTGGAGGTCATCTGGGGACAGAGAAAACCCGAGAGAGGGTATTACAGAGATTCTATTGGCCGGGGGTGATGAAGGACATAGAAAATTATTGTTCCTCCTGCCCTGTGTGTCAGAGGTCGGCCCCGATGCCACATTTCCGTAGCCCGCTGGTCCCTCTACCCATCATTGAGGTCCCGTTTGAGAGGATCGCCATGGATTTGGTAGGTCCTATAATCAAGTCCGCTAGGGGGCACCAGTACATATTAGTTATAATGGACTATGCCACCCGTTATCCAGAAGCGATCCCTCTCCGAAATACCTCGGCCAAAACCATAGCCAAAGAGCTATCTCTTGTGTTTAGCCGGGTGGGTATTTGTAAAGAACTGCTTACGGACCAAGGTACACCCTTTATGTCCCGGGTTATGAAGGAGCTGTGTAAATTGTTCAAAGTGACGCAATTACGTACATCTGTGTATCACCCCCAAACCGATGGGCTGGTTGAAAGGTTCAACAAAACCCTAAAACAAATGTTGAAGAAAGTGGTGGATAGAGATGGAAAGGATTGGGACTGTCTACTTCCTTATCTGATGTTTGCTATTAGGGAGGTGCCCCAATCCTCTACGGGATTCTCCCCCTTTGAGTTACTGTATGGGAGACACCCAAGAGGGCTGTTGGATATTGCCAAGGAAACTTGGGAAAGTGAGAGTTCTCCCCACAGGAGTGTGATTGAGCATGTCGCCCTGATGCAAGACCGAATTGCACAGGTAATGCCCATCGTGAAGGAACATTTGGCCCAAGCGCAGTTAGCACAGCAGAGAGTGTACAACCGTGGAGCCAAGACCCGTACCTTTTCCCCGGGGGATAGGATACTGGTACTTGTCCCTACGGTTGAAAGTAAATTCCTTGCCAAATGGCAAGGCCCCTACGAGATAATGGAAAAAGTGAGCGAAGTGAATTACAAGGTCAGACAACCAGGAAGGCGAAAGCCCGAACAGATCTATCACGTTAATCTGTTGAAAGCCTGGAGGGATAGAGAGTCCCTAGTCGCAGACACTTGGTCACCAGCTCAAACTGGTTGCGTGATTCCTGAGGTTGGAATAGCAGCCACCTTGTCACAACCCCAACAACAGGAGGTTAAGGAGTTTGTGCTTCGCAACAAGGAGGTATTCTCTGAGCTGCCGGGACAAACATCTGGGGTAGAGCATGACATCATTACCCCGCCCGGTGAAAGGGTGAAGTTAAAACCCTATCGGATCCCAGAGGCCCGACGGGAGGCAATACGGGAGGAAGTACAGAAAATGCTGAACTTAGGGGTGATAGAGGAGTCCCAAAGTGATTGGTCTAGTCCCATTGTGTTGGTGCCTAAACCGGATGGGAGCTGGCGATTTTGTAACGATTTTCGTCAGTTGAACAAAGTTACAAAATTTGACACCTACCCCATGCCACGTATAGATGAGTTGATCGACCAGCTGGGAACAGCCCGATACATGACGACTCTTGACCTCACAAAAGGGTATTGGCAAATCCCCCTGGCCAAGTCGGCCAAAGAGAAAACCGCATTTGTAACCCCAGACGGGGCGTTCCAATATAAAAGAATGCCGTTCGGGTTACAGAATGCGCCGGCCACATTCCAGCGGAAAATGGACCAGATGCTGAGGCCCCATCGGAAGTATGCTGCGGCTTACCTGGATGACATAATTGTCCATAGCACAGATTGGGCCTCACATCTGCCAAAAGTGCAAGCAGTCCTGGACTCTGTTCGGGAAGCGGGGTTTACGGCTAACCCCAAGAAGTGTACCATTGGGCAGGAGGAGGCCAAATATCTTGGGTACACCATTGGGAGGGGAGTAATAAAACCCCAACTCAACAAAGTCGAGGCCATCCAGAGTTGGCCACGTCCCAACAGCAAGAAGCAGGTACGAGCCTTTCTGGGAATCGCTGGGTATTATCGGCGATTCATTCCCCACTTTGCTTCTAAGGCTGTGCCCCTAACCAACCTGACGAAGGGGAAAGGGTCGGTCATGATTAAATGGACCCCCGAGGCTGAGGCAGCATTCCAATTCTTGAAACAAGCCTTATGTAGCCAGCCAGTGTTGTACTCACCCGACTTCTCTAAAGACTTTGTCGTACAAAGTGATGCGTCAGATGTGGGGTTAGGAGCAGTATTGTCCCAGGTCTGGAACGGGGAAGAGCACCCAGTCATTTACCTCAGCAGGAAGTTGAAGTCCCATGAGGTAAATTACGCCACCGTTGAAAAGGAGTGTTTAGCGGTGAAGTGGGCTCTAGATTCCCTTCGGTACTACCTGCTAGGTAGGCACTTTGACATGGTTACGGATCACGCTCCGTTAAAGTGGATGGCTCAAAACAAGGAAACAAATAGAAGAGTGAATAGGTGGTTCCTGGCCCTCCAGGAATTCAACTTCACAGTAAAGCATCGCCCTGGCGTTCAAATGGGGAATGTGGATGCTTTGTCTCGAGTACATGAATGCCTGATTGCTGGTGTTCCAACCCCGAGGTTAAAACAAGAGGGGGGGGGTATGTGACAGCAGGAAGGTACAGTCACCTGGTTGCATCCAGGGGGGTAGATATATTTCGCCCAGATTCAGGCTTTACGCCGACTTATACAACTAGGTGGAGAGTTGTATAAGGCTAGTGGGCTCATGGATGACTCATACCTCTAGGGAGAGTGTGGGGCGTCGTGCAGACAGAGATGAGGAGACCAGCTGAACCTTGTCAGCTCATTTAGGCCTCTATAAGAACTCCCAGCTTCATTAGATGTTAGCTCATGCCTGGAACCAGACCTGTGTGGACTGTCTAGGGAGAGTGAACCCCTGTGCGGTGAGACAAAGCCTGTGTGGCTATTTGCTTGGACATTTAAAACCAGGGACTTAGGGACTAGGACAGCACTAGGCTGATCCCAGTTGTTAGTTAGGAAACCTGTATGTTTAGTCAGAGGTCAAGTTGACCAGGATTTATTTTGTTTATGTTTCTTTTGCTTTGCGGTGTTTTGTCACTGTAAATAGAAAATAAACCGCACCTTTTTGATTTTGAAAACCACAACCTCCGTTTGCTGGGCCTGTTTTTGTGTGGGGAGCCCATCTCGGGGGTCACACACACCCGCTGCCGAGCTAACCCCCTCACAATATATACATTTTTTATTTTTTCATTTTATTCTATATTTAATTATATATAGGGCGGCACCCCATAGCACGGAAACCACATGTGCCCCACCAAGCTTTCCTCGGGCCCTCGCACTAATATGCGGGGATTCGACGAAAGCTCCTTGTCCCCTGAGGGGGGGCTTTACCCCTGTTCACGGGCAAACAATGAATGCATTAACATATTTAAAATGTTTATATGTTGTATAATCATATCTATTTCTTATTTTTCATTTAAGTCGGATCACTCGAGATCCTCTCTTTACTTTCTTTCTCTCTTATCCGTGTGGGTTGGACCCGGAGACCGTTGCAGTAAGGCTACAGGTAAGATTAGCTTGTTGTATCACTTGCCATGGCCCCATTAAATATTATCTCATTGAACGTCCAAGGTCTTAATGTGCCACAAAAACGCACTAAAGCCTTTAGGTCATTCCAATGTAAGAAAGCTCATATTGTGTGCTTGCAAGAAACACATTTTACACCAACCCTTACTCCTAAATTTTTCAGTAACTCCTACCCACAAGTATACACAGCCTCAGCCAACACAAAACAGAGAGGTACGCTTATAGCATTTCACCGCACCACTCCATTTGCGTTGCAATCTGAAATAAAAGACCCAGAAGGTCGTTATCTCATCCTAACGGGACATATCATGGACACAGCAGTAACTATTGTCTCCTACTACGCTCCTAACCTTAAACCCTTACCATTTTTATCCCATCTTTTTCAAGTTATTACCACACATAAGATAGGAACACTTTTTGTGTGTGGGGATTCAAATACTGTCCTTCTACCATTCCTCGATAGATCACCTTATACCCCAACAAATCACCAATCCAAATGGTCACTCCCTCAGCTTCTATCTAAGTACAATTTGATTGACACTTGGAGAGAATCTAACCCAACGAAAAGGAACTACTCCTATTACTCTAATCCTCATCAAACATTCAGCAGAATAGACCATATTTTCATAACAATAGGAATGGCCCCAGAGATAACATCTTCAACCATTCTCCCCATCCCATGGTCAGACCACGATGCGGTATATACTACCATAGCCTCTATTCTGCCAAAATCGCATGATCCATCATGGTACCTTCCAGATGTGCTACTCAAACACCCTTCTTACCGCACACATATAGAATGTGAGCTAATAACTTACTTGAAGCATAACACTAGCCCAGAAATCTCTTCACTCACACTTTGGGAAGCACATAAACCAGTACTCAGGGGAATTTGTCAACAACAATTAGGGATCCTGAAAAGAGAACGTAAAACACTCGCACAAAAATTAGAAAAAGAATTTAACACTGCATTTATGGCCTTTCAGAATAATCCTACCCCCACTGCAAAAACACATCTCGAGAAAACTCGCTTAGAATATGACCTCTTCCTCACAGATTCAGCAGAAAAAATGTTACGTAAAACTAATCATTCATTTTATATGAAATCTAATAAACCAGGTACACTCCTAGCGAAAGTACTAAAATCCATCAATAGATCCTATAAACCTATCAAGCTCAAATTAGCCAATAATATATACACTTGCAATCCACAAAAAATACTCCAAAAATTCAGCACATATCTAAAAACTCAATACAAGGAAACAAATCCATTCAACACCTCTGAAGCAGATTCATTTTTCTCACGAATTAACCTCCCACAAATGACGGAATCTCAAAAAACATTGCTAGAAAAAACAGTTTCAAAAGGATGAAGTCATCGCAGCCATAAAGGAATTAAAAATAAATAAAAGACCTGGGCCAGATGGTTACTCATCATTATACTACAGAACATACAGGGATATTCTTTCCCCCATGCTGGTAGAAGCTTACAATGAAATATTGAGAAACAAAACATTTAGGCAAGAATCATTGACAGCAATTATATGTATGATTCCAAAACCACACACGGATGATACACTCAGCAGTAACTACCGTCCCATTTCCATGTTAAATGTGGATATTAAAATATTGACAAAAATACTAGCAACACGTTTAAACTCAATTATAGGAACACTAGTACATCGTGATCAGGTAGGATTCATGCCCTCACGCCAAGCAGGAGATAATGTTAGAAGAGCAGTTCTCTTAGCACAAATAGCGAAAAAACGTAAAATTCCTGCCTGCTTTCTCTCTCTCGATATCAGAAGGGCCTTTGATTCAGTATCCTGGACTTACATGACCTATACATTACAAAAATGGGGTTTTGGCCCAAATTTTATGACTTGGATCAAAGCACTTTATGATAAGCCAAAAGCGTACGTAAGATATGCAGGATATAGATCGGAACCATTTGATATTGAGAGGGGTACAAGACAAGGCTGTCCACTCTCACCATTACTATTCGCTTTACTCATAGAACCACTTGCACAACTAATTAGACTAGAACCCACAATAACAGGAATAGAAGTAGGAGGTTACCAGCACAAATTATGCTTATTTGCAGATGATATCCTCCTATTTCTTTCATCCCCACAAATATCTGGTCCTAACCTAACCCTAATTCTTAATACATTTGCCACTCTTTCAGGCCTAGTTATCAATTCCAAGAAGAGTTCAATAATGAACATATCTCTATCAAGTATTGAATTATCGGCCGCCAAAAAAGGTCTCCCATATGCATGGACTGAGGGAGCAATATCATACCTAGGTATCAAACTGACAGCATCTTTCTCGGATTTATTCTCTCATAACTATTCACAGATATTGAAACATCTAACAAACTTAATGAACTCTTGGGCACACCTCCCAATATCATGGATGGGAAGAATAAATGCGGTAAAAATGACAATTACTGCCAAAAATTCTATACTTATTCAGAGTCTTGCCAATCCCGATACCAGCATATTATCTAAGGATACTACAGAAAAAAGTATCAAAGTTCATTTGGGGTTCTACCAAACCGAGAATACAACAAAGCACACTTTTCTTACCCAAACTACAAGGGGGCTTAGGCTGCCCCAACTTTGCAAGTTACTATAAGGCAGCACATGTCGCTAGCCTCAGTAAATACCATGCAAAAAAAGAAATCCCATTATGGGTATTAATAGAAGCTGTTGAGAGTGATCCAATTTCAGGTCTCGAACTTACTTTGGATCCCCCCAAAACACCGCAAAAATATACAAAATCCTATCACCAAACATTTTATCTCCCTTTGGGATAGGTCGAAAATTAAATATCAACTACAATCTTTACATAATCCGCTACTCTCATTTTACAAAAATCCTGCATTCTATCCAGCATGGGTCTACCCCAAAACTTTTAGAGAATGGACATCTAGAGACATTCTTTATATGTATAATTTTGTGTCAACATCATCGTTTATCCCATTTCCGACCCTATGTAAAACTTACGGCTTACCACAATCAGAACTATTCAGATATCTTCAAATAAAAAACTTCTTCACACCATTTTTAAATTCTTCTACTCAAACATCCCAAATGACTAAATTTGAAACAATATGTAAGAAAGACCCACACACAAAGGGTGCTATATCTGCCTTATATTCTCAATTACTGACACAAGAAGATGGGGGCATACCACAATACGCTCGAAAATGGGAAGGAGACTTACAAAGAGAATTAGAAAACTCAGAATGGAATCAAATATGGATAACAACTAAATCGGCCTCCCCTAATATATTAGCGGTTGAGGCTAATTATAAACTACTAACTAGATGGTACCTTGTGCCTGCAAGAATAGCGAAATATGTTCCAAATTATTCAGCACAATGTTTTCGGGGATGTACAGAGACAGGGACACAGTTTCATGTTTGGTGGTCGTGTCCAACAGCACAAAAATTCTGGAAAGAACTTTTTAAAATGGCATCTGAAATGCTTAATAAGACAATCCCATTTGACCCGGGAATAGCTCTACTTAACCTGAAACCAGAAAGCATAACACATATGCAATTTAAATTATTAGTACAACTTTTTACAACAGCTAAACAAACATTAGCAAAAGCATGGAAATCAACCCAATTAAATATACACGAATCAAAGACTAGAATGAATAGTGCGATGACATATGCTAAAATGACTGCGATAGATATGGACACGATCCCCAAATTTGAAAAATTGTGGCAACCCTGGATCAATTACATTAGTCCATCAACCTTTGACACCAAAGTTCTCTTACCATGGTAACTGATACAAAGGATTTAAATGAATTATCTGTGGTAGCGGCGGCGGCTCTGGGTCTAACCCCACGGACTCCTACACTACTCTACTCTCCTCTCCTCTCCTCTTCTATCTTTCTTTCACCACTATTTTTTCTTTATTATGTATATATTCGTTACATTTTCCTTCCTTTTTATAAATATTTCATCGGGTATACATAAGAACATTGTTTGAATTTATATTCCATATCTCCATCATAACTTAAATCTTCTAGGCGTTATGAATTTATTGACAATAAGAATGTTTTAAGGAAACATATACTACTTGCAAACCTCTTAAAGGAACTAAAATATTGTTACATTGCATGTTTAGTTTGTTAAG
The DNA here is from genome assembly GCA_029206835.1 of Rana muscosa. Classification (NCBI taxonomy): domain Eukaryota; kingdom Metazoa; phylum Chordata; class Amphibia; order Anura; family Ranidae; genus Rana; species Rana muscosa. The sequence goes on from CM055118.1 coordinate 170,237,655, forward strand.
CAACCTCCTTTAAAATTAACAAAAATCTAGCTTTTGGAAAATAAAGGAATTATTACGTTTGTTAAAATAAGCATAATCAAGATTGTATGTATGATACCCTCTGTATGCCTTAATAAAATATTTTGACAAGGAAAGTTATTAGAGAGGATATCCTCTTTTGTATTTGCTGCTCACTTTTTAGATGTGCACCGACCAATGAAAATTACTTTTTTGTTCCGGGACAGAGGTACAACTTAAGTACAAGCCTGTAATACCCCTTCATTGCCAAGTCGTTTTTTTGTTTTCAGTGCTGCGATTAGTTTTATTGACAAATTACTTGCAAAATTGGACCCAAATAAATGTTATATATTTTTAGACAGATAGAGCTTTATTTTGCTGGTATTTAGTAACCACTGAGTTACTGACAATTTTTCCCTAACTTTCGGTTATAAAATATGTCAAATAAAATTTCAGGACAGTACAAACTCCCCCAAAATGACCCCTTTTTGGAAAACAGACACTCCAAGGTGATCTGATTTTTTGCCACAATTTTTGAGAACAAAGAAATATGCTTGTATCGAAGGGGTCAAAACATGGTGCTTGGTAATAGTGCTAGTGCACTAGGCACAGTGCATCACTAATGTATAGGTCATATATAGGAGGAGGGAGAAGTGAAAGGATTAATGTTCAGGTCATAGACAGTGATGAGGGGGTTTGCATACAGAAGTGCAGAATAAGATAGGGCTGTGATATACTGGAAAGGAGGAGGAAAAGGTTAAAAAAGTATTTCACAACCTTGGGATTTACAGATGCGCTGATCTGGAACCGATCAGGAACCAATGAATGAATGAATGATTCATTCATTGCTTAGTTCCTCCTTCCTCCATTGCAAGAGGAAGGGGCGGGCTCTGCAATGTAAACACTACACTGTTTACATTTGTGAGAGCTGTGATTGGTCATCACAGTCATCACATGGTACAGAGCCAGTGATGCTTGCATTGCATAGAGAAGCACAGAGATCGAGATACAACATCACCGGGTGTATCAGAATAAAAGGTATGCAATGAAAGCAGAAAGGGGTTATCTAAGTTGTCATCATTCTGTTGCTAAAGGGGGTAGGGAAGAACCAGAGAATGCAAAATAGAAGCATATTAAATTTCAACTTTGAATCACACCTCTCTCAGGGTAAAACAGAAAGTGATTTAATGTTCTATGACAATAAAAAAACTTAACAATTCAAGGAGGGGTTAATACATTTTTGTAGGAACTGTATACTTAATACACTGTAAAGGACTGTTCACACCAGCCATGTGCTGTAAAATGCATGTGTTACCACAACGCATGTGAATGCACTGTATGCTCTGCAAAACAACTCCACAACACACCTGCGCTGTGGTCTTGAAAGTTTTTGACTCAATAAAATAAATATGTAAAACTTTACAAATATTTTGCCAGGTTAAACCATTCCTATGTATGTCACTCTGTTGCCCCTTTTAGATGTTTGTCAGGAAGTGTCCAATAATGACATAGTGTTTCAGATAATGAAATTTCTGCACAGTTGGTCTCAAGCCATACCAATCAATTCTAAGAATTCCTTCTAGTTGCTCACCAGCCAGTGAGAATTGGCATTCTCGCAGCAATTGCCTAGAATTGGCCAGTAAGGCCAGCCATACACGGTTCAAATCTCGACCGGTTCAGCAGGTTTCAAACCATTAATGGGCAGGCTGAATGTACCAAGTTGATCGATTGACCATCCTGCCAGATTTTCTTGCGATTATCGCAAGCAGCTGCTTTGGCCACTAGCGATAATTGCTGTATTCTCCCGGCAGGGACAGCTTCCCCCGCCGGGAGAAGACAATTACTGATTCCCCTGTCAGCACTGCCTGTGTTGATGGGGGAATTTCTTTCCTGCAGCCCATGTTTGGAGGGAAAAAATATTTGCACCATGTATGGCCTGGTATACAAAATAATTCCGCGCTGCCTTAAGGATAAGCTGCTAACACACCAAGTAGACAAATTGCAATAATGTGGAAACAAAAAAAGTGTAGCACTAATCTGAATATATAAATGAATAAATAAATATGTAAAAACTTGAGAAATAAAAGTGCTCAAATGATAATAGTGAACAGTGTGAATAAGAATGTCCTCATAAGCACACAATGAATGTCTGTATTCAGAAAAACCAAAACAGGTGCAAAAATGCAGACTATGTGTCCTTAAAAGTGACCAAAATTTGGTGTTGACAAAGATCAAAATATGGTGACGACTTCAAACCATGCAAATCTGTGCAAGTGAAGAGGTGATGAAGTGAAGGGAACCACCCCCACAGGTAAGAGGCTTACCAGAATGTTTGAACCCTAGAGAACCTACGTTCAATGGGTCAAACAGGCTTGCGTGGTGGAACCACAATGTACTTTGGGCAATCCTATGGGCTTCAAGATGCTGTGCCAGGGATGACAAAACGCCAACAGGATGGAGAGAGTCACAGAGAAGGGTGGCTTCCTAGTGGGTTATCTCATAAGAAGTGATGGTCCAGGGAATCCCAAATGGATGTGGAAGGGTTATGTCATATAATGGAAGAAAAAAACGGCCACATAGCGTAACTCTGTATTACATATCAAAAGTTTAATGAAGTCAGAAAACTTACATTTGTGATGATATTCAAACGCTTTGTATAAAATGTGGCAACAATGGAGTCCTCCGACGCGTTTCGTCCGCTAGGACATCATCTCGGGTGTCTCTCCACTGCTGCCCACTGGTCATTTATAAGAAATGATGACCCCAATTATGAGAAACGAGCCCAGGAGTATTACCAGTGTAAAATAGCTTAACTTCCTGTATAGACCCAAAATGGCCGACCGCAGTGAGTTCCAAGCCGATGTCTGTGTGTATACCAAGCCTTGTTTTGGCCCCTGGATACCTGTATGTGTGTCCAAAATGGCCGACAGGTGTGCATTCCACGCCTCTGTCTGGATGTCTGTGTGTGTGCCAAGACTCGTTTTGGCTCACTGGATATCTGTATATATGTCCAAAGTGGCCGACCGGCGTGTGTTCCACGCCTCTGTCTGAATGCCTGTGTGTGAACCAAGCCTCGTTATGGCTTCCTGGATGCCTGTGTGTGTGTCAAGCCTCGTTTTGGACCCGGGCATCACATGACACACTGTTTGCATGCTCCCGGACCACCTGAGTGCATTTGAAATGGCGGTGACATGTAGAATGACGACGACCACCCTAAATATACAATAAAAGACGCGCCACTCACAAAAGTGACGACTCGCCCATCGGGAAGATAGGGGGTGTAAAAAGGATGGATCGAAATAGGGTCAAAAATACATTGCCATTGTTAACAACTTGGCGCCCAGGCCATCGTCAAAAGACGTCCGCAAAGCGGCTCTCAATTGCTGAGAGGACGTCCATGGACGTACTCCTATTTACTTCCGTGATGCGCGCCGCCACGGACGCGCATCGGGGAAAAGCTGTGCCCGCCGTGTCAGGCGGGTGCCGATGCGCGTGCCTGGCGGCCGCGATGTCCGCCAGGTACCCGCGATCGGCTGTCACAGAGCCAGGGACGTGGATCTCTGTGTGTAAACACAGAGATCCACGTCCTGCTAGGGAGAGGAGACTGATGGTGTGTCCCTTGTACATAGGGACAACCATCGGTCACCTCCCCCAGTCAGTCCCCACCCCTCACAGTAATAATCACTCCCAGGGAACATATTTAACCCCTTCCCGCCCCCTAGTGGTTAACCCCTTCACTGCCAGTCACATCTATTCAGTAATCAGTGCATATTTATAGCACTGTTCGCTGTATAAATGTGAATGGTCATAAAAAAGTGTCAAAAGTGTCCGATGTGTCCGCCATAATATCGCAGTCACAATAAAAATCGCAGAGCGCCGCCATTACTAGTAAAAAAAAAAAATTATAAAAAAAAAAATCATAATTCTATTCCCTATTTTGTAGGCGCTATAACTTTTGCGCAAACCAATGACCATACGCTTCTGCGATTTTTTTTTTTTTTTACCTAAAATATGTAGAAGAATACGTATCGGCCTAAACTGAGAAAAAAAATATTTTTAAAAAAAAAAATTGGGATATTTATTATAGCAAAAATTAAAAAATATTGTGTTTTTTTCAAAATTGTCGCTCTATTTCTGTTTATAGCGCAAAAAATAAAAACCGCAGAAATGATCAAATACCACCAAAAGAAAGCTCTATCTGTGGGAAAAAAAGGACGTCAATTTTGTTTGGGAGCCACGTCGCACGACCGCGCAATTCTCAGTTAAAGCGTGACAGTGCTGAAACCTGAAATTTCGCCTGGGCAGGAAGGGGGTTATGTGCCCAGTTGTCAAGTGGTTAAGATGGACAACAAAGGAACATAAATCTCCATATGTTAGGGGGGAAAAATGTCCAACCAGGCAAATATGTGCATAACTAATCATATATATATGAAAAAGGACATGTGTACATATTATAGAAATATATATCATATACATGAAAATTAAAACTAAAAACCTAAGACTTAATATAAATGAGAATACCCTTAACTAAAAATGTTAAGGGCATTCTCATTTATATTAAGTCTTAAAACTAAAAACCTAATTTTCATGTATATGATATATATTTCTATAATATGTACAAATGTCCTTTTTCATATATATATACAGTGCCTTGCGAAAGTATTCGGCCCCCTTGAACTTTTCATAATTTTGCCACATTTCGGGCTTCAAACATAAAGATATAAAATTTTAATTTTTTGTGAAGAATCACCAACAAGTGGGACACAATTGTGAAGTGGAACAAAATCTATTGGATATTTTAAACTTTTTTAGCAAATAAAAAACTGAAAAGTGGTGCGTGCAAAATTATTCGGCCCCTTTACTTTCAGTGCAGCAAACTCACTCCAGAAGTTCAGCGAGGATCTCTTAACCACTTAAGCCCCGGACCATTTCGGGCCATTAGGACCAGGCCTGTTTTTGGGATTCGGCACTGCGCTGCTTTAACTGTAAATTGTGCGGACATGCAATGTTGTACCCAAATGAAATTTGCGTCCTTTTCTTCCCACAAATAAAGCTTTCTTTTAATGGTATTTGATTGCCTCTGCGATTTTTATTTTTTGCGATATAAACAGAAAAAGACCGAAAATTTTGAAAAAAAATGATATTTTCTACTTTTTGTTATAAGAAAAATCGAATAAACTCAATTTTAGTCATACATTTAGGCCAAAATGTATTCAGCCACATGTCTTTAGTAAAAAAAATGTCAATAAGCGTATATTTATTGGTTTGCGCAAAAGTTATAGCGTTTACAAACTAGGGTACATTTTCTGAAATTTACACAGCTTTAAATTTATGACTGCCTATCTCATTTCTTGAGGTGCTAAAATGGCAGGGCAGTACAAAACCCCCCCAAATGACCCCATTTTGGAAAGTAGACACCCCAAGGAAATTGCTGAGAGGCATGTTGAGCCCATTGAATATTTTTTTTTTTGTCCCAAGTGATTGAATAATGACAAAAAAAAAAAAAAAATTACAAAAAGTTGTCACTAAATGATATATTGCTCACACATGCCATGGGCATATGTGGAATTGCACCCCAAAATACATTCTGCTGCTTCTCCTGAGTACGGGGATACCACATGTGTGGGACTTTTTAGGAGCCTAGCCACGTACGGGACCCCCGAAACCAAGCACCGCCTTCAGGATTTCTAAGGGCGCAAATTTTTGATTTCACTCCTCACTACCTATCACAGTTTCGAAGGCTATAAAATGCCAAAATAGCACAAAACCCCCCCAAATGACCCCATTTTGGAAAGTAGACACCCCAAGCTATTTACTGAGAGGCATGTTCAGTCCATGGAATATTTTATATTTTGCCACAAGTTGCGGGAATATGACAAACTTTTTTTTTTTTTGCACAAAGTTGTCACTAAATGATATATTGCTCACACATGCCATGGGCATATGTGAAATTACACCCCAAAATACATTCTGCTGCTTCTCCTGAGTACGGGGATACCACATGTGTGGGACTTTTTGGGAGCCTAGCCGCGTACAGGGCCCCAAAAACCAAGCACTGCGAACGCTGCAGTTATGTGTGTTGTGTTTGGTAAGTGACAGTGATCGATCGATACTGCACTTGGGTGGGCTGGGCTGGGCTGGGCGGAGGGGCTAAACGCAGGCGCTAGCAGGTATCTGGGCTGATCCCGCTAACACTGCGTTTTTGGGAACCCTAAACCGCTGGGGATGCTAGTATAGATCTGATCAGATCTGATCAGATACTATACCACTAAGGGGGGTGTATGCTTTGCGCGTGGGTGTTAGCGTTACTGTCACTAACCTAACACTGCCTGGGGCGACGCAGACCCTCTCTGGCGCTAAAACCTAATTGATCTCACCCGCCGGGCGATCAGGGGGGTTAAACCTTTATTGGGTTATATACGGCGGGTGCCCTGATGCTGGTTGATTAGTTTGCTTTTTATAGCGTCACCCGTAACCTTTATATGGTGATCACTGGTGAAAGGGTTAACTAGGGGCAATCAGGGGGTTAAAACCTTTATTAGGTTAAATATGGGGGTACCTGACACTATATAAAAACCTGACGGGTAACCTAAATAACTAAATAACTTACTGGCTAACCAGTGACACCAGTGACGCTTATACGGCGATCACTGGTGAAAGGGTTAACTCTAGGGGCAATCAGGGGGTTAAAATAATATATGGGGGTACCTGACACTAATAAAAACCTGCGGCGAACCTAAAAAAAAATAACTGCCTATCTAAAACACCAGCGACACGAATACAGCGATCGGAAAAACAATCGCTTAGTGACGCTGAAGTTAGGGGGTGAAAGGGTTACCTGGGGGGTGATCAAGGGGTTAAACCTTTATTAGGGGGGGTTAGGGGGCTACCCTGGACCTAAAGGGGCCTAATCCTAACTGCCCTGCAACTTTTTACAATCACAGATGACACTAAATGCAGTGATCAGTAAAATAAATGATCACTGCAATCAGTGACACTGTGATTGGGGGCTTTGGGGTGACCTGGGGGGTGATCTGGGGGTGACTGGGGGGTGATTTGTGTGCCTATGTGTACCTACGTGTCAGTGGACTGTTGGTGCACTAACCTGCTTCTTCTCTGCTCGGCGCCGGGAACGAAAAGACCGCGGCGAGGGAGATGACATCACTTCCTCCAGCCTTGTTTACATCACATGGCGGAGGAAGCATTTTCATTGGCCGGGAGCGATCGTGAGGGGGGGGGCGGAATCGAGCGGCCGCCCCCTCATGCCTGATCGCTCCCGAACACTTAACGGCCGCTCACTGCAGTGAAGGGGGGTCCGGATGGACCCCCCAACTGCACAAAGGCGATCACGTAGATCTACGTGATTCTGCCTGTCCGTGCCATTCTGCCGACGTAAATCGGCGGTGGGCGGTCGTTAAGTGGTTAATGATCCAATGTTGTCCTAAATGACTGATGGTGATAAATAGAATCCACCTGTGTGTAATCAAGTCTCTGTATAAATGCACCTGCTCTGTGATAGTCTCAGGGTTCTGTTGAAAGCGCAGAGAGCATCATGAAGACCAAGGAACACACCAGGCAGGTCCGTAGTACTGTTGTGGAGAAGTTTAAAGCCGGATTTGGATACAAAAAGATTTCCCAAGCTTTAAACATCCCAAGGAGCACTGTGCAAGCGATCATTTTGAAATGGAAGGAGTATCAGACCACTGCAAATCTACCAAGACCTGGCTGTCCCTCTAAACTTTCAGCTCAGACAAGGAGAAGACTGATCAGAGATGCAGCCAAGAGGCCCATGATCACTCTGGATGAACTGCAGAGAACTACAGCTGAGGTGGGAGAGTCTGTCCACAGGACAACAATCAGTCGTACACTGCACAAATCTGGCCTTTATGGAAGAGTGGCAAGAAGAAAGCCATTTCTCAAAGATATCCATAAAAAGTCTCGTCTAAAGTTTGCCACAAGCCACCTGGGAGACACACCAAACATGTGGCAGAAGGTGCTCTGGTCCGATGAAACCAAAATCGAACTTTTTGGCCACAATGCAAAACGATATGTTTGGCGTAAAAGCAACACAGCTCATCACCCTCAACACACCATCCCCACTGTCAAACATGGTGGTGGCAGCATCATGGTTTGGGCCTGCTTTTCTTCAGCAGGGACAGGAAAGATGGTTAAAATTGAGGGGAAGATGGATGCAGCTAAATACAGGACCATTCTGGATGAAAACCTGTTGGCGTCTGCAAAAGACCTGAGACTGGGACAGAGATTTATCTTCCAACAAGACAATGATCCCAAACATACAGCAAAATCTACAAAGGAATGGTTCACAAATAAACATATCCAGGTGTTAGAATGGCCAAGTCAAAGTCCAGACCTGAATCCAATCGAGAATCTGTGGAAAGAGCTGAAAACTGCTGTTCACAAACGCTCTCCATCCAACCTCACTGAGCTCGAGCTGTTTTGCCAGGAAGAATGGGCAAGAATTTCAGTCTCTCGATGTGCAAAACTGATAGAGACATACCCCAAGCGACTTGCAGCTGTAATCGCAGCAAAAGGTGGCTCTACAAAGTATTAACGCAAGGGGGCCGAATAATTTTGCACGCCCCACTTTTCATTTTTTTCTTAGTTAAAAAAGTTTCAAAAAAACAATAGATTTCGTTCCACTTCACAATTGTGTCCCACTTGTTGGTGATTCTTCACAAAAAATAAAAATTTAATATCTTTATGTTTAAAGCCTGAAATGTGGCAAAAGGATGAAAAGTTCAAGGGGGCCGAATACTTTCGCAAGGCACTGTATATATATAATATTAGTTATGCACATATGTAAACAATATTGTGAATGATCCACTTATGGGACTCCGCCCTACGGATATTTTCATGTGTTTGCATCCACATTTGTGAGATTTCCTACCTATGAGTGTGGTTGAATTTGCTTGCCATAGATATTTGTACATAGACCTATTTCTTATAATATTTTACACCTTTTTTATTTCTTTATATATTTATAATATTTGTGAGCTATTTTTATCCATCATTTTTTAACCTATATTTTAACCAGATTATTTACATGTATATACATTTGCCTGGTTGGACATTTTCCCCCCAACATATGGAGATTTATGTTCCTTTGTTGTCCATCTTAACAATGGCAATGTATTTTTGACCCCATTTCGATCCATCCTTTTTACACCCCCCATCTTCCCGATGGGCGAGTCGTCACTTTTGTTAGTGGCGCGTCTTTTATTGTATATTTTGGGTGGTCATCATCATTCTACATGTCACCGACATTTAAAATGCACTCGGTGGTCCGGAAGCGAGGCTTGGGATACACTAACATATCATGTGTCTGTTTGCAGCCAGAACGAGGCTTGGAAACATCACAAGCACCTAAACCGAGTTCTGGCATACAAACAGTGTGTCATGTGATGCCTGGGTCCAAAACGAGGCTTGACACACACACACACACACAGGCATCCAGGAAGCCAAAAGGAGGCTTGGTACACACACAGGCATCCGGACAGAGGCATGGAACACACACCGGTTGGCCATTTTGGACATATATACAGATATCCAGGGAGCCCGGGTCCAAAACGAGGCTTGACACACATACAAGCATCCAGGAAGCCAAAACGAGGCTTGGCACACACACAGGCATCCAGACAGAGGTGTGGAATGCAAGCCTGTTGGCCATTTTGGACACACATACAGGTATCCAGGGGCCAAAACGAGTCTTGGTATACACACAGACATCCAGACAGAGGCTTTTAACTCACTCCGGTTGGCCATTTTGGGTCTATACAGGAAGTTAAGCTATTTTACACTGGCAATGCTCCTGGGCTGGTTTCTCATAATTGGGGTCATCTTTTCTTATAAATAACCGGTGGGCAGCAGTGGAGAGATACCCCAGATGATGTCCTAGCGGACAAAATGCATCGGGAGGACTCCATTGTTGCCACATTTTATACAAAGCGCTTGAATATCATCACAAATGTAAGTGTTCTGACTGCATTAAACTTTTGATATGCAATACAGAGTTACGCTATGTGGCCGTTTTTTTCTTCCATTATATGACATAACCCTTCCACATCCATTTGGGATTCCCTGGACCATCACTTCTTATGAGATAACCCACTAGGAAGCCACCCTTCTCTGTGACTCTCTCCATCCTGTTGGCGTTTTGTCATCCCTGGTACAGCATCTTGAAGCCCATAGGATTGTCCAAAGTACATCGTGGTTCCACCACGCAAGCCTGTTTGACCCATTGAACGTAGGTTCTCTAGGGTTCAAACATTCTGGTAAGTCTCTTACCTTTCACTTCATCACCTCTTCACTTGCACAGATTTGCATGGTTTGAAGTTGTCACCATATTTTGAACTTTGTCAACACCAAATTTTGGTCACTTTAAAGGACAGATAGTCTTTGCATTTTTGCACCTGTTGTTTTGGTTTTCCTGCATATAGACATTCATTGTGTGCTTATGAGGACATTCTTATTCACACTGTTCACTATTATCATTTGAGCACTTTTATTTATCAAGTTTTTACGTATTTATTCAAGTTTTTACATATTTATTTATTCATTTATATATTCAGATTAGGGCTACACTTTTTTTGTTTCCACCATGTATGGCCTGCCTTAGTTAAAACTGGCAGAAGATGAAGAGGGTTTTAGTTTAGTTGAATCCACGTCATCGAAAACAATACTGGTCTTTTCTTGCGAGATTACATCCATGTAGGATTAACACTGTTCAAGATTGTTCTTAAATTTACAGTACCTGCGCCAAGTAGTATAAAAACATAATTATTCCTAGAAATCCCCTTCTCGCCACAGCTGGAACAAATCCAAAAGTGCATGCAGCAAAACACAGAGATCAAATTATAGTTTAGCAATAATGGATGCACCCCAGACACAAAAATCTTACATTTATAGTTGATCTTTTAGTACATTTACAAGCCAGCAGACTTGGCAGACTCTGGCAGCATCGCTAGGTAAAAAAAAAGGAGAAAAGGCTTAAAAAGAAAAAAGAAGCTAGCATACCGTTACGGGGAACATCCATGATGATAATAAAATAATCAGTGTTTCTGAAGACGACTTTACAGACTCAGGAGGTGACCCTTTCTTTCAGAACTTGGGCTTCAAACAGCCGTGTCGTTTAAGCCAGCCCCTGTGCAGCAGAATGGTAAACCAGTCCTTCAGACAAAAGATCTGGACAAACCTCCACCCACAGCGCATAGAATTTTCACCAAATTCTTAACAAGTCACAGTATCACATGCACCTGGGACAAACTGGAGAAATGGCTTGCTCTGTGACTTGATCCTGCGAAGCCAACAAGGAAAAGGTTTAGGGTAGAAAAGGCAGAGCTTTGGCTGTCAATAGTCCACCGAGCCACCATAGCATCCACTGCTATTGCTAGATAATCCCTGTACCTGGGAGACAAAGCTCTTCAGTTTGCTGTTGACCTGAAGGCCAAGAGGTTTTCATCTGGCAACCCCCACCTAGAATACTTCCGTTTGCAGGAATTACTTCTCCCGGGTCCAGAAAATGCCAGCTGAGGAGGTCTACCTGCCAATTGTCCACTCCAGGGATGTAAACAGCAGACAAGGCTGCAACGTGAAGTTCTGCCCAGGTCACCTCTCGGTGAGACTTCTGGTTTATCCCTGATGGATTATGGATGCCACTGAATCTGGACCAGTGACCCCCCCTCTCCTGCAGTTTGGTACAATCAGGCAGAGGCAGCCAAATAGCCCCACTGTTTATCACCCCTTGCACCAACAGGGTTCCCAGGACATCTCCACAGCCCAACAGACTGGCATCCATTATGATGATCTTTCTAAAGACAGAAAGGAAGGAAGAACTTCCCCCAATTCCCAGCTGGATTCTTGGGCCACCAAGCCAGGGACAACCTGATCCTCTGCGCCAAGCAAACTGGTCTGTCCACAGAATGGACCAACATGTCCCATGACAGCAGAAAATTGCATTATAGAGGTCCGGCGTGAAACTGGACAAATGGAATGATCTTGAAGACCCCGGACCCAGTCAACTCCTGGACTGAATAACATAAATCTAGTACAGGGAGTCCCCAAGTTACGAACACCCGAGTTATGAACGACTCCTACTTATGAACGGCCTCAAATGCCGGCCACTTGTGCTCCACGCTGGTCCTGGATACCTTTCGAGCACCTCCGGCAGTGGCGGCCTATCCATAGGGGGCGCCCGGGCGCCGCCCCCCCCCCCCCCTCCTGTGGTCACCAAAAAAAAAAAAAAAAAAACGGGCCCTTTAAGAGTTTTTTTTTTTTTTTAAATGTACTTTTTTTTCACTGTCACAGTGGCGGCGCGACCATAGTGCGGTCGTCACTCACCACAACAATACATAGGTTCATGCATTGCATGAACCTATGTATTGCTGCCGCCCACTATTCAGATGGCCGGCCCCTTGAGCGCCGACCATCTGAATTACAGCGGCTGGTTGGTCTTTAGAAGTGCCTATCAGAGCCAGCGGCTCTGATAGGCTTCCCGACTACAGCCTGAGGGCTGTAATCGGCTTCTAAATACCTAATGAGAGGACGCACGGGGGGTGCGTTCCCTGGCCAATCAGGTTCACCATGTCTGGTTACCGGTAACCTGATTGGCTGAAGCGACATCGAGGGCGGGAGAAGACATCGAGGACGGAAGAAGGACGGCGCTGACCCGAGGAAGGTAAGTGCAGGGCTGGGGGGGACAAACTGGCTGCTTTTGGGGGACAAACTGGCTGCTTTTGGGGGACAAACTGGCTGCTTTTGGGGGACAAACTGGCTGCATATTGGGGCGGACAAACTGGCTGCATATTGGGGCGGACAAACTGGCTGCATATTGGGGCGGACAAACTGGCTGCATATTGGGGCGGACAAACTGGCTGCATATTGGGGCGGACAAACTGGCTGCATATTGGGGCGGACAAACTGGCTGCATATTGGGGGGGGACAAACTGGCTGTATATTGGGGGGGGACAAACTGGCTGTATATTGGGGGGGGACAAACTGGCTGTATATTGGGGGGGGACAAACTGGCTGTATATTGGGGGGGGACAAACTGGCTGTATATTGGGGGGACAAACTGGCTGTATATTGGGGGGACAAACTGGCTGTATATTGGGGGGACAAACTGGCTGTATATTGGGGAGACAAACTGGCTGTATATTGGGGGGGACAAACTGGCTGTATATGGGACAAACTGGCTGTATATGGGACAAACTGGCTGTATATTGGGGGGACAAACTGGCTGTATATTGGGGGGACAAACTGGCTGTATATTGGGGGGACAAACTGGCTGTATATTGGGGGGACAAACTGGCTGTATATGGGGGACAAACTGGCTGTATATTGGGGGGGACAAACTGGCTGTATATTGGGGGGGACAAACTGGCTGTATATTGGGGGGGACAAACTGGCTGTATACTGGGGGGGACAAACTGGCTGTATATTGGGGGGGACAAACTGGCTGTATATTGGGGGGGACAAACTGGCTGTATATTGGGGGGGACAAACTGGCTGTATTATGGGGGACAAACTGGCTGTATTATGGGGGACAAACTGGCTGTATTATGGGGGACAAACTGGCTGTATATGGGGGACAAACTGGCTGTATATGGGGGACAAACTGGCTGTATTTTGGGGGACAAACTGGCTGTATTTTGGGGGACAAACTGGCTGTATTTTTGGGGGACAAACTGGCTGTATTTATGGGGGACAAACTGGCTGTATTTTGGGGGGAAACTGGCTGTATTTTGGGGGGAAACTGGCTGTATTTTGGGGGGAAACTGGCTGTTTTTTGGGGGACAAACTGGCTGCATTGGGGGACAAACTGGCTGCATTGGGGGACAAACTGGCTGCATTGGGGGACAAACTGACTGCATTGGGGGACAAACTGGTGGCGTTTGGGCACAGTGGCTGCGTTTAATGGGCACAGTGGCGGCAATTGATGTTTTTTTTGTTTTTTTCAGTTTGTTTGCGTCCCCCCAAAAATTTTGAGCACCAGCCGCCACTGACCTCCGGACACATCCCACACTGCCGTACTACGCCCCAGATAACATAACAAGCGCCCGGAACATCCTACATCCACGCACAGGCGGCAGTTACACTTACGAACACTTACGAATGCAGTGTTCTGACCGGAAGTTGCAATTCCAAATGCAGTGTTACGACTTACGAACAACTTCGACTTACGAACAAACCTACAGTCCTTATTGTGTTCGTAACTTGGGGACTCCCTGTATTACAGAGTTTGAACTTCCTCCAGGGTGAGAAATAATCTGGTCTGAGCTGTAAGGTCTTTGAATGGACCCAAATACTCCAAACAATTAATTGGTTTCAGTTTTGATTTTCGAAGGCTCAGGATGCATCCTAAACATTGTAATGTCTGGACAGTCAAGGCTACACTGGCCAACAGTGTGTTGGCCTGTTCCTTCAACAGCAGGTTGTCTAAGCATCCCTCAAAGAAGATGCCAAGAGAACACAGCACAGCTAGTACTGGGGGAAGCAGCTTGGTGAACACCCAAGGTGCAAATGATGAATGGCAGGCCACAAACTGAAAGTGCAGCAAAATCAAGTTAGTCTTTAACACAACAGAGCTGGAGAAAATATATCCATCCTCCTATAACACTAGAAAAAAAAAGTCTGTTAGTAATGAATGGGGGTTGGGTTATCCTGGGCTGGTCTACAGTTTTTTGTTTACCAGTAGTGATGGGCTTGGGTGGGTTCCAATTGAACCCACCAGGAAGCCGTCACTGCACACCGCCAATAATAGGCAGTGAGGCATTTCCCGACTGGCAGCTGCTGCACATACACATTCTGCCTGTGTTTGTGCAGTGCCATCTTCCTGGCAAATTCGATCCGAATGCGCTCAAGCTCATTATTACCAGTGTCTGATATTCCTGTAGTCGGCAGTATAGTCCAAAAGTGAATAATTTCCTGTATCCCTCAATGAATGGGAAAGAAACTACATTATTTTTTTTTACGTTTTGACTTAGGCAGCACACACATTCACCATTTTTTTTTTCATTCAACCAGCAGGTTGAACGAAAAAAAAAAAAAAAGATCCAATTCTTCCATCCACACATTCAATGTGGATGGGGCAATCCTCCCACTGTGCTATTGTGTTCTGATGGCAAGGAGACTTTCCCGCCATCAGAATACAATGATCAGTGCTGTTGGACTTTAGCCAGTGGCACTGATTGATTGGGAAAAACACGAAAGGCTGGTTGTACAAAAGGCGATCGGTAGATCGACTTCTGTACAACCAGGATGTCCCACACATGGATTGAAATTCAGCCAGCCCCTGCTAAAGCCAGACAAATTTCGAACCATGAATGGCCGGCTTTATTTTACTGGACAGTTTTAGTCCTTTATTAGCAGCCAGCCAAGAGAGTGTGTCAAACGATCAGTTCTGAGCTCAAGCAAGAGACAGATCACTGGAGCCTTACAGCCTGCCAATGAACTAACACTTCTGCTCTGACAAAGAATGAATACAAGTGAGTACCAGCACATAAATCAATCCCTGAGAGGCAAGGCTTTACTTTATAATAACTTAGGAAAACCAGTACTTACCCTTCAGTGATTTCAAATGCTGAACAGCCGTCCGTAGGACAGTCAGCTTGTCAAGCTTGCGGGGTAAGGGGTCACACTGCGGGATCATGGCAGACAACTCCTCGATCAAGGTGTTCATTTTATCCCGCCGTCGCTTCTCAGTTTGGCTGTGAGCCTCTCTGCAAGGAAGCCAAATTTTGTAAATGCACAAAATAAAAATGGTTATTTATATTTATTGAAAAAAATTACACTGTAGATTATTGACATGGGAGCATTCAACTGCCTTAGGAGATCAAGAATTTTTTTTGCCCATTGGACCATACTTTATAAGTATGGGTTTTTTCCCTAACTTTGGCCAACTGCAGGTTTACAGTTTTGAACAAGTAGGTTTATTTATTTGTGTCTAATGATTTTATCTGGCTAACTATATAACTATGTTAATCAACCTAATCATGAACATCGGTCTTGTGCGGCCAAAAGACACGCCAAAGATCGTGTTAAGCCACACAATGACATTATCGGACAAATGATCGTCCGTTTTTTTTTTAAGCATGGTAGTCTTCATTTTGAATGCGAATAGGTTACTAAAGTACGAAAATTGTCGTATGACAGAAAAAAAAAAAATCGTAAGTAATGTATTTGTATTGTATTTTTGGACGAAAACTGTACTGATTAAAACGAAAATCATACGATCTGATATCCTACGAGAAAAAATTTCATGTTTGTCCCTTTGGAGATTATCGTACGATTGCATCGAAAGCGGACATTTTCCTCTGATCATCTCATCGTGCGTACGAGGCTTGTGTGTGTTTGCTAAAGATGGCTAAACAAGTAGTGATTTGTTTAGATCAAAAATGATCAAAAATAATCAACAAAACAGCGACAGCTGAGTCAGAATCAAATTGAGAATCTTTGGTTTGCATATTTTATTGAGTGCGATCATTTTAGCTGCATTTGAATGATCATTCGTATTATCATATCTGCACGTTTCCCCTCCGGGCATGCTGCCATCCACTACTTTGTTTTTTTTTTAAAAAAAGGCTAAATACCCTTTGTCACACCGCAGCTGTGCGCTCACGTGATCCGCCTGTGCTGTCCAGCCCCAATCTACGGAAAGAAGCTGGAGGGGCTGAGATTCTCCTGTGACGTCAGCCGGTCAGCAGAGGGGGATCTCAGCCCCTCCCGCTTCTCTCCATAGATTGGGGAAAGCCAGCACAGGGGGATCACGTGAGCGCACAGCTGCGGTTTGACAAAAGGTATTTAGCCTTTTCATTTTTTTAAAACAAACCCACTGTAGTGGATGGCAGCATGCCCGGAGGGGATACTTGTATATTAGCTGCGTTATGCAGCTTAATAGTAGCGGGAGGGGCGGCAGGAGAGCCGCTCTCATAATGACAGGGAGGGAGGGAGAGAGGGAAGAAACTGTCAGAGAGGATCAGTGGATGACGTAAACGGACCACGGTGATCAGGGCTTAGCAGCCGTGATTATCGTGGTCAGCAGAGGCAGGGGGACACAGCAACTAACACGATCAACCAGGTTTTTTTTAAGATTTTTACCTGCTCTGCAGATCATTAGGTTCATTCCCTTCTGTGGTTCTGGGAAGGGCAAATAAAAAACACAATGTTAATAAATAATTTTACAAAACCAAAAAAGTCTACCAGTCATGACAAACAGTACACGCTAATAAAACTTATACTGTAACTGGAATAAAGCCCTTATGACCAGACCATGAAAATGAGATACATGCAGCAAGGCATCCCTGATTTAGGTTTCTACACCCCACACATACTGCAATGCAGAAGCCTCGACTGCCTACAGAGAGGCCCCCAAACTGCAGTGGGGTAGAGGGGGGGGGGGAGTCGTGTCTGATATCCTATCTGGAAGACTTTTACTGTTTGAACATCATAAAGGGGATAAAGTGGGTCAGCTTCATGGCTCTAGATAACACTGTCATCTATCTCTAAGGCAGCCCATAGAGGAGTTAGGTTTTTGATTTTGTTGATTCTGACAAAAAACACTGATAAGCCCTGCTGGCTATAGCCGGTGGCGTTGATCGAGAAGGGAAAATCCAACAGGGCGATTGTACAGAAGCCGATTAGCCTGTACAACCTGCCTACATGGTTCCTGCTGAACCGGACGAATTTCAATTCATGTATGGCCAGCTTAAAATTTAGATTATTTTTTTTTTATATTTATATTTAGCATTCCTACATTAGCTTTTCATCCTTTGTTTTGTTAGATAGTTTTGGTTGCATTGCAATAAGTAAAACAAAATGCACAAAATGTTTTAAAAAATGCAATGCTTTATATTAGAAAATCGTAACCCCCCACCCCAGGGGTTTTGCACTTTTCTGCTACATTTAAAGTGGTAGTTCAGCCAAAACATAACTAACTCTAAACCTGCTCTCAGCCACATTCTAAGCCTGATCCATCTAGCCCTGTAAAGAAGAGATCGCTATACTTACCTATTCTGCAGCCGCTCCAGTCCAGTCCCACGCTGAGCTGTAGGCAGCGGCTTCAGTATGTGGGAGTGTGCAGGAGAAGCAGCTGACAATGGAAGCCCCATAGTAACTCTATTGCCGCGTACACACGCTCGGAATTTCCGACAATTTTTTTTGGATGGGAGCTTGTTGTCGGAAATTCCGACCGTGTGTAGGCCCCATCGGACATTTTCTGTCGGAATCTCCGACAACAAAAATTTGAGAGCTGGTTCTCAAATTTTCCGACAACAAAATCCGTTCTCGTAAATTCCGAGCTGTGTAGACGATTCCGACGCACAAAATTCCACGCATGCTCTGAATCAAGTACGAGACGGAAGCGCTCGGTCTGGTAAAACTAGCGTTCGTAATGGAGATAACACATTCGTCACGCTGTAACGGACTAAAAAAGCACGAAGCTGAAAAACGCGAATCGTCTCTCACCAAACTTCTACTAACACGAGATTAGCAGAAGGAGCCCAAAGGGTGGCGCACTTGGTATAGAACTTCCATTTTATTGTGCCGTCGTACGTGCTGTACGTGACCGCGTTCTTGACGTTCGCAATTTCCGACATTTGTGCGACCGTGTGTATGCAAGACAAGTTTGAGCCAACATCCTTTCGGAAATTTATCCACGGTTTTGTTGTCGGAATTTCTGATCGTGTGTACGCAGCATATGAGTGACATCACTCCCCAGGCATTTATCAGATGTTGTGGGCTTTCTCTCTGAACACAACAGCCAACGCTGAAGACCGGACTGGAACGGCTTCAGAAAAGGAAAATGTAGGGTTTTTTTCTTTACAGGGTTAGATAGATTAGGTTTAGAATGTGGCGGAGAGTAGGTTTAGCATAAGATAGGTTTTAGCTGAACTTCCATTTAAAAGGAGGGAAGAGGGGGGCATTATTGTATAACTGGACCTCGCCTGAAGTGCAAGGTCCACATTAAGCAGTAAAATACAATCATGAAAATATGGAACAGCAAAGAAAAGTGGGAAAGACACATTGAAACAAAAAAAAGGCTTCCCCATCTGGACAATACGGACTCTAATTCAATGAGTTTTATTTCTGGAGCACTTACTGACTATCAGTGTCGCTAAACCTCCTCTTGCGGGAATACTCCAACAGCGGGCTAAAGGACCTGGAGCTGACGGAGCTCGGCATAGGACCCAGAATACTGGACACTGCCAGACACTGGCTGGGTTCCATAATCAGGGTATCTGTCACAAGAAAGAGATTTATCAGCAACAAGAAAAAGTACAGGAGGCACTACAGAGAATACACCTTAACTCTAGGCAAATACAGAACACAGTCAAAATACATACATTAGGAGCATTTTTTATAATGCCTTAAGGATTTTTGATTTGTCCAGCCAGTCCTAAAATTTACACAGCCCTGCTACATGGCCAGTGACTTTTCTCTACTACAGTTAGAGCTAAATAGCTTGGTTACCTTCCTTCCTACAACCTTTAAGTGGACATTGAAGGAGCAGCAGTAGACCAACAATACAGGGGATTACAGGAAACCAATACTAAATTAAATGTAAATACTTATACTAACTGCATTTAAAATTCTTTACATTTTTTAATAAATACATAACTACATTTTCTGGGCTTGTTTTATATGGCATCACTTTAAGGCATTACTCCGCTTTGATGGAAAAGCAGAATACTGGCTTCTCTCCTGAGGATCATGTGAGCTGTTAATTCCATGACTAGCCAATCTCAGCACTGGCAAAAGCCTCCGACATTCACATGCAAGGCATGTCCCAACTGCCAATATAAGCGATTGGGAGGTGACTTGGGAAATTTAATTTGTTGACTGCGCGACTCCTGAACGTATTCATGTTTAAAACCCTTAATTTTCACATGCCAGGTTCCCTTTAAGCCCCCCACCTCTCCTCAGAGAGCAAGTTACTTGAACAGTTGCATAAGCATGGAATATTCGTTTAAGTTTATTAACCAAAAATAAATAAATAAATAAAAAAACAAGGTTTTTCATAGTTTGTTATAAAATTTTGCAAACAGGTAATTTTTCTCCTTCACTGATGTGCGCTGATGAGGCTACACTGATGGGCACCGATGAGGCAACACTGAGGGGCTCCGATACTTTGTAAAATGAACAGTGACACTGTGCTATACATAGCCTGTGCAGAGAGGAGGGGGGCGGAGACAAGACCAGTCACCCTGCACAAGGATAGAGCAGCAGTGACCGGTCTGTATTACAGGAAGTTCCTGCACAGAGGGAAAGTTTCACATTGGATTATTGCACAGATCTGGAAGAAATATACAAAACACACCAAGATTTAAGCAAGAACACACATACGTCTTGTAGTTACACAAGATTTGCTTATCCTGGCGTTGAGCTTTAATGAGAAGTGACCTGAATACATTAGCTGTGTTTACTATCCACACTGTGCTCATCGTGTTTCGTTTTTGTTTGGCACACTGATAGGTCATACAAATCATTGTGGGGAGGTGAATAATTCCAGGGAAAAGCTTCCAGATCGTACAGAACATCCCGAGGGTTTCCGAAGAGGGGGCACCTTGCTTGTTGTCGCACATCAGGACATGGCCCTGTACCGCAAAATGCTTTACAAAAAAAAAATCATTAAGAAATAATGCTTGGGCCCCAGTGAGTGACTCTGCCTAGGCAGAGAGGTGTCATTATTTTGCTGCAGGCAGGAGGAAGCATTTCCTTAGTCTCCTCGCTCTCAGTCATCAGACTATAACACTGGAACTTTGAAGCAGGTCACAAGCTAAGAGACTGCAGCAGGGGCTGATCTGTGGCAGAAATTTGTGAGCACAGAAAAAAACTGCATCAAATGCCTTTGCAAACCCAGACAGGACCTTGTAAGGCCTCTTGCACACTGCAGCTTGAAAAAGTTTAGTACAGCTTATTTTTTTACTGAACTAAATTACAGCCCATTAATTGTGTAGCACTACCCCCGTAGGAGCTGCTGGTTTAAGTTTGGGCTTGCCATTACCTTACTGTTCTGTATGCTCGTCTCAGGGGTTCTCCTTGAAGAGTTGTCCAGAAGAAAGTTTGCACCAACACAAAGTCTCTTTCAAGGGTTTTATTGGTTAAAGTTTCCAACAGAGGGGGTTGAAGGGATGGGGAGGACTCAGGTACCTTAATTGCGGATCACAGGAATCTTCCTAGGTCCAGAGAAACAACTGTCTCCACGCTGGACTCAGCAACCATCGGATAGGTCCACTCTCACCGGCCTAGCAACCGATGCGTAGCTCAATCACCTATAGTCTCTTCCACAGACTTGGTGTAACCCTTCCCTGGGTTACCTTCTGATGAAAAGAACACAGCTCCAGCCGTTCCGGCAGCACTGTGAAGTAGATTGCGATCCGGATAAATCCTCCAATTGAGTCCTCAATTGCTTGGTCCCTTCCCGCAGGCAAGGCGACACAGGATCATCCCTGGATCAGTAGGCCCCCAGTAACTCCTGGGCCTACATCTTAGTAACGGAGCCTCAGGCCAACGTGGCACAGAGGCGGAAACTGCTAGCACTTCCCTGAGGCCATGAGGGCCCTCAGGTCGGGATCGGGCGGGCGGTGCCCACCACCAACGAACGACGACCCCACAAAATGGTGTCTGTCTCTTAAGTACCCTCTCCCAGAATGCACAGTGGGTTGACCACGCCCCTGAGCCACTTCTGAGAAAGAGATACCCAATGCATTCAGCCTGTTGCCTTTCCAATCCTAACCAGTGGTGACAGCGACACCCACTGTCAGGAGGAAAATCATGCAACCAGCTGAACTGAAACAGAGTATAATTTGAAACACAATCCTTCTGAGACAAACTATTGCTCAGACAATTATAATTTTAAACACATAGCGCCCACTCATACACCTCATGCGTGCGTATGCGCACATTTGTGCTGCAATTGGCCATTAACATATTGTGAACACGAGAACGCATGAATCCGCGAACGCATATGCGCGAAAAAACGTGTAAATACATTTAAAAGCGGTTAAAAAAAATAGATGCTCAAACAGGAGTATCGTGTGCAAGAGGCCCAACAGTAGCAGTGGCAACATCACTATGCTGTACATAGGTCTGTGCAGAGAGCAAAGCTGTGGGAGGGACCCAGCAGAGCCCATCCACTACAGGAGGGGGCGGAGACAAGACCAGTCATCCTGCACAAGGAGAGAGCGGCAATGACCGGTCTTCATTACAGGAAGCTCCTGCACAGAGGGAAAGTTTCACACTGGATTACTGTAGAGGTCTGGAAGCAATACACACAGCACACCAAGATTCTAGTAATAATACACAAGACTCTTGTATTTACACAATATTCCCTTGGCTTTAATAATTATAATAAGGTCACACAGGACATCCAACGCATTTCAAAGACAAAACACTTCCCCATAATTAGGGCTTGAGTTGTCAGAACTTGAATGGACTCAGATGGTAAAATGACTAGAAAGGATCTGTTGAAAAAATAGGATTTTTATAACAGCTTACCTGTAAAATCCTTTTCTTGGAGTACACCACGGGACACAGAGCTAGTCATTACATAATGGGTTAAGGGTCACCAGCGGTGATTGGACACTGGCACAACCAATGGAAGACAGTTCCCCTCCATATAACCCCTCCCATCAGGGAAGTACCTCAGTTTTGTAGCAAAGCAGTAAGGTTCCCATAAGAAGGGGGGGACCTCTGTGTCCCGTGGTGTACTCCAAGAAAAGGATTTTACAGGTAAGCTGTTATAAAAATCCTATTTTCTTTATCGTACACCACGGGACACAGAGCTAGTCATTACATAATGGGACGTCCCAGAGCAATGCTCATATGAAGGGGGGGAGACACAGATCAAAACAGGCCGCTTGCGGACCAGAAGCCCTATACTGCTGCCTGCAGCACACTTCGCCCAAAGGCGGAATCCTCATGTCCTTTCACATCTATTTGATAGAATTTGGAAAATGTATGGACTGAAGACCAAGTTGCAGCTTTACAGATCTGAGCCATCGAAGCCTGGTGGTGCACTGCCCATGAAGCACTTATCGCCCTGGTAGAGTGCGCCTTAACAGGAAAAGGAGGAGTCCTGTTCTTTAAACCATAAGCTTGAACAATTACTTGTCTAATCCACCTGGAAATGGTGGATTTTGATACCGCTTGGCCCTTCTTGGGCCCATCTGGTAAAATAAACAAAACATCTGTTTTACGTATCTGAGCGGTTGCTTGCAGATACACCTTTACCGCTCTCACTGGATCTAGAGAGTGTAATAATTTTCCCCCGCCGTCCGCGGGTTTGGAAAAAAGGAAGGCAGAACAATGTCTTGATTCAAGTGAAAAGCCGACACCACCTTAGGTAGAAAAGCCGGATAGGGTCGTAGTACGATTTTGTCCTTGTGACAAATTAGATAAGGCTCTTTACAAGAAAGAGCTGCTAGCTCTGATACTCTCCTAGCAGAAGCTATAGCAATCAGAAAGGCCAACTTCCTACTTAATATAATTAAAGGAATATGGCGAATAGGTTCAAAAGGTTGCTTTTGCAACACTGACAATACCAAATTCAAATCCCATGGACACAAGGGAGTCCTAACTGGAGGATTTATCCTCAGTACCCCCTTAATTAATGTCCGAACTAGGGAGTGAGATGCCAATGGTCTCTGAAAGAAGACTGATAGAGCCGATATTTGCCCTTTGATGGTGCTAAGGGCTAAATTCATATCCACTCCTAACTGGCAAAAAGCAAGAATCCTACTTATTTCATACTTCTGAGGATTCCAACATCTGGATTCACACTAGGAAACGTATGCTCTCCAGACTCTCTGATAGATGAGTCTGGAGGCTGGCTTTCTAGCATTAATGAGCGTAGAAAGAGCCGGACCAGAGACCCCTCTCTTTTTAAAAATGTGGGTCTCAGCAGCCAGGCCGTCAACTTTAGCCTTTGTAAGGAAGGGTGGAATACTGGACCCTGTGACAGCAGGTCGTGTCGAAGTGGAAACTTCCAGGGCCTTCCTATCGCCATTTTTACAATCTCGGCGTACCAAGGCCTCCTGGGCCAGTTTGGGGCCACTAGGATTACTGGTATTCCCTCCTCCTTGATCCTGCGAAGCAGTCTTTGTAGAAGAGGGATCGGAGGGAATGCATAGATCAGTGAGAACTGATTCCATGGAGTTATTAGAGCGTCTGTATTATTAGAGCGTCTGTCCCGTAGGCTAGAGGATCTCTCGTTCTGGACACAAAGTTGTCCAATTTCTTGTTGAACCTGGCAGCTAGCAGGTCTACATCTGGGTTTCCCCATCTCAGACATATGGCCTGAAAGATCTCGGGGTGAAGAGACCACTCTCCTGGTAGCAGCTGCTGACGACTCAGGTAGTCTGCTTGCCAATTTTCTATCCCTGGAATGAAGATTGCAGAAAGGCAAGGTACATGCTCTTCTGCCCATGCCAGGATCCGGTTCACCTCTCTTTGGGCTGCCCGACTGCGGGTGCCTCCTTGGTGATTGATGTAAGCTACTGCAGTAGCATTGTCGGATTGAACCCGAACTGGGTAGCCCTGTAACCTGTATGTCCAGGTTTTGAGGGCTAGATATACCGCCCGGATCTCTAGCACATTGATGGGCAGGATCCCCTGAGTCTTGGCCCAGGTTCCCTGGGTAGAAGCCTCCTCGAATACTGCACCCCAGCCCGATAGGCTGGCATCCCTAGATACCACCTTCCAGGCCACTGGGAGGAAGGACTTTCCCTTCCGTAAATTCCTGGCTTCTAGCCACCAATCGAAGCTGTGGCGTACTTGTGAGGACAGGCGCATGGGTATATCCAGAGCTTGGCTCTTCCTGTTCCAGGAAGCTAAAATATTGCCTTGAAGTAGTCTCGAATGAAACTGGGCGTAAGGTACCGCCTCGAAGGAGGCTACCATCTTTCCCAATAGTCTCATGCAAAGGCGAATAGACGGCCTCTTGTTTGCTTTGACCTTGTGGATCAGGTCTTTCAGAGACTGTATCTTCGGTTCTGGCAGGTATACCCCGTTTTGGGCTGTATCTATGATCATGCCCAGGTACACTATCCTTCTTTGGGCCTGGAGAGAGGATTTTTGTAAATTTATAATCCATCCTAAATGCTCCAGGTATCCTACTGTAGTGTGTACAGCGTGACCCAATCCCTCCTTTGACTGATCTATTACTAGTAGATCGTCCAGATAGGCTGTTACCGCAATGCCCCGTGTTCTTAGGTTTGCTAACAGAGGAGCTAGCACCTTTGTGAATACTATGGGCGCGGTGGCTACACCAAACGGCAGAGCCACAAATTGAAAGTGGCGATCTTCTACCGCAAACCTTAGGAATCTTTGGTGAGCGGGGAGGATGGGTATGTGTAAATGTGCGTCCTTGATATCTATGGGCGCCATGAATTTTCCGCCCTTTAAAGTGGCGGCCACGGATCGGATCGTTTCCATTCGAAAATGGCGATCGTTCAGGAACCGATTTAGGGATTTTAGATCCAGGATGGGTCTGACATCTCCATTTGGCTTTGGAATCACAAAGAGGTTTGAGTAAAAACCTGAACCTCGCTCTTTTTGGGGTACGTCTGTAACTACCCCTTGAGCCATTAAGTGATTCAAACCTTTGAAGAAGGATTCTCTTTTTTGTGGATCCTTGGAGAGTCTTGAACTTCGGAATTGAGAAGGTGGGATCTCTCGAAATTCCAGTTTGTACCCTGAGGATATTGCGGATACTACCCAATTGTCCTGGATTTCTGACCACCAAGTCGCTCAGAACTGACAAAGCCTTCCTCCCACTCGGCCGAGCGGGGGCGCCCCTTCACTGAGAGGCTTTGGGGGCTTGCTTATTAGCTCTTGCACCCCACGGCTTCTTGTTCTTCTGAGCTTGCCCCTTGGCTTTTGTGGGTGGCTAAAACAGGCCGCCGCCACTGGTTGGAGTCAGATTTCCCGGGAGCTGGGGAGAGAGAGCGTTTAAAACAAGATCTCTTGTTTTTCTTTCTCTCAGGTAAAAAGTCGTTTTACCACTTGATATCTTCTGTATATATTTTTCTAAATCTTCCCCAAATAGGCGTTCGCCATGGAACGGGAACTTGCCAACAGCTTTTTGCATGGGGTTTCCGCTGACCAATGCTTAAGCCAAAGTACTCTGCGCATCTGTACCAGCTGGAGTGTAAGGCGTGATGCCTGTATGATAGAATCTCTAATGGCATCCACTGTGAAGCATAAGGCTTTAGGCAAATTTTCCCAATTTCTAGCCTGCTCTGAAGGCAGTTCCTTCAGCCCCTGCTTTACCTGTTGGCTGATGACCTGACACATACCGACTGCTGCTACTGCAGGTTGGGTAATTGAGCCGGCCAAAAGGAAGGAGGATTTCAACTTCCTCTCAGAAGGATCTTTTAAACCCTTGTACATTATCCACCGGACATGTCAGGTTTTTATTTACACAAGAAATAGCCGCAACTACCGCAGGCAGGCTCCATTTCTTTAAAAAAAAATTCCCCCATAGGATAAAGAATGTTAAACCTTTTTGGAGGTGAGAAACGCTTATCTGGATGTTGCCAGTTTGCGTATATTAGATCCTCTAGTAACGGATGAACCGGGAAGGAGCATGCACCTTGCAGGGATCTTAATGACCCTAGGGAGGAGACAGGTAATTCCGTTACCTCCGCAGAGGTTAACTTAAATGCACTGCTATAGCATTGTACCTGTGGCCTTAAAATCTGGCTCCTCATCCTCTGCTGATGTAGCCTCCTCCTCCTCATCCTCCTCCCTCAGGTACTTCTGAAGGGAGGTCCAATACTGGAAGAGACCTGCTTCGCTTATTGTCCCTTTTTAGAGGACTTAGCGATTAAGGTAGCAATTTTTTCTTCCAGATTATTTAGGGCAGCTGATAAAGTGTCCTCAGTGACATATACAGGCCCAGGCTTCACTGAGGAAGCCGCCATACCTGACAGAGGTAATGGCTCATCCTGAACAGGTGCATTTAGCAACACAGGAGAGAAAGGTACCGAGTCAGCACAGTTAGAGCCTCCTCTCAGGCGGTGGTGCTTTCTTATCTGTTTTTGTCCGTATTACTTCCCCTGGAAGGCTTACTGTTTAGACAAAATACAAGGTACCTAAATGCATATACTACCGTGTTCAGTTTAGCAAATACATTAAGTATGCAACTTTTAACACATAACTATGCATAACATGGATGTCTTCTAGGAAGTACCCAATCCAACCACATGGAGTCTTACGTCCCTGTATAGCTGCTGTGTTTCTCTGCCAGGAACAAGAGAACTAACGAGCTTGCTTGCTGCTGCAGTGCTTCTCACACTGACAGTCTTTTAAATTTGGCGCCGTTTCTGTGCCTGCGCGCGCCACGTGCCCGCGCACGCCTTCGCCCCCCCCCCTCCGATAAAGCGCGCTCCCGCACGCGCGCGCGGCCCTTAGCGCTATGGCGGTGGCCATAGTGAGAGAGGACTCTCATCAGCCCTTGTTCCCACTTACCTGCATCTGCAGGTGTCTGGTCGGCCACCGAAAGGAGGATCGGGGTGCCCCAGCAAGCTCAGCAGCGGAGGTGACGAGCAGTGTACTTCGCCGAAGCCGACACTGAACAGAGTGAGGTGAGTATATTCAGCTCTTTACTCCCCCCAGTGGTGGAAAAAAAGAAGACATCCATTTTTTGAAAAAGGTCCCAACCTAGTTATGGACCTTCTAATCTCACCTTATCCACGCCGCAGGTTTTTCTGCTGAAAGATTTCAGACAGATACCAAACTTCACCCTTCACGGTGGGCTATGTGTGCCAACCTTCAGGGATATGGGTTCCTATTTAAAGGATACCTCTCCCCTGGGCCTTGTACAAGACTCTTACCAGGACTTTATAGCGAAATAGCGAAAGTGCTGGATCTTAGAGCCCAGTCCTCCGAAGAGAGACATTACAGGCGACGCCTCATGGATGAGGCCCGGATCCCATCCAGATTCAGCTCATTTGTAGGCGTCTTGGATGGATCCGAAAGCATAGCTCTTTTACCCCCAGAGGGTCTCTTTGGTAGAGCTTTCCTTTAGCACCTCCTAACGCGTCCAACACCTTTCGACACTGGCGAAAAAACTGAGGTACTTCCCTGATGGGAGGGGTTATATGGAGGGGAACTGTCTTCCATTGGTTGTGCCAGTGTCCAATCACCGCTGGTGACCCTTAACCCATTATGTAATGACTAGCTCTGTGTCCCGTGGTGTACGATAAAGAAAAGGAACCTGTGAGACACATTGATTGAGTGTGCTTAAACCAAGTGTGTCAGAATAAGCTTCTATAAAAGAACCATGTGGGAGCCACGCTGTGTGTGCGACAGAGAAACAAGGTAACAGCCAATAAGATAAAGGCATGTTGTTTTCCTTAACAGGGGCTGCTTCAGCTGACTTGTTTTCCAAGGTACATGGTCCAGGGCTGTCATCTTCATGTAGTCTTCACTACCAAGTGAGTCACTGACCTGAAACTAGGATGCAGGTTTAGATTTTTCAGACTACATGCTGGCTCAACATCAGTGACTCACTAGGTAGCCAGAATAAGAATGCCAGCCCCTTTAAAATAAGCAGGAACCCTCATAATGGGCACAGCAAGTGTACAGACTCTGGAACTCAGCACAGGGATGGCGACAACCCCTCATAATGGGCACAGAAAATGTACATACCCAAGAACTCAGCACATGGATGGCAATAACCCCTCATAATGGGCACAGCAGGTGTACGGCCTGGGAACTGAGCTTAAAGATGGTGGAAGCCCCCATAATGCACACAGCAGGTGTGCAGACCCAGGAACTTAGCTAAGAGATAATGGGCACCCCTCATAATGGGCACAGCAGGAATAAAGACCAAGGGAACTTAGGTCAGGAACAGTGGGAACCCCTCATAATGGGCACAGTTGGTGCAAAGAAGCTTGAACTCAGATCAAGGATGGCAATAACCTCTCAATGGGCACAGGAGGTATACATACACAGGAACTCAGTTCAAGGATGGTGGGAGCCCCTCATATTGGGCATAGCAGGAATAACGACCAAGGAAACTTAGCTCAGGGACAATGGGAACCCCTCATATTGGGCAAAGTTGGTGCAAAGAAGCTTGAACTCAGCACAGGAATGTCAGTAACCTCTCATAATGGGCACAACAGGTGTTCAGGAACTTGGCTCGGGGATGGTGGGAACTCCTCATAATGGTCATAGCAGGTGCACAGACCCAGGAGCTCAGCACAGGGTTGGGGGGAACCATGATAAGGAGCACAGGGCGCAGGTGTACAGACCCATGAACTCAGCAGAGCCCCTTATAATGGGCACAGTAGGTGTGCAGACCTGAGAACTCAGCACAGTAATGGTGGGAATCTCTCATAATGGGCAAAGCAGGTTCACAGATCTAGAACTGCAGAGATTTCACCAATAGAGTCCCTGAAAGATAGAAGAAATCTCCACCACCCACCTGACACTGAAACATCGATTTTTGGGTGGCCTGGACCTTTAAGACCATAAAGACAGGAACTTTATCCCTGCAGATAATATGACCCGGCAGCCAGACAGTTATTACTGGGCTTTGCCAGGAGATTAGTCTTTTTCACAAATCTCGTCTGACCTGGAGGCGGCCGGCTGCTGTAAAGCATAATACACTGAAGATCACAGATCAACGAGCTGTAAATAGCTTTTTCCTCCCTTGTACTGCTAAAAAAGAATTAAGGTCTATTTATGGGGCAGGGACAACTGCTGTAACCCATAGCAACCAAAATAAGATTTATATTGTGCAGCAGAATTCGATTTCAAGAATCTGCTCCGTGATTGGTCACAATAGGTTATTGGACATTACCATCATGTGTATCAGGTTAAAGTGAAACCCCAACCAGTCTGCTAAATCCACATATAGCGCCTCAAACCCTCTCTCCCTTGGCTTTGGCTCCTCGCAGGAAGAGAGGGCACACTCAGCTACATGCCCGTACCCTCCTGTGTAAGGCGGTTGAGCGGTGTTATGAAACAGGTCTCCACAGCCAGGTTCTCCAGAGAATGGCCCTTATCTCCATGCTCAATAAAGACAAGCCTCTATTTCCCCCAATAACTCCAAGGTCCACACCAGCTGTAACTCCAACGTAGAGTTTATTTCTCTTAAAGCACAGTCTCTGATAGGAAAGGTTGGAGAGAGAACAGGGCAGCATAAGGTGTGGGAGAGGTCCAGGCACAAACGTAATCACTTCACTGCTTGGCTTCTCAAGCAGACTTAGCCCATTTGGATAGTCTCCCTAGATAGAGTACCATTCTGGCTGCTAGCCCCTAACTAAACGCACAGTCACTACACAAACTGGTGATCTTGGTCTCTGCCACAGACCTGGCGAACTTGGTCTCTGCCACAGACCTGGCGAACTTGGTCTCTGCCACAGACCTGGTGAACTTGGTCTCTGCCACAGACCTGGTGAACTTGGTTTTCAAAGCTTGGCCTCTTTGTAAGGAGAAGACATCCCTCCAGAGAGTTGCCGGGCCCCTTCCTTCACTGTGACTTCTCACCAGTCCCTCGCAACGGTCCTCCCCCGGCCTCCTCATCCAAGATGCGGGTCCCCTCGCAAGGTGGCACCCTGGGATTCCTTGATCCTTGGTGGGCCCCAGCCAAAGGTGCTGGGCCCAAGGCCTTTAGTTGCAGCCCCAGGGCTAAAGGTGCCTGGGACCGATTCACCGACCACCGCCCCTGGGCCAAAGGTGCCCAGGGCGGACAAGAACACACACTCTCTGGGAGTAGGACTCCTGACAACGAACCCCAAACAGGCAGCGTCTGCCCCCTCCATATCCTTTCCCAGCATACACAGCAGGCCTACGATGCCCACCCTATGGTTGCCGAGAGGGGACACACAAGAAACAGCACTGCATCAGTGGCTCAACCCCGGCCCACCATGGCAGCGCCACCCGCAGGCCACAGGGAACGGTACACTGATACTCTTCCTGCAGACAAAATGATTGATAATGTCCTAACAATTTAGGGGTTTGGGCACAACTACCACTCAAAACACTACCCCTAAATTGAGGACCCCACTACACACAAAACACCTAATTATCTGTCATTCTGCTAAGCTCAGCCAGTCTTACAACTGCACCACACTGCATAGCCACCGCTGTTTAAAGGCTGCTCCACTATGAAGGACCACCACTGTATGGCAAAGGTCCTTTCAAGGCCCAGTGATTCAGGAATCATGTTAATGCCTAACTCACACCCACATTGCTCCTTTCCCCTCAGTTTTTCCCATTGTGCATATAAAGTGGAAAAAGGTTACATTGCCTGGCTTTTTTTGCCCATCTGTGTCCCAGAAGAGAGATTTCCCTTTACTTCCCACTCTGTAGACACAAAAGGAATTGAGGGGAAATTTATACAGTGAGGGAAGTCCTTGGGGACAGTTGTCACCTCCCCACTGGAAGAATTCCCCTCCATTCCTGTTTTGCTGTCAACTCAAAAAAACCTTTTGTGACCGGTGTCAATGGTGACCAGCACCTGCAGATGTCCGCATACCTGAAGAGTGTCTGCATCTAATTGGACAAAAATTTTCTGACTTTTTGCCAAAAGTCATCTAACCAACATTTGTTGAACAGAGTGGTGTCGGCAGGGCCATACATTGCTCAAATTTTGGCGGAGCCAGCAGGAATCGGACAAAGTTGGAGACGTGTATGGCCAGCTTTATACACCAGCTTCAGTAAAGCCGAAGCAGAAATTCCACTGATAACACTCCCAGCCTCTCCTGTCCGACCTGAACATTTGAATTTTACCGACTTGACTCCCTTTCTTGGCTAATAATAGGCTTATTATTTCACAATCCTCTAATCCGCCGCTAATTATACAGCAGGACAATCTGGAAAATCCACATGCGGTGAAGCGACATTGATGGCGGTGACGCATTTACAAACAGCCGGGGGGGGGGGGGGGACAGAGTGTGGAGCAATGAAATTACTTAATTATAGGCCAGGAAGAAAATAGGAAAATTCTGTTACATAAAAAAAACAAGTCCAAATACAAAATCCTCCACCGCAGATTAATGGGCTCTCCCCTCCCCGTAAGGCCCACTAACCTAAATACTGATAACACTGCTTACAAATACACCGACAGATAGCCAGCTTTCCAAACCATGTCCATTTAAAGAAACTGGAGCAGGGATTAAAAGAGATGGATCCAAAGAAATGTATTGCTGTGGCTGGGCTGAGCAAGTTAGAGTCCTGCAATCAGGGTCTCCACAACGGACGCCACAACAACCGCATCAGGACCAGACACACCATAACCCTAAATGAGCAGAATTTAAAGCTGAATTCCAGGAATTCAGCTCCTTTATAAAAGATGATGGCATACTATGCATTAAGTCCAAGGCACTGCATGACATCTCCTGGACCTACCTTTATTATTTACATGTGACAGTTTTATTGCACTCCTTGAAGACTGCTATTGCTAGATTTCTGATGCTTCAGGTCTAAGTATTTTCAACATTAGAACTGGTTCAGCTGCTTGCCTGCCCCAAACCACCTCCAGCCTAATCACAGAAGCCTTTGTATTATGTGAACTCATTCACCAACTACAAAGGCTTTTCTTAAATAAACAGCAGAGGAGAGGGGCAAGCATAGCTGCTTTGTGTGCCTCTCTCTCTCCTCTCACTCCGCCCCAAGTGTTACTGTATGCTCAGGCAGAGCCATAAACCTGTCAGATATAAATAATAAAGATACGTTCAGGAGATGTCATGCACCTCCTTGGACATAACTCATAGCGTGCCTGCATGTTTTACAAAGTGACTGAATTCCTGGAATTCAGCTTTAAAAGGGAACCAAGGATTGAAGTAACACCAGAAGCTGCCAATGATGACTTGTTTCTAAAAGGTGCAGGTTATAGAGCACCACATCCCACATGTGGGATAGGACTTCAGATGGTTTTGGGGCAGTGGTTTACTAGGTGACAAAAGTATGGTAGGGATATCGGCCCTGAAACCTGCACCTGACAAAGTCAGCTCTGGCAGCTGTCATGTCCCTCAAAACATTAGCTGAGGGCTACCAATTAACTCTTCCCTTAAAAGCGGAACTAAACCCTCCCATTTTATACAGACAAGGAAGCTGCCATCTTAGTGATATTTTTTTTTTTTTGCTAAAGTAAAAACAAAAGTTATACTTACTTGCTATTGCATTGACCGGTGCCTTACCCCCTTTTGGAGCCCCCCAGGTGGCCTTCTACAGTGCTGGATCGATAGAGGACTTAAATGTTTACAGATAGGTGACAAACAGATTCTCCCATCCACCCAAGCGAGTTGGATCGAGGAATTCTTCCCATTGTGCTATTGTATTCTGACAGCGGGACTCCTCCACTGCCAGAATACACTGATCAGTGCTGCAGCCATTTGGTAACATGCACTGTTAACATGTTGAACATACTTTTTCCAACATTCCCATTCGAGAGAAGGCAATCTTTAGATCTAATTCTCTCAAGTGAGAATGGCCACAGATGGATAGAAAATTTGGCTGGTCCCTGCTGAAACTAGCCAAATTTTCGATTCATCCATGCCCAGCATTATCCTCTGTTTGATCTGCAGAAGCAAAGAACGACCCGGAAGACACTAGTACGTAGAGAAGTTTGCCTATAATTGCCTTTCTCGTTCGAGAATTTTCATACAAGTTAATATCATTTTCGCACATTCGTGGATAATCGGACAATCGGGTGTCTGATTTACTCATAGTGTGTGCTAGGCTTTAATTATAAAACAGAGCAAGGGACTCACTTGTGGCAGATGTGCAAACCTGGAATTAAAACCTGGAGATCTCACCACAGAAGTCTGAGAGATATAGGAAACTGATTGGTAAATGCCAGACGATTCTAAACTATTACACATATGAATTAAACCTTGGAAACTCAATTTCGATATACAAACTTTAACAAAAAATAATGTTTCAAAAGTTGCTTCCATTCTTTTTCTTAAATCTGCAGCTTTCATTAAAAGAATCCTAGGGGATTCTGCCATGAAGTACCTTGTAGAAGCATTTATGGGTATACAGTGACAACGCTATGGCTCTGTTTCCTAATTGTGCTCCTGAGTTGTCACTCTGTCACATGCTCCCCTGGTGGGGACCACAGACAGCCAAGCCGATACACAATGGTCATGTCATGATCAACTGTTGTCACTATCAGGAAACCAATCCAGACCAAAGGATGGTGTTGGAGCAGGTGCGTGTAGGCAGAAAGAGGATGGAGAAGATCAACAGCACTGAGATGGTGGAAAAAAACAAAAAAGGATATAAAAAGATGTTTTTTGCTATAATAAATATCCCAAAAATAATGAAATAAAACAAAAATGTCTTCATCAGTTTAGGCCAATATATATTCTTCTACGCATTTTTGTTAAAAAAAAAAAAAAATCGCAATAAGCATATATTGATTGGTTTGTGCAAAAATTATAGCGTCTAATGCCTTGTACACACGATCGGAATTTCCGATGAAACAAGTCCGATGGACTTGTTTCATCGGAAATTCCAATCGTGTGTGGGCCCCATCAGACTTTTTTCCCATCTGTGTTTAGAAATAGAACATGTTTTAAATTTTTCCGATGGAAAAAAAACAGATAGGAAATTCCCATTGTCTGTGTGGAACTCCAAAGGAGGAAAAACCCACGCATTCTCAGAATCAAGTCGACGCATGCTCGGAAGCATTGAACTTAAATTTTTCTCGGCTCGTCGGATTGTTTTACGTCACCGTGTTTTGGACGGTCGGAATTTAGTCTGACAGTGTGTATGCAAGAATTTAGTCTGACAGTGTGTATGCAAGAATTTAGTCTGACAGTGTGTATGCAAGAATTTAGTCTGACAGTGTGTATGCAAGAATTTAGTCTGACAGTGTGTATGCAAGAATTTAGTCTGACAGTGTGTATCTAATGGCATTTACTGCTTGAACGGAATTCCGATGAAAAATTCCATCGGATTTTAGACCATCGGATACTCCGATCGTGTGTACAGGGCATAGAAAATAGGGGATATGCTTATGGCATTTTTATTATTATTGTTTTTACTAGTAATGGCAGTGATCAATGATTTTTAATGGGACTTTGACATTGCGACAGACAGATCGGCCAATTTTTGGGGACCAGTGACATTTATACAGCGATCAGTGCTATAAAAATGCACCGATTACTGTATAAAATGACACTGGCAGGGAAGGGGTTAACACTAGGGAGCGATCAAGGGGTTAAATGTGTTTCCTGGGAGGTATTTCTAACTGTGGGGGGAGTGGACTGACAGGGAGTACACAGAAATCGCTGTTCCTAATCACTAGGAACAGATGATCACTCTGTACTTCCCTGTCAGAACAGGGATCTGTTTGTTTACATTGACAGCTCCCCGTTCTGGCTCTCTGTGGAGCGATCGCGGGTGGCCGGTGAACATTGCGTCTGCCGGCCAAGCGCATCAGCTCCCCCGCAGTACAGCCTGCTATAGCTGTTAAAGGGACCGACGTACAGCTATGTCGATTTGCTGGAACGAGCCAACCTGCCGCAGTATAATGACAGCGGCTAGTCGACAAGCAGCTAAGCAATAAATAAAATCTACATTAAGCAGGACTACTGACTGCACTGCTTGATGCCACAAGAGGGAGAAACTACAATTCTGCTATAAAATAGAATAATGGAAATGTAGGTTTTATCATAAAGGACTTTCAGCCAGTGTTCTAACAGTAAGCAGTTGTGTACATACAATGTACAGCGCACACTGAGACATGAACGGGTTAAAGGCCGAATTTTTGTTTCTCGGGTGACACATGTATGTCTCAGAGGCTGTGCTGCAATCCCATCTCTCACCTAAAATAATGTCATAATTACTGAGGAATTAGCATGAGGTTAATGACTACGTGCATCAACATGATGAGATGGCTGTGCTATTATTAATTTATCGTGACTAATGGAAGCCATCACGCCTACAGAGAGCCGTAAAATACACCTACAACCCTACAGACTTAGTCAACAAGGAAGCGCAAAAAGAGCATCAATCAGAAAGTGACACTCAGTGTTTCGGCTACGTGTATAATACAAACCCAAGATCAACGTTTTCATATATTGCAGCCTATTAGTCCCTGGATGTGGTGTCTGCCTTATCGCTAGGGTGCCCACGTGTCCCGGATTGCCCGGGACATTCCTGTAATTAGCAGGTCTGTCCCAGGTCCCGGGCACCTTCATTCCGGGACAATACAGTGTCCCGGAATGGAAATGACAGAGCGAGCAAACCCTGCCATAGCGCTGGCGCTCACTCTGTCTCCAGCTCCACCTGAGACTGGCCACTGATTGTGAGAGCGTCTACCAACCAGTGACCGCACAGCCGCAACTCTGACCAGCATGCAAAGCAGTGGAGGAGTTTGTTAACTTTCCTCCTCCACACGGCTCTCCACCATGCCGGACGAGGCTGTCAGCAGAGGAGCCCCAGAGACACAAATCCACCCGCTCTGCTCCATGATGTCTCGTCTCCCTGCCTCATACCGCAGAGCAGACCGAAGCCGTCTCCCCCTCCTCGGCTATTTACAAGTACACAGGAGACGGGCGGCAAACTCAGAGTGACACCGCTGTGCATTACTTGCGCTGATCTGTGGTCTGTTCAGTTTATAATATATGTATGTAGATGGACAGAGGAGGGGGACATGGGGGGGGTCTATACTGTGGTGGGGTCTGTATCTAGTGGGGGGTCTAGAATGAGGGAGGGGAGTCAGTACTGAAGGGGGTCTACTGAGGGGGAAGTCTGTACTGAGGGAGGGGAGTCTATAGTTAGTGGAGAGGGGGGTCCGTACTGAGGGAGGGGGTCTATAGTTAGTGGAGGGGGCCTATACTTAGTGGAGAGGGGGGTCCATACTGAGGGAGGGGGTCTATAGTTAGTAGAAGGGGGTCCGTACTGAGGGAGGGGGTCTATTATTACTATTATTATTATTAAATACATTCCAAGCATGGTATTGGGACGATACAAGTGCTAAAACCAGCCAGCCATTCACCCAACAAATCACAAATCACCCCCCCCCCCCCGGTCCTTGGCAAAATTGTCCCTGAATGGCAGTTAGGAAATGTGGTCGCCCTACTTATCGCCCGTACACACAGGACAAATGATTGTCTGTTTTTTTTTTTTTTTTTGCTCAGATCGAAAATTTTCGCACGACAGAACAAAAATTCGGAATGTGCTGTAGTGTATTTGTAATGCATTTTCGGTCGACGATTGTACAGGTTAAACGAAAATTGTACGATCTGGTATCGTACGAGGAAAATTTTCGTACTTGCACCATGAGATAATATCGGATGAACTGGCAAGATCGGCTATCGAAAGCTGTGTACTAAGGTATTTTTCGTACCATTTTCAGATCGTGTGTATGGGCCATTAGTCTTCTTATTCGTTACACCAGGAGGTTCTGCTTGTAACACAGGGGGAGATTTACTAAAACTGGTGCACAACTGCACACAGAATCTTGTGCAGCCTAACCAATCAGCTTCCAGGTTTTAGTGCCAGTTCACACAGGGGCGGCTTCAAAATCGTCGACTCTGAAGCCGCCCCGCACAGCGTGACCCCAGAGAGGCTTGCAAACTACTTCTTTAATAGAAGTCAATGCAAGCCGCTCCAAAGTAGTACAGGAACCTTTTTCTAAGTTGGAGTGACTTGAGTCGCTCTGATTAGAACGGTTCCATTGTACCGAATGGAGCACAACGTGTCAGGCTGACAGGTCTCCTCTGTGTAAACCGGTACTTAGGGCTCTTTCACACGGGCAGTCCGCCCAACGGACTCCGCTTTGCTCAGTGAGGGGAATCGAATCGCTGATCCCTGCTGAGCAGATGTTTATCAGGTCCATCGCCGACTTACTGTGCTGAGACGGACCTGTCAGAGCCCCGCTCTCCTCTATGGAAAGATCGGATGAAAATGAACCACCTGTCCGTTTTCATCTGATCCTCCAAACGGATGGAAAATAGGGTCTCCATCCATCTGGATTTTGCGGACAGGATCAGATGGGATAGCAGCGGGTGTCAGTGGACATGTCACCGGTGACATCCGTCGCTCCGATCAGGTCTGCCTGAAAAACTGACAGGTGGACCTGATCAGAAAGCCCGTGTGAAAGGGGCCTAATTGTCAAAGCTAAATTGAACAAACTGAAGTTGGAAGCGGATTGGTTACAATGCACAGCTGCACCAGATCTAGTCATTCTTCCCCACACTTCCTGTCGTAGGGTGACAACACTCACTGTGATGTATATATGGAAGGGCAGTGTCTCCCTGCAACAAGAAGTGTGTTAGGGCTACAGAACACCTCCTCTTCACAACACGGGGAGAGAGGGGTGTCCTGTAGTCCACAAAAAGCGAGAGGAACTAACCAGTGAGAGCACAGGGTCTTAGGAGCTCACAAAATTCCTGGCAGGATCAACATACTGTATATGACAAAACACTTTCAATGGTATATTCACCAGATCAAACAGGAGTATATAAGAGAAATTCAGGGTTATGCCCCGTACACACGATCGGACCTTTGTCCGACCAAACTCACAACGGAATTCCATCGGAGAAAAATAAAACAGGTTCTGAATTTAAACTCCGATGGAATTCATCAGAATTTCTCCCATGGGGCACACACGGTAGGAATTTCCGATGGAAAAAGTCAGCCGGAAATTCCTATTGTGTGTACAAGGCATTAGGGTTTACATACAATGAAAGAAGGCAGTGTGTAATATTACACAGAGACATGCTACTATGGGTTGTGATTACATACAGAACAGTTATACTGACCCATTACATATGTAGGCTTTACATAGCATAGTTCCCAATGGTCTCTGATTTGGAACAAAGTCCATCTGTCCCTTCTCATTTGTCCCTCATTTTGGTCTGATCTATAATAAAATCCACTATTTATCTTTCAAAAGGTGTTTCCCAGTGCTAAACTTTTTATCCAATGTCTAAATTGATGAATTTGTACATTTTAAAAGCCAGTTTAAAAAGGAATAGTAGTAATATAAAAAAAAAAAAAAAAAAAAAAAAAAAAAGCACTTGTGGGTTTAACTAATAATTTTTTGTATAATTCTCCTTTAATGGGGGCGTGACAAGGGGTGTGTCCTATGCCTACATACTTTTGCTAATAAGTGGCCCTAGTTCCCCTAGTGACAGCACTTTGCTCTTCCTTTCTCCCAATGCCAGCCGCACTGATCTAATTTCAGCACACCTGTAGGCTGGGTTTAAATATATGCGAATTGGATGCGAATTGGATGCGGTTTAGACCGCATCCAATTCCCATAACACGAGTGTGACCGGCTTTCAATGGAGCCGGTTCACACATATCCAGAGGAGCTGAGGTGCAATTTTGAAAAGGGTCCTGTGTGTTTTTGGGTCCAGTTCAGGCGCAAATTCAGGGAAACATTTGCACCTGAACCGGTAAACACAAATGCACAGGGCACCGGACTGCAAACCGCAGCCGGACCTGTGTGAACCCAGCCTTACTTGGGGTGCAAGTCACAATCTACGTCATAACCTACAAATCTTTTTTTTTTATAATCGTCACCCTTTTGTACAGCAAACATGCATACACGTGAAAGTGATACAAGAAATGATGTTTGCCTAAACAGTACAATAATAAAAAAAAAAGTAATAAATACTCAATGCAGACACACTGGTGGAGATTTATTAAAACTGGTGCACTCAGAATTTGGTACAGCTGTGCACGGGAGCCAATCAGCTTCTACAGTGCCTTAAAAAAAGTATTCATACCCCTTGAAATTTTCCACATTTTGTCATGTTACAACCAAAAACGTTTATCGGGATTTTCTTTACAAAGGTTTATGTGATAGACCAACACAAAGTGGCACATAATTGGGAAGGAAATAATTAAAAAAAAAAAAAAAAATTCTTACAAATAAATACCTGAAAAGTGTCGCATGCATTTGTATTCAGCCCCCTTTACTCTGATACCCCCAACTAAAATCTAGTGAAACCAATTGCCTTCAGAAGTCACCTAATTAGTAAATAGAGTCCACCTGTGTGTAATTT
This sequence comes from Rana muscosa, assembly GCA_029206835.1. Lineage (NCBI taxonomy): Eukaryota > Metazoa > Chordata > Amphibia > Anura > Ranidae > Rana > Rana muscosa. The sequence goes on from CM055118.1 coordinate 170,277,650, forward strand.
AATCTCAGTATAAATACAGCTGTTCTGTGAAGCCCTCAGAGGTTTGTTAGAGAACCTTAGTGAACAAACAGCACCATGAAGGCCAAGGAACACACCAGACAGGTCAGGGATAAAAGTTGTAGAGAAGCTTAAAGCAGTGTTAGGTTATAACAAAATATCACAAGCTTTGAACATCTCACGTATCCATCATCTGAAAATGGAAAGAGTATGGCACAACTGCAAACCTACCAAGACATGGCTGTCTACCTAAACTGACAGGCCGGGCAAGGAGAGCATTAATCAGAGAAGCAGCCATTAGGCCCATGGTAACTCTGGAGGAGCTGCAGTGATCCACAGCTCAGGTGGGAGAATCTGTCTACAGGACAACTATGATGCCGCGTATACACGCTCGGAATTTCTGATGGAAAAAGTCAGACGGAATTTTTTCATCGGATATTCCGACCGTGTGTATGCCCCATCGGACTTCGAAAGAGAACATGTTCTTTCTTTTTTTTTCCCCAACAGAATTTCCGTTCGTCTGGATGCAATTCATACGGACTAAAAACCATGCATGCTCAGAATCAAGTAGACGCATGCTCGGAAGCATTGAACTTCATTTTCCTCGGCTCGTCGTAGTGTTGTATGTCACCACGTTCTTGACGGTCGGAATTTGGTGTGACAGTGTGTATGCAAGACAGCTTGAGCGGAATTCCGTCGGAAAAACACGTCTGAGTTTATTCCGAGGGAAAATCCCACCGTGTGTACGGGGCATTAGTCGTGCACTCCACAAATCTGGCCTTTATGGAAGAGTAGCAAGACGAAAGCCATTGTTGAAATAAAGCCATAAGAAGTCCTGTTTGCAGTTTGCAAGTAGCCATGTGGTCAGATGAGACCAAAATGTAACTTTTTGGCCCAAAAGCAAAATGCTATTAGTGGCGGAAAACTAACACTGCGCATCACCCTGAACACACCATCCCCACTGTGAAACATGGTGGTGGCAGCATCATGTTGTGGGGATGCTTTTCTTCAACAGGAACAGGGAAGCTGGTCAGAGTTGATGGGAAGATGGGGGGTGCCAAACACAGAGAAATCCTAGAAGAAAACCTGTTAGAGTCTACAAAAGGCTTGAGACTGGGGTGGAGGTTCACCTTCCAGCAGGTCAATGACCCTAAACATACAGCCAGAGCTACAATGGAATGGTTTAGATCATATCATGTGTTAGAATGGCCCAGTCAAAGACCAGACCTAAATCCAATTGAGAATCTGTGGCAAGACTTGAAAATTACTGTTTACAGACACTCTCTATCCAATCTGACAGAGCTGGAGCTATTTTGCAAAGAATGGGCAAAAACGTCATTCTCTAGATGTACAAAGCTGGTAAACACACCCCCAAAAAGACTTGCAGCTGTAATTACAGAGAAAGGAGGTTCTACAAACTATTGAATACAAATGCACGCCACACTTTTCAGATATTTATTTGGAAAACCATTTATCATTTTCTTTCCACTTCACAATTATGTGCCACTTTGTGTTGGTCTATCACATAAAATCCCCCAGTTTTTTTTTTTTTTAAGTTTTTGGTTGTAAGCCCTGGTTCACACTGCTGCGTTTTGACATGCGATTTGAATGAATACTTTTCCATGGCACTGTAACTTTAGCTTGTTCAGTTAAGCTTTGACAATAAACCCTGGAAGTGGATTGGTTTCTATGCAGAGCTGCAAAAGATTTTGCACCATGCAGTTTTAGGCCTGACCTCAACCCGATAGAACACCTTTGGGATGAATTAGAGCGGAGGCTGTAAGCCAGGCCTTCTCATCCAACATCAGTGCTTGACCTCACAAATGCGCTTATGGAAGAATGGTCAAACATTCCCATAGATACACTCCTAAACCTTGAGGACTGCCTTCCCAAACGAGTTGAAGCTGTTATAGCTGCAAAGGGTGGACCTTGAATCTTACGGACTAAGACTGGGATGCCCTTAAAGATCATGTGCGTGTAAAGGCAGGCGTTCCAATACTATTGGTAATATAATGTATCTTTGAGGACTGGTTCACACCAGGAATCACATAGGAACACGCTCCACGCTCCTGTGCGATTTACATGCGGTTCAGTGCGGTGTGAATTGCGCCTATTCATTTTGAATGGGCTGAACTGCATCAGACTGCAGCAAAAGTAGTGCATGCACTACTTTAACCACTTCAATACTGGGCACTTTCACCTCCTTTCTGCCCAGGTCAATTTTCAGCGCTGCTACACTTTGAATAACAGATGCGCGGTCATGCAACACTAACACAAAGCAATTTTTATACATTTTTGTGACAAATAAAGCTTTCTTTTGGTAGTATTTAATCACCACATTTTTTTTTTTTTTTGCTAAACAAATGAAAAAAGACCGAAATGTTCTCTTTGTTTCTGTCTATATCACAGTGCCCCTTTACAATGCAGTCCCCTTTATGAGGACTGCACTATAAAGGGGCACTATGATGTGAAAGGGAACAGAGGACTGCTTTAAAGGGGGGGTTGCGCTTAAAAGGGGGGGGTTGTGCTGTAAAGTTGAGCTGAGGCTAGGGTTGCCACTTTTTGTTCAAGCCAAACCAGAGCACTTTAGTGGCCCGGGACACTTTTGGGTGCCCCAAGTAGAGTAGTAATGCGGTACGCATAGCCTGCTGCAGCGAACAGTGGGTGTGGCCAAATTGATCTAGCTGCCTTCATCACCCTGCATTCCAGTGATGCCTAATCTGCCCCCAGACAACCATCCGCCGCTCCCGGACAGCAACAGATTTGTGTGTGACTATCTTGGTTACATGGGAAGCCACAGTCCAGTCTGAATAATGTGGCCGCGTTTCAGTCTGCCTGAAACCCGGACACATGATTCAAAACCCGAATTGTCTGGGTGAATCCCGGACAGGTGGTAACCCTAGCTGAGGCCCGGCTCCATGAATATTCCTCCTCTTCCCCTCCCTGGTCCTTGGAAAAATTGTCTGCCACAAAAAGTCCCGGGTGCCAAAAAGGTTGAGGACCGCTGGTATAACATGTTTGTTATTTAAAACTAAAAATCCCTTGACTGCAGAGGCGCAATGAGCCCAGGTACCATTAACTGTAACATATATGTATTATAAACCTTCCCCCTTACCCTATTAAATAAAAAACGCTTACAACCATTAGGTTGGAAAGGGCAAGGCCACAGCTTTATTGATTCCAAACATAACAGGTGAACAATATTTCAACAAGTGCCAGTCACAGTTGTACTGTAAGCACACAATATCAAAGGGGTCTGGGGGGGGCCTGTCCTTACCATAAGTGCTGGACAGGCCACCTACTTCCGATATCTATCAAGGGCATGGCCCATTACCGCCATTTTATGCTGGCAAGGTCAAGAAAAACCGCAGCAAGCTGTGACATACCACCGAAAGAAGGGGCGGGAGGGTGGGCAGCTCTTTGCAGCATGTCTTCCCGAAAGGACCCCAGAATTCCCTGGGGCAATCCTTTACCCGAGTTCAGGCCAAACCCATCCCCCACATTGACCAATCCTCGGGTGACCAACGCCTTGTCCTGGACCTGGCCATGCCCTCATCAGTCAAGGCTCTCTCTCTCCCTAGGGGGGGGGGGGGGGTCAAGAGGCCTTCATGACTGCTGAGACGCATTTCTTAAATCTACAATAATGTCTAACGTGTGAATTTCAAAAACTTTACTTTTTTTCTTAAACATTTTTACAATTTCTTTTTTTTTTGTGTGAAATAAGATGGATCTCCATCTGGTGATGCAGTGAGGAGAGCGAGCGGACGGGTTAATTGTAAAGCAGAGCGGAGATCGATAAACTCACAATACAGGCTTATATAGTGGACACACCCTGACCTACTTCTCCTGACAGATGAGGCCTAGTGATCGCAGGTGGGGAAGACGACACTACGTGTTTGTTTCCATAACATGCCAAGCGTCTCCTGTCATCGCTAGCACACAGACACAAGAGAGGAGGAGGGGTTCCTGTCAAATTTTAGGGCCCGTTAACACCGATGCATCTCATTAACACACTGTGAAAACGTACTGCAACAGGTGTACTGCAGTGATACATTTCACAACAACCTTGTGAGCGGAGGAGGAGCTGTGTGAATTCTGTCTTGGATTCAAGTGGATGGAGATTTTATCTCATCGATGGTCCTGGAGTGGTCCCCTACCAGAGGGAGAATCTACACATCTGTACATGATATGCAATAATAAAAATATGGAGCAGCAAGCTTGAAAATCACATCCAAAAGAACTTTTGGTTAAACTTTATGCTCCTTCACACTACACGTTCCATTTAAAGCTGAACTCCAGTCTTGGACAGTTGTATAGACTTCTCTCCTGTACTGAAATAGCGATTTCACTGCACACTGTGAGCTTCTCGCAATGTACACTACAGCCCCCCTCAATTCCTGTCTGGAGGACATTGGGTATCATCTATTCTAACCTTTTCTTTCCCAGCCTAACTTTTATCTCTTCCCCTTGTTCTATGGCAGGGATATGAAATTAGCGGACCTCCAGCTGTTGCAAAACGACACGTCCCATCATGCCTCTGGGTGTCATGTTTGTGGCTGTCAGTCTTGCTATGCCTCATGGGACTTGTAGTTCTGCAACAGCTGGAGGTCCGCTAATTGCATATCCCTGTTCTATGGGATAGGGGGTGGTTAAATATATTCATAAATTTGTAATTTAATGCGTTAGCAATCAAATAAATATAATGAGTACAAACACTACGCATTGAGTCGGTTGATGAGATGTCGAGGCCCTGAAGAAGTGGCTGTGATTGCAAAACACGTAGGAAGCACCCCAACTTATCTGACTGCTGCCATCTTTCTGATTTTATGTACGGTGGGATTGTATTGCCCACCCAATGTAAAATGTTTTTTAATGCTTAGTAATAAAGATATGACATTTTTGGCACAAAGTTTGTATTTGGTGATATTTGACATACCAAGGAGCTGGTCGCTAAACACCCATTATCTCTTATTCTTTTTGACTAACTGTCCCTCGCTCGCCCGCCCCACCTTCATTTATTGCATTTCAGTTCTGTCAATTATGGAGGCTCAGCACGACTTTTGGCTCTACCTAGGGTGGTCTTCGTGCAAACATAGCATTGCCTAGGAACACCCACTCCGCCAAACTGACATCCACCCATCAAAACATATTGGTATTTGCATAAATCCTCCCCAAAACCAGCCCACTGCCTAAATTCAGGCTGAGGGCTCTTGGGAAGAGTGCCGAGCCCGGGTGCTATAATGTTTTCATGAAGCTATGTATAGCGCCCTGCTGGCCCCTCCCACCAGTCATGATTTGTCTGCTTTGCATAGAGAAGCACAAGGCCCCTGTGATTACCTCGCTAGTCTGTCTAAGATAAAAAACAGAAAGGTTTTTAAAAAATAAACAAAAACATTTTGCAGAGCTAATAAATTAATTCATACATAATGAATGGAAAAAAAATGGAAATAACATACATAATAATAAAGTTCCAATAAAATCAGGTGACTAGATGAAAAAAAAAACGAAAAGTCCATTAGTGAAGTATAAAATCCAGCAATCACCAACGTGTTCCACCACCCAGTGTTAAGCCCCATACACACGGTAGGACTTTTTGAAAAGAAACTTCAAAAGGAGAACGTTTTCAAAAAAATCCTACCGTGTGTACGCTCCATCGGACAAACTTTTTTGGTTTTCATCGGACAAAAATTCGCTCTTTAAACGGACAAACTTTTCGTCAACAAAAGTCCTACGCTGCAAAGTCCTATCGTGTGTACAGAAATCCATCGGACTTTTGTCTGAAGTACAAAACACGCATGCCCAGAAGCAATGTTAAAATCAACAATAGCAGAAGTTGACCAAAGGGTGGCGGTAAAGGGGCATAAAAACAACGTGATGTTAGGAAAGTTTGCATAAAAGTCCTGCCGTGTGTATGCTATGGGTGTTCCCGGCCAACTCCCTTCGGACAAAAATCCACGGAAAAGTTTGTTTGAAGTCCGACCGTGTGTACGAGGCTTAAGATGGATTCTTACCAGAATGACAGGACTCTATAACAGTCAAACACGCTCATTGAATAGATCCTCAGCAATTACGCCAATATGTGATCCTCCAGGAACAGGTGCTGTTCAGTAGTTGAAATAGATGCGGGACAAGGATATACCTCAAATATGTAATAAAAAGGAAACATCCAGATGTGTAATACCGTAGACACTCTTTAATTATGTAGAGGAGATTAAAAGTACTCACATCTCAGGAGGCAAAGATGAGCATATAAAACAATCCAAACGCTGTAGACCATGCATGTAAATCGATGGTGGTGAATCAAGCGTGATAACGGCACGTACATATGCTCCGCCCTACATGTTTTGTCAGAACTGACGTCATCAGGGGCATGTACGTGCCTATGCCGCCACGCTATATTTATATCAGTCCAGCAGAGGCCGGCTCCAATTGGATAAAACATTTAATCAGTTCTAAATTGCAAACTGAAAACATGGCTGCTATAGAAAGCAAGCCTCGTTATAGGCACATTTTATACTTCACTAATGGACTTTCATTTTTTTTATCTATTCACCTGATTTTATTGGGACTTTATTTCTATGTTTGTCATTTCCAATTTTTTTCATTCATTAAGTATGGATTCATTTATTAGCGTTACATTTTTTTGTTTATTTATTGCACAGTACATCTTAACTGTTTTTTTGCTAGATGCTTGCTCACTATATTTAGAATTTGTTCCACTTTTTTCATCGCGATTTCTAGCAAATATTTTGTGTTTTTAAAAAATGTCATTAGCATTTTGATGAGGGGGAGGGAGAAACCAAAATAGACAACGTATAATCATATTAAAAACTTGAGCTTTAAACACATTCATCATTAAAGTGTTACTAAACCCACAACAATAAAATCAGTCTGTATATTCAGTAAAGCATGCTAGTTTTACTCCCTGTGGAACCTAAGGGGTTTATTCTCTGCATTGTGAAAAAAAGGCTGTTTGATCCTGTCTTCTCTCATCCTCCCCTTCTTCCACAATTTCCAATCCATCTCCTAATAGAACAGAGCCTTGGGGGCATATGCTCAGTTTGGTGTGCATTGCTAGAGAGTTTTTTTGGGAGGGTGCATGTGATGAACACAGGGCCAATCAGCACTGTCCAGACAGAGGGTCAGGGGTCATGTAGCCTCATAGGATAATCAGGGGAGAATGAAACGCCTCCAACAAGTTTTAACCAGTGCTCGACCGGACACTGATAGACGTCACAGGACTGCTATATACTGCTAATGAATAAAGGTATTAAGCAGTTTATATTTACTAAAACTATTTCATTTATATGTTCTGTGTACCGTGGGAGACCAGGTATAGTGAATGCAGGGTCCTGGGTTTAGTAACACTTTAAGAGGCCAAAAAATTTGACGACTAACAATTATTTTGAAAAAAGCACTGTGTAACAAACCATTGCCATCTACTTTTTCTTTATCCATTATTGCAGATCAGTGCTGCTTATCACCTGCAGCCTATTTCCAGCCACTTCCAATCTATATGCATTCCAGTGATGGCTGTATAGCATTTCACAGGGCAGGTTATCTGATGGTGACAACAGTGCACCATGCCTGCATGTGTAGAAGCAGCCACTAGTAGTCTCCATCGGAAGCCAGGAGCACAATCTGGATACAGGGCCACAGCGTTGTCAGCCTATAACAGGAAGAGGCTGAACAAAGGACCTTCATGGCAGGATCACCAGGGGATTATTTTAATGAAATTTACAGATTCCTTAACACATATAAAATGACATTAGCATGTTAAAGCTAATATGATATTGTAGTTATTGGGTTTAGATACATTTTAAACTACAAAGATGCATCGGGCTATTATAGACATGTTCAGAGTGTGATGAAATACATTGTATCTCACAGAGAAACATGAATCATCTTGTTGCTCATTGGCAGCCATGACCCATCTGCTTATTATTCCTGCAGAACCAGCAAAGTCTTCTCTATTTCCTGTTCCAGGCGCAGATAATCCGCCCAGCTCTGGAAGCAATTCATGTTCTACTAAAACCAAAGGAGAACTCTGATGAGGCTTTCTGTGTGACCCAAATCCAAAGGCTCCTAGGCTGGACAGTAGGCCGATTCCTGTGAGGCTCAGGTTTTCAGGTTATCACCTGCACCTAAGTGGGCCTCACTCTGCAGCTCAGACACAAGAATATAGGCACTTGGGTTGTTTTTCCATTTGTTTGTTTCTTAATGCAGGGAAAATCTTGTTGCTCAGAAACAGGCCAGCCAGAGGAAATTATGGTCATAATATAAAGGCTTTGGGGGCTTCAGCTGACTGCAAGTGGAGGACAAAATTAATAAAGGGCCCATGGGCAAGGCCAATTTCTGGGCCCTCTAGTCAACTACTGACTACCAAGTAAAAAACATATTCACTGTTTTTCAATGGACAGCTAAAGAAGGCCCCATTTACACTTGCAAAGGGAACCATTAGGCCCCTTTCACACTGAGGCAATTTTTAGGCGTTTTGGCGGTAGAAACAGCACCTGAAAACTGTGAAACAAATTAGTGTAGCGCTCAAAATAATGAAAAAATGCTACTCAAAGCAATTTAGAAATCAATGAAAAACAAATAACACTATATATAATAGTGAATGTGAAACATAAGAGTCCGCTTCAAAGGGTGTTCTTGAAAAAAATGTCCTCCCTGCGAACTATGTACTGTACCACAAAAAAGTGTAAAGCAAGATGAAGTCCCAAACAACATATATGTGTGGTCATGGATGTCCTTCCATGGATGACATCACCGCAGCACAGACTGACGGGGGGACCCCAATGTGGATGATGAAAATCAAATGGAGAAAATACCAAGACGTTAGGGATGGGTACTCTTACCGTGGATGGTGGACCCACCTGTCGTACGACAGTGGGTCTATCAGGCTTGGTGGTCACCACGACCAAACAGGATGTAGCTGGATATCCTGGATACCTCACATGAACTCCAACCGAATCACTGGAAAGGCAGCTCATACGATGGTGTTTTCTCCCAAGGATCAGATTCCACAGCAATCCGAGACAAACACAAGGGTGAAAAAAAGGGAAACAAAAAAGGCTCCAAATGGTGCAGGTCAATAAAACCGATTCCCGGGGTTTATTGGATAAAAATAATTTGTCTAATAGTCATTGGACAAATAAAAGTGATCACAAAATAAAATATATAAAAGCAATGTGGGGTGCAGCATCAGCAGGCCTGCCTTTCCAGTGATTCGGTTGGAGTTCATGTGAGGTATCCAGGATATCCAGCTACATCCTGTTTGGTCGTGGTGACCACCAAGCCTGATAGACCCACTGTCGTACGACAGGTGGGTCCACCATCCACGGTAAGAGTACCCATCCCTAACGTCTTGGTATTTTCTCCATTTGATTTTCATCATCCACATTGGGGTCCCCCCGTCAGTCTGTGCTGCGGTGATGTCATCCATGGAAGGACATCCATGACCACACATATATGTTGTTTGGGACTTCATCTTGCTTTACACTTTTTTGTGGTACAGTACATAGGTCGCAGGGAGGACATTTTTTTCAAGAACACCCTTTGAAGCGGACTCTTATGTTTCACATTCACTATTATATATAGTGTTATTTGTTTTTCATTGATTTCTAAATTGCTTTGAGTAGCATTTTTTCATTATTTTGAGCGCTACACTAATTTGTTTCACTATTTTGTACACTTTGTTTGTTTGAGTGTTAGCAGCTTTATACATTTTTAGGTTTAGCGCAGTATTTTCACTTTTATAGCGCCTGAAAACTGCCTCCCATTCACTTCAATGAGTGCTTTCACACTGGGGCGATGTGCTTGGAAAGGTCCTGCAAGCAGCATCTTTGGGGTGGGTTTGGAGCGCTATAAATAACGTTCCAAAAACACTGCTGCCCTTTGAAATGAATGGGCAGCACTTTCAAAGCACCACAAAAGCATTTTGAAAGCGCCGCAAAACAGGTCTTTTTATTTTTATAAAAAGGGTTTGTAAAGAAAAAATAAATAAATAAATAACAAACATGTTATACTTACCTCAACTGTGCAGCTCGTTTTGCACATAGTGGCCCCGATCCACATCTTCTGGGGTCCCTCTGCGGCTGTCTCGACTCCTCCCCGCAATCACTCACCACCTATATTGCCGCTCACTGTATCACTCTGCCCCGCCCCCCGGCTGCGCTGCTTTCAATCTATCCACTGTAGCCAATCAACGGCCAGGCTGAACGGCGAGGAGGATGTCGGGGCCGAGCGCGGGACTTTCGAGGGCTCAGGTAAGTAAAACGGGGGCTCGGGGGGGGCGGTATTGTCGGATGTTTTTTCACCTTAATGCATTAGATGCATTAAGGTGAAAAAACTTTTTCCTTTACAACCCCTTTAAAAAAAAAGGCCCTATAGCGCCCCAAAAGCTCAGCTAAAATGCTGCTAAAGCTCTGCAAAAATGAACCGGGGCTTTAGCGCTGTTTTAGCGGCACTTCAGTGTGAATGGGGTCCTAGTGGTTATCTGCAAGAGACACAGCAGGGGTTCCCAGCAATCAGATGCAGCCGGCAGCCCCATTGAAAGCAATGAATAGCCCTGGAGGTAGACAGTCTGCATTCAAGGCCGATCATTCGCAGGTAATCGCTCCTTGATAGATTACATGCTAGCAGACACAATTAGCTGCAGGAGCTGTCAGCCTTCCATTACTTTTAACATTTCTGAGAACCCCTGCTGGGTCTCCTGTAGGGTTGTCCCGATACCACTTTTTTAAGACCGAGTACAAGTACCGAGACCTTTTTTTCCCCAAGTACTCGCCGATACCAATTACCAATCCTTTTTTTTAACCTCATGTGACAGTGGCACATGTGTCAGTAGTTTTATTTTTAAAAAATTTGTATTTGTTTATTTTTTTACAATTTAATTGTATTTATTTATTTTTTATTTTTTACAATGCTTAATTTTTTTAAAGGGGGGGGGGGGGGGTGGATAGTGTCAGTGTGTGTTTTCTTTTCTTTTTTATTATTTTTTACAATTAATTTTTATTTTATTATTTTTTATTTATTTTTTTATCAGCCCTGTTGGGGGGCTTTGGTGAGATATCAGGGGTCTTAACAGACCTCTGACATCTCCCCTTTGAGACAGAGAAAGGGACTAAGGACACAGATTCCCCAGTCCCTTTCTCAGCAGCCTCAGCTGGGGGAGAGAGAAGCAGAGAAATTACTTTTAAATATATACAGCGGTGATCGGTGCTTGTAACTCCCCCACCGCACTGATCACCGCTGACTATACAAGTATCGGGTGAAGCATCGGGAGCATTTGCCTGAGTACCGATACTAGCTGGTTAGTTTTGGGTTTTACACGTTACCTCTTCAGCTTCGTTGTCCGGGTAGGAAAGTCTATAGTAATGCAATGTCCACACAGATGTAAAACCTCAAACAGTTAGGCTTTATTTTCTTATGCGGAAAACGTTGAAAAGTAGAAGGTATAGAAGAGTAGGGGAAGGTTCAGGCACTCAGCGTTACTAGCCAAAAATATCAGCTCACAGTCACTTACCACTCCCAGTGTTTAGAGTGGGTATTGGTCACCCGGATAGTCCCCTCTCACATGGCCTAGCAGCCGGGATGACACACGAATCAGCAATGGGGTAGTCTCTGTCACAGACTGCCCAAGATGAAGTAGGTCTCTGCCACAGACCTTTTGAAGTGAACAAATGGATAGTCCAGGAATCCTCTGCCACAGGATTGCAAAGTCCCAAACTTCCAGCCGTACAGTGAAAGAGCCTTTAAGCCAATCCAGCGAACAGTAGGGCTTGTAGTGTAGTGGATCCCTCCTTGATAAAGTTACCAGGCCTCCACCCGAGACAGCAGCACTTTGCCGGTCCCCTCCAGGGCAGGTCCTCCCCTGTCTCCTTCACCAAGATAGCTTCTTCCCCATTTGGACGGACAGCTTGGGATCTCTTCTCTGAATGTAGGCCCCAGCCAGACTAGCTGGGCCTACTAGATAGCGATGCAGCCTCAGGCCAACGTGGCCCCGAAACCAGAACCACACACCTCGCGCCCGGAGGGCTGTGGGGCGGGAATGGACCCCGATCAATGGCGTCTGTCCCTTAAGTATCCCCTTCCAGCAGGCACAGCGGGTCGACCACTCCCACTGCACCGCTGCCGAGTAGGGCCACTCAATGCACCATGGTTTGCCCTTTTTCCAACATGTGCCGGAGGTGGCAACGGCAAGAGCCGGCGGCACCTTTTATCATGAAAAAAGCCATCCTTGCACTCCAGTGCAGCGACTTTGCCTAGGCTGAGATTAAGTCATCTATTTGCTGCAGGCAGGAGGAAGAATTCCTCAGTCTCCTCTCCCCCAGTGATCAGATTGCAACATTGTAACTCCGTAACAAGTCATTAAAGTAGTTCTAACGGCAGAAGGTTTTTTACTTTCATGCATTCTATGGTAAAAAAAAACTTCTGTGTGGTGTGCAGCAGCTACCCCAGCTCCCCTAATACTTACCTGAGCTCCCTCTCGATCCAGCGATGTGCACGAGAGCATCAGCTCTCCCTCCTCATTGGCTGAGACAGCAGCGGGAGCCAATAAGGAGAGAGGGGGCGGGGCCAAGCTGCAGCTCCCTGTCTGCATGGACACGCAGAGCAGCAGCTCGAGAGCCTGCCTGCTTGGGTTCCCCATTGCAAGCTGCCTGCAATGGGGGTTCTCGACTGGAGGGGGGGGCCGGGAGCGTCGGCAAGGGACCCTAGAAGAGGAGGATCGGGGCTGCTCTTTACAAAACCTCTGCACAGAGCAGGTTAGTAGGACATGTTGTTTATAATTTTTTTTACAGACATTTTTACCTTTAATATCACATTAAAGCGGAGTTCCACCCAAAAATGGAACTTCCGCTTTAAGTGAAGGTGACACCGTGACATGCCACATTTGGCATGTAATTTTTTTGGGGGAGGAGCAGATACCCTCTTTTTTAGGGGCACCCAGCTCCCACTTCTTCCCGGGGCTCTGCGGTGCCGGAAAGAAGTTTACCTTTCCCCCCTGCAGTCTTCTGGGACACGTCACAGGTCCCAGTAGATTGCCCAGCCAATCACAGCGCGGCTCGTGCATGCACAGTGCCCGATTGTGAAGCCACAGCCAAGCGCCCACATTTAGAATGCCGGCGCCGTGGACCGGAGGGGGAGAGGAGCGCGGGGCTTCGTTCACCCACATCGCTGGACCGTGGAACATGTGAGTGTCCAATTTTTAAAAAAGTCAGCCGCTACACTTTTTGTAGCTGCTGACTTTTATATGGGTGAGCTGCAGAAAGAGATCATCTGTGTCATACATTTGTGGCCACAGCCAATAACTGCATAAGCATCAGGATTTACATGACTGTGTGTCATCTCTGAGCCAGCATCTCGGTACAGGGAGCAGATGGTGACCCTGGGTGATGCCTTAACAAAGATGGTGCCATTCTCCTGGAAAAGAAAAGCTGATGAAGGCATCGTCAGGATCAATGTGAGAGATAATAAATGCCTGGAAGTGTTACACTGCACGTGACAAATTTATCTAATGATAGGTCCACTTTAAACCCTTTGCCACTGCGAAGAAGAAGGGAAAAGTATGTTTTAGGGATTCCAAGAGCTTTTTCGATTTCTCACTTTTCAATTAGATGGAGTTCTTCAACAGTTGCCAGATGTTAAATCTGACAATCCGTCAGGGACACTTGGCCGTCATCACCTCTCAGGAGAAAAGTGTGACACTGATGTTTGTTTCAAGAGACAACTGAAGGAACAATCTGGAGCAAAGTGAGGACAGCCACGCACGCTCCCCGCTGGGCATTCTTGCCTAATAGAAGCAGTTGGCACACATGACGTGAAATAAATTAACTGTTTCAAAACGCACACAGAGGTTCTCCGCATAACTCCCAAGAGAACGGCGCATATTCTAGACACAAATTAAACCCAATCATAACACCAGCAAGCTGAAACTGATTACCCTCATTTGTGTGGCGGGAACGAAATCACATCGTAGACAGCGAAAGACGCCACCAGCTAGCGAGTCTTTTACAAGTTCAACCAACAAGCCAAAATTTTCTCATAAAGCGGAAAACATGGTGAACTCATTATCCTTTGTCTCGTATGCAGAGCCATCACATACAAACCAGTTTTAAAATAAATATAAATGCCAGTTATAAAAAAACAGCTGATGTTTCGGGTGACCGCTGGATGGTACAATCAGTATCTCTTGAAGGTGCGGATGATGAGATTTCCCAATAGCTCCGCTCTGCCCCCTCTCATAATAAAGGGCGTCACCCTCTCTCATAGATGAATATCCTTCTTATCTATCTATGATAAGACAACACCATCAATGTAATCACGGACAATGAAAACATCTCGCCATTGGGGTGCCAGAAGCAATAAAAGGATCATGGTGTAATTGGGTGTAGTTGGCCTTCAAAACTGAAGCTGAAGAGTAGAAGAGAAAAAAAAAAGCTGGGTTTGGGAGTCCAAAAGTACAGATTCTATCATGAAACGAAACACTAAAGGTACAAAGCCAATACGTTTCAAAGAGCTGCAATGATCCCCTTCATCGAGGCTCGAAGTGCTTGTTTGAAAAGAGCAATAGGCTCGCATTGAGTAAACAGAGGGCGATTTAGCTTGGAAGTTGGATGCCTTAAATAGGAACTGAAATGTGGAAGCAGTGCCCAAAATCCCAAGCGGAGGGCAAAGGAATGATCTCAGTATTGCCTGTAGGCTCCCTGCAGCCAATCTTAATAACTTACCATATCTTGTCCTTCACTTTTTCTGTGACCATCTTTTTAGAGGCAAGGCTTTTTTGTCTAGAGCTGCCCCCCTGATGAATGGTGGTCTGATAACTGCAGGAGTAATATTTAAGAAGTAGAAGATCTACAGAATGAATGGGTAGGAGCAGGGAGATCCTTTCACTGCAGGCCCTCAGGTATAGCTTCCACTGCAGCAAGAACAGTGAGCAGCACAGAAGTGAAATTTCACTCCACAAGACTAGCAGTAAGAAGTAACAGTACTTGTGTAGCGGGGTATTGCCTGTTAAACCCCCAGAGACTCCAGTACCCAGTGCGCAACGGGACACCCAGGGTGCATTGCCCCGCGCAGAGACTGCTGGGGCGGGTTATTTAACCGGAGGGCGGGGCTGAATTCGGTCTCTTTGGACACCGCCCGCCCAGCAAGTGGAACTCCTTTCCGAGCCTGCTGAGATACAAGGCCTGAAACCTGGGCCTTTCTCCAAAGAGCCTTCCGCTCTCACGAGTAACCTGAGGGACGTCTCTCCATACTGTTGCTGCATCGTTGCCAGGAGGACCGAAGACTTGGATGTCGTGAGACCTGTGTACCAAGACACAGTAGCTGAAGACAAGGACACGGACTGGTCCAGTTGGGTGAGAGAGCACCTGCTCAGAGAACTATATAGGATCTCTAGGCCCAATAACTGTTATCCGGAGTTATCAATAGTGTTGCGCTGCGCACCAGAGAGACAGTGCATCGGAGCAAATTTAGAGATTGCCTTTAATTCACCAAGTTATTCAAACCCCTTTTACCCTGTGGATTACAGTTGTTTTCTTCTAAAGTGCACCACCGTTTTGCTAGCGAAGATCTTCCCCTACAGAACTTCTACACAGTACAGTCAGGCCTGACTTAGCGTAGACATTGCTGGGCGCCATATTTGCCCACGAGGGAGAATTGCTGCAGCGGGGACCGTTAGTATTATGCACAGTACTGTATATCTATCGGTTTATTGAGATAATCATTTATTGCAGGGCTCTGCACATATATGTACACTGTTTATTACCTGCTCACTTAACAAATCTAAGTAAAAGTGCCAAGGTTTAGTATATTGGTGTTCGTGTCATTTACTTTGCAGAGGAGACGGGTAAGAATAGGTGTGTGTGTGTGTGTGTGCGCTATTATAGGATTGAGTCACAGGCCACGCAATCCTACTCTCCCCTACTAACTGTGCCAGGGGAGGTTAGAGCAGATTGCCTGGGGTTGACAGCGGTGCACTACAGGGCCCAAAAATTATACCAGCGGCCCTCTTAGCTGGGGGTATCGCTACACTTATATGATCTCACACAACAGATATACAGCTACGAGGCTCAAGGCACAGGATTTTTCAGAGTACTGGGCAGCACAGTGGCTAAGTTGTTAGCACTCCCACCTACTTGAACTAGGGTTGTCAATTCAAACCCCGCCACCTGAATGTTCTCCCTGGACCTGCTTGGGTTTCCTCTGGTTACTCTGGTTTCCTCCCACACTTTGAAAACATGCTGGTAGGTTAATTGGCTCCTGTCTAAATTGGCCCTAGTATGGATCAAATCTGAGTTAGGGACTGTGACGGGAAGGCCTGTGGAACCCAGAATCCCTTAGAAAGGTTGGCAAAACCCTTTTTTCAGCTCCCCATGCGCCTCTTAAAAAAATCGATGTGAGCTTTTCGTTGGAAATTCCGACCGTGTGTATGCTCCATCGGAGCATGTTCTCTATTTTTCCGACGGAAAAAGTTCCTATCAGAAATTCCGTTTGTCTGTATGCAATTCTGACGCGCAAAAAAACACGCATGCTCAGAAAAAAAAACGATGCATGCTCGGAAGCATTGAACTTCATTTTTTCGGCTCGTCACCGCGTTGTTGACGGTCGAAAGTTCAGAGAACTTTTGTGTGCCCGTGTGTATGCAAGCCAAGCTTGAGCGGAATTCCGTCGGAAAAACCATCCAAGTTTTTTCCAACGGAAATTCTGACCGTGTGTACGCGGCATAAGTCACCCTGTGCCATCCTGGCACAGGGTGACTGAGAAAGCTTAAAATGGGACAGTAATATTTATCCACAATATCTCCCAGGATATATGTAAAGACTATTCTTGGTATGTTTGATTCTGAACTCAACATGTTAGTTGAGAGAACTGATCACATTGGCCTCTGTACAATGTAGGAGACGGGCTGACTCCTACTGGAGCTCCTGCTATTGTGTGAAGGTGTCCTGTGTTTATACTTATGGTAATGTATAATCTTCTAATCTACTGTGTGAAGCTCGGCGACAAGTCTGACCTGTAGTGAAATCCTGATTAATCACAACAATGACCAGGAGGGCACGGAGTCACATTGGCTGCTTTAAGGGATTAGTTAATTAGCTCATGTTAATTTATGTTTCTGGTTACATGCGTATTGTTAAGGCCCGTACCAAGGTTCGCCATCACTGGTCTATAGGAATGTTTGACCATTCTTCCAGAAGCGCATTTGTGAGGTCAGGCAACGATCTTTGACGAGTAGGCCTTGGCTCATAGTCTCCGCTCTAATTCATCCCAAAGGTGTCGGGTTGAGGTCAGGCAGGCCAGTCAAGTTCTTGCACCCCAAGCACGCTCATCCATGTCTTTATGAACCTTGCTTTGTGCACTGGTCCAAATCATTTGGTGGGGGGGGGGGTGTTATGGTGTGGGGATGTTTTTCAGGGGTTGGGCTTGGCACCTTAGTTCCAGTGAAGGGAAATCTTAAGGCGTCAGCATACCAAGAGATTTTGGACAATTTCATGCTCCCAGCTTTGTGGGAACAGTTTGGGGATGGTCTCTTCCTGTTCCAACATGACTGCACACCAGTGCACAAAGCAAGGTCCAAAAAAGACAGGTATGAGCGATTTTGGGGTGGGGGGTGTGACAGAGGGGTCACTTTGGACACAGGGTGAGCCAGGAAAACATGGCTTGGATTGCTTGAAATGGAAATAGTAATATTAGTCCACAATATGTACTGATTGTTTTACCCTGAACTCAACAGGTTAATTGGGAGATGTGTTACCTGCCTGTGTGATGTAAATGAATCTAGGATGGCGTCTAAGGATCTTTCATTGTGTTAATTAAGTCTGTACTTGTGTGTATTGTAAAGTATCAGACAGTCTGGTGAATATAAAGGTCATGCATAGTCATTTAAACATAAAGGGGATTAGAACCTGTTGTCTCCTAGCAGACGTCAAAATAATGTGTATTGGGGCTTGTTGTGTTGTGGGTGGAGCTGGACCATTGTTCATTCAGGTTAATGCAGTATTGGATGTGTATAAGAGTTTCAATGTTTTTGGCAATAAAGTCAGTCTATCCTTGGGAAGATACAGAGTGCGTCTCGTTCTTTCAGAAGGATTAATCCCTATGGGAAGGGGTCGGCTGGCTGTGGAGTATCGGCAGTGAATTTGTGTCCAGGAGAGGGAAGAGATCTAAACGGCGTTCCCCCTTTCGTATTTGGGGTGTCGTTACAGGGGGAACTTGACTGGCCTGCACAGAGTCCTGACCTCAACCCCATAGAACACCTTTGGGATGAATTAGAGTGGAGACTGTGTGCCAGGCCTTCTCATCCAAAATCAGTGTCTGACCTCACAAATGCACTTCTGGAAGAATGATCAAACACTCCCATAGACCAGGGGTCTCAAACTGGCGGCCCTCCAGCTGTTGCAAAACTACAAGTCCCATCATGCCTCTGCCTGTGGGAGTCATGCTTGTAAACGTCAGCCTTGCAATGCCTCATGGGACTTGTAGTTTCGCAACAGCTGGAGGGCCGCCAGATTGAGACC